>RJWH01000257.1:0-578540 GCA_004363575.1 Solenodon paradoxus
AGAGAGAGAGAGAGAGAGAGAGAGAGAGAGAGAGAGAGAGAGAGAGAGAGAGAGAGAGAGAGAGAGAGAGAGAGAGAGAGAGAGAGAGAGAGAGAGAGATAGGAGAGATAGAGATGGCTCATCTCTTATCAACCTGACTCTTGCTTTCTGGCCACCTGCTTGCTGCTCCTGTTAGCTCTCAACCTGGAATGGATTTGAAGTTGGAAGACAATTACATTTTCCGACTATGTTCACCAGCTCTCTGAGAACTTGCCCTCAGATGAAGCCTGTGAAATCACAGACTAGTAGGATAAATGGATGAGCTGGGCAGAATGTGGTGGTCAGTGGCTTTTTTTTGCTGTAGTGGGAGACACGGGGCAGAGGCACAGACAGAGGGTGTTTCAGATTTTCTTTCTTGAAATTCCTTTTCCCAGGAGCTTCTAAGCTCAGGAAGCTCTTGTCATCTCCTAATTGAGGCAGATGAACATGGGAGTGCTGTAGGGAGGCGTTTCCACTTAATCAAGACCAGTGATATCCAGGCTCTAGGATTAGACAGAGATCTGCAGATCTGCGCAGTTGCCTGGGCAGCCTGTTTTCTGTCTTCACTACGTGTTATCTGGCCGCTGTCTGAATTCCTGTAACTTTTCCAGGACTTAAACAATGAGATTAACAGCTATCATTTTGTGAATGTCTACTGTATGCTAGCCTTTCTAGTGGATCTCTTGCAAATATTATTGATAGCAGCAACAGCAAAGATAACTAACATTTATTAAGCTATGTGTTAGGCACTATGCCAGACCTTGTACACACATTAACTCATGGAGAATCTTCACGACGAGTTGACATGGGTCTCGTTATTTTAAAACACAAGTAATAAGTAAATGGTGGAGTCCAGATTTGGATCTAGATTGGTCTAACTCTGGGGCTCTAAATCTAACTCTAACTTTGTTTTTCTCTGTTCTCAGTGTTGTTGGGTTAGTCTTATTCTCTAGACATGATAGAGTATGGTCCAGTTACCGAGACAGGCTGGGGCAGGTGTGAAGGGCTGGGACACAGATCTTGGGGACCAACACAGGTAGGAGTCCCATGTATAGTGCACAGTGTGGGCAGGGATAAGACCCAAGAGGAAGCACAAGGAGGCCTTGAAAGGTGAGCGGGGCAGAGAGATGGACAGTCCATGTCATCACACACACTGACAGGCAGTTGGACTGTGCATGAAGGGTGTCAACAGGGAGTAGCACCCCCATACTGGGATTGGGGGCAGGACACCAATCTGGAGGAAATGGAACAGGTCAAGGCATATCTAGTTCTGCCTTGGCTTTTTATTCATGTTTAGGCAAGTTTCTTGCCTCCCCTGACTTTGAATTTCTTCATCTTTAAAATATGAGAACTAAAAGAAAAGGAAACAACGTCAAGGACCAACGGATCGCTTCATTTCCAAGACAGTGGCTCTGACACCAGACCAAGGCGGGACCCAGGCTATTAAACTGAGAGGTAAGTGAAAAGGCAGAAGAACAGCATCCTAAGACACGCCTTGCTTTAGAGATCAGACTGTCCATTAAAGAGGAGGGTAGCTGAACCCAAAGTACTTTTTGCATATGTGGGTTTTGGGATTCCAGCACCTGATCACTGCAAGGCTGCAACTCCGGACTTTGGGCACTCAGCATCAATTGCTGGACAAGTGAATGGGGTAAACCTCAGATGATTGGTTCCTGCCTGCAACCATCTTAGCTGACACTAATGGAACAGGGATGAGCGGCTCCTGCCATGCCCTGCCCAAGGCACCAATGAAACATTGCTGTTTGAAGTCATAGTGTTGTGAGGTCGCTTGATATGTAGCAGTAAATAGAAGGAGCAGGTACAGATACAGAGAAGCATAGAAGAGAAGCTGTAGGATACAGCACGTAAGAGCTCACACTCTGGAGTCAGATAGTTGACTCGCATTTTCACTGTTATTTGTTTGATGGGCAAATTTCATAACATCTTGAGACTGTGTAGTTATCTGGAAGATGGTGAGAATAACCATATGAAACGTATGCATTGGTGTATTAATCTGCTCGGCTCCCATAGCAAAATACCATAGACTGGATGCTTCAAGCACCAGAAATGAGTGTTCTCACAGTTCTGGAGGCAAGAGAGCGAGGCATTCTATGCAGGATGGTTTCTTTAGAGGTCTGTCTCCTTGGCAGATGGCTGCCTACTTTCTGGTCCTTTCATGGGCTTCCTCTGTGCGCGTGCTGGTCTGTGTCTATCTATCCTCTTCTTATAAGGACCTCAGTCATAGAGGGGCCACTCACCCCAAACACATCATTTTAACTTAAATCACTCCTTTAAAATCCCTATCTCCAAATACAGTTACATTCTGACATCCTGGGGGCTGGGGAGGACAAGGACGGTTAGGATGTCAACAGTCCCATTTGGGGGAGGAGCATACAATTCAGTCCGTAACAGTTGTTATGAGGGTTAAATAATACAAACAAATAGAAAGAATACATTAGTAGTGGACATATAGTAAATCCTTAGTAAGAAACGCCCACTGCTACTATTCTATATATGGTATCAGCATGATTGTACCTCATCCACTCAACAGGAAAAACATCACCATGTATGCCCCGTGGCAGAAGGAAGCTCTTTTGCAAAGCACAGCTTGTCCCACAGACCCCAGTTTAGTGGTGATGGCAAGACAGGGGCTGAGGAGTGTCCTCTGAAGGGAGGAAGCAGCAACGTTTCCTGACACTCCAGAGA
Source organism: Solenodon paradoxus (assembly GCA_004363575.1). NCBI lineage: Eukaryota > Metazoa > Chordata > Mammalia > Eulipotyphla > Solenodontidae > Solenodon > Solenodon paradoxus. The sequence goes on from RJWH01000257.1 coordinate 2,725, forward strand.
CAGCTGCTTTCTTTGCCAAGAGCCCTTGCAGCAGGCTCTCTGCTGGAGCCTGGGAGAAAACCCCAGGGTGACCCCGGGAAGGGACTGCTGGGCTGGTGTGCAAACCAGAAGTCCTGACTCTCAGAGACTGCTCGGGTGCTCCAGAGCCGACCCTCAGAGTCATTCCCACTGGAGGAAACTTGGAAAAGGTAGTTTAGAGAGAAAGTTCAGTTCAGAAAACCTTTCTGCCAAGTCCTTTGTTTTCTTAATGTTGCCACAGTGTCTGGAGTGTATTTTTTTTTAAAAATGGCATTTTCCTGGAAAGGAGATTTCGGTCTTTTTTGGAAATGTCTCATGTAAAACAAGATCACCAATGCTCTGTTGGGTCTGCTCCCCTGGGAGTGAGCTTGGGAAATGGGGGGTGGAAAGGGAGAGAAAGGGTGGGAAAAGGAAATAAAAACAGAGAGAGAGAGAAAGCAGGACGTGACAAAGGGGCCAACATTCCTGTGTTAGAAAGAGGCTCAGGGCTCAGGATTTATTCCAATGGGTCAGACAGCAAGGAGGGGAGGGAGGGAGGGAAGGGAGACCTGGCCCTGACAGCAGGGCCGTGGGAATGTCCCCCGTAGTCTGTTGGCTCCATGCTCACAGTTCCCATTCATTGTAGAATAGGCTTGTCCCTGGACCTGCTTTTTTCCTTCCCTCCCTGGTCTTGCATGGGTGAGAGGACAAGAGATGTAGCAGGTTTGAGGCTCCCTGAGGGCAGGGGGCAGATCTTCTCTATTTGATTTGCTTTTCCTCCAGAAGAGAGGGGTTGTCTGTAGCCTTGGTTCTAGCAGCGCTGTCTTATCTGTTGGCTGCTACAGCCTAGTTCCAAGACGGGGTGGCTATAAATGACATCAACTTGTTTCTCATAGTTGAGAAATAACTTGAGGTTGCAAGTCCAAGATCAAGGCGCCAGCACATTCAGTGGCCTGCTTCCTGGTACATAAATGGCTGTCTTTCCTGGAAGGGGCAAGGGAAGTTTCTAGAGAGCTTTCATAAGGGCAATATTCCCATCATGAGGGCTCCTCCCTCATGACCTAATCACCACCTAAAGGCCCCACCTCCTAATACTGTCACCTTGCAGGTGAGAACTTTAACTTATGAAATTTAGGGGACACAAATAATCCAGTTTAGAGCAGGTTGCACTGGGGGCAGGCTGTATCTCCTCATCAGACTGGAAGGTCTCCAGCATAAGGACCTTTCATCTAAAGAATCCCTGGAGCTGGGGACCTCATCCCATTCCTTTAAAGTGTTCCAGGACCTAGAGTATGGGAGCATCTCAGTTTATTGAACTGACCGTCCTGGGGTCCCACTCAGTCTTGCTCCTCTACCCTTACAAGTATAGTGCAGACAAGATGTGCTGACGGGAAGGCCTTGCTGTGGGCAGGCCAGCTGCCGCCTACTCCAGGCCCAGTGCCAGAGCAATTACTGTGGCCAAGTGGAATTTCTGTGGCAGGAAGGCTCTTGGAAGCACTTGCAGAGCTGGCTCCTATCCTGTGGACTTCTCTGTTACTCTTCCATCCATTCTCACTCTGCCCTTGCCTCTCAGGGCCAAGCTTAGGCCTCCTGGGTTTATGGTGACCTTAGAGCTCAGCATGGAGTAAGAGAAAAGGATCAAGCAATGGGTAGGTAGGAATCACTGAACATTAGAATTGGAAGGCACTCAAAATGTGATGCTTATCTATTTTCTTGTCTGAATCACTCATTCAGTACTTAGTGATTATTCAGTGCCAGGTTCTGCTCTAAGTACTGGGCAAATAGGAGTGAACAGAACAGACATGATTCCTAACCTCATGGAACTATGTGTCTGATGCCAACATTTTGCAGCAATAACCTTATTGAGCATCATACAGGTTCTGCAAAACCTCCATGTTTTTGGAGTTCTGAAAGTCAAAAGTTTTCTCTTCTAGATTGAGCTAATATCCTTCTCTTCTGTAACTTCCACTCATTTATTTCAGCCTGCTTTTTCATAAAATCTCTCACTCTTATGGTGAATTTATCAGTTTTTTCTATTTTCTTTTTTAGGTTATGTTGTTAGGTATAAATACCTATTATTGTGTTTTCCTGGAGAATTATTTTTACTATTTTTGTAATCATTTCCTTTATTTTTTATGACTTTAATACTCATTACTCGGTTTTTTTGGCATAATAATTGGTTAGTGTCTCTTCAAATTTCATTAGTTTCGATCTTCCTGTATTCTAGCAAGACATTTAAAGTATGTGTGTTTCTACTAGGAAAAGCAAAAAGTCAAATTTTCTATTTGACCTTAGCATTTCTATCTTTTAACTGGTGATTTTAATCCTTTTCATTTAGCCACCAGAGCGACAGCCATATGTCTCCTTTTCATTTATATTTATGATTGGAATTGGTTATTACTGGGATATATTGACATCTTCATGTTTTTGGTTTATCTTTAACTTCTTTTTTGCCTTCTATTATACTGTTTTTGTTTTTTTAATTTTGTCTTTTACTGTTTTAGAAGTTACATATATTCAAATTCTCTTCTCTTCTCTTAATGGTTATCCTTAAATGTTTACTATGTTGAGGAATTTAAGATTGCATTTGGCTGCAAATAAGAGAAAACAATAGATTGGGTATTTAGGAGAATATTTTGTAACATGAAGGCCAGAACGAGGTGGTTGGAGCAGGTATGCCTTCTTCAGGGTCAGGGTCAGGTTCTTTTTCATCTGTTTCTCCCACTCTCAGTATGTGACTTTGTCCTCTTTTTATGGTCATAAGGTGCCTTTTGTGTCTCCAAACATTTTGCCGTCATTCCAGATACGAAGAGGAGAAAAAGGTAAAGGGTGACGGGTATTCTTCCTGGAAGTCTAACAGTAATCAGTGTTCCTGTTTCATGGACCAGAACTGCAGTATATTGTTGCCCCAACTACAAGGGGGAGTATGAGAAGGTGAGTATTTTCAGTTGACTCATTGCTGCTCTGAAGAAAATCGAGAGAGACAGAGAGAGAGAGAGAGAGAGAGAGAGAGAGAGAGAGAGAGAGAGAGAGAGAGAGAGAGAGAAACTCTATTGTACAATCATTTTACAATTTGCCAGAATCTAAACATCCTTAGGATGTTCTTATCCTAATCATATCACCCAAAGTTTCATATTATTATTGTTATTTAGCATTTTAAGTCTATTTTGTTTTTAAACTGAAAAAAATCAGACATTGTTATTGCTACTTTAAAATCATTTTTTAAAATATAGATTTACCCACATGTTCATTCATTTCTTCACCGACACTGTTTCTTCCCTCCAACTCCTTCCTCTCAGTTCAGTTTCTTCTGTAAGTATAAATTCTCCAACCTGAATGATAGTTGACCTTGGCTTAGTATTCTACAATGATAGCTATTCTTCTTGAGTATAAAGAAGTTATTCTATTGTTTTTTATGTTTACTAATGCCAAGTCTGATGTTTGTTTTTCATATGGGTCATCTCTCTTTCTTCCTGTTGCTTTTATGATTTGTCCCTGTATCTGATGTTCTCCAGTTTCACTATAATGAGCCTTGGTCTTATTAAGACTCCAAGTGCTTTCTTAGTTGAAGATCTATGTCTTTCATCAATCTAGGAAACTCTCAGCTACTGTCTATGAATATTGCTTCTCTTTCCTTCTCTCTGCTTTCTCCCTCTAGAACTCATGACAGAATTATTTTGGATTTTCACATTAAATTCTTCATGTCTTATGTCCTCTCTTTCTATGTTCGCTAATTGCCTTGTTGCATTTTGGATAATTTTCCAAGACCCATTTTTTTAAAGTTCATTAAATGCCTATGATTTACTCTATTCTTTGTGTTTTTTATCGCCAGATGTTCTAGAAGTTCCTTTTTCAAATTTATCTCTCTTACTTTCCCTCCCTTGCTCCCTCCCTTCTTCCTTCTTCTATTTCTTTCTTTCTTTTTACAATATTCTATTCATTCCCGTGTTTCCTGTTCAATATTTCTTTAACATTTTAAATGCATGCTATGGTTTTTTCAGATTGTTCTTTCATTTTAATTTCTTGAGGTGATAATCCCCTTATTTACCTTCCAGCCCTCCTTAGGGCAGCTTACACATTTTGATTATGAGCACATCTTTAGCTATGTTGGATATATAGAGTATGTTTTTAACATGGGGAGTTGGTTTCTCTGCAGAGAAGTTTTCGATGTGTTCTGCCCACAGGGGGCAGTCCCGGGTCAATTCTTTCATTACCTTTTTGGCCAGGGATTCACACCTGACATGATGGTTAATTTTTATGTGTCAGCTTGGTTAGTCCACTGTACCCAGTGCTCGGTCAAGCACCAGTCAAGATGTGATTACTATTTGTCAGTGTAGTTTGAGTGAAGTACAGTGTGCTCCAAAATGTGGGTAGGCTTCATCTAATCAGTTGAATGTCTTAAGAGAAAAAGATGGAGGGCCTCAAGAAAGAAGAAATGTTGCGTTCAGAACCACTCTAGACTTGAACTGAAAAAGGAACGCTTCCCTGGGTCTCGGGCCTGCCCACATGCTCTGCAGATTTCTGACTTGCCAGTCCTACAATTGCAGGAGCCAATTCCTTTGTTTCTTTTTCTCTGGAGAACCCTGACTAATATACCAGGTAGGGAGCATGAATTTGAAGAAAACACTTGTGTTTGGTGGAGGTTTGAGGTTGGTTGTTTCTTCTTTTTATAATCAGAGCTAGTTTTGTGCCCTTAGTTACAACTCTGGAAAGAGACACAAATCACAGGGTTTCCCTATCTCCTGAATGGCACTTAAATTAGAGTAACTGTCCTCCTAGGGTCTCCACCTAATGCTTCTAGATTCCATGGGGTCCTTATAGCACCCCATAGCTCTACCATTTGCTCTTTTGTGGCCATTAAAACCTCATCCTATAAACATTAGGGCCTAATATTTGGGCCAATTTCTCCCAGGATCACAAACACATCAACTGAAATGTCTCACTCTAAGTAAAAGTTTCCTCTTTCTTCTTTTTCCTGGCACCTAGAGATTTCATTTTATTTTTTATAGGCTTAGCTATATCTGCAAAAATTTTCATTTTTGCTATCGTTTACCAGGACTTTTGTGGGTTTTTAGAAGAATTCGAAGTTCACATTAGCTCATTCTGCAATGTTGCTGGAAACTGTAAATCCAATAGCTCTTCAAATTGTTAAGGACAGTTCTGATGTGCCTTCCTATGTCTTCTCTACCCAGCAGTCTTCACACAATGAAGTATCTTTACCTGATTGTATTTCTCCTACGCGTTCATTTGTCCATGTTCTTCTTAAAGAGTGGGACCCCAGACATAGCTGGATTCCCCAGGTGTAATCAGACCAAGAGGTCAAGGCAATTGGCATTCCACAGACTGGACACCACACTTTTCTCCATGGGAAATAAAGTCTCAGGCACATGTGTGGATCAAAGCACCACGGTATTGGCAAAGAACAAATTTACCAAAATCTGCAAGGGGTAGAAAAAGAGGAAGAACAGACATGAGAGGCTGGGTGTGTGTTAAAGGGTGAAACAGGACTTGAGGGAGTTAAATGAGTTGAGGGCCTGCCCGCATAACCCTGTAGAGGCATTCTGCAGCCCAGTCTGAGGATCTGTGATGTAATGGCAGAAAACATCAGACTGCCTCGGTGTTTTCTTAATTTAAGTTATTATTTTCCTTTGGTCTAGTTTTTTTTTTTTTCCTTTTAGGCCTATATTTTTTTTTCCCCTTAAATCTTTGATTAGAAACCTCGCTGTGTTCTGTTTGGTGTGCTTTGTTCTGATAAGCTTGAATTTTATAACTCCAAGGTCTTTTGTAGACAGACTGGGGAGCAGGGGCCTACAGTCAGATGGAGATAGTTGCTATGGAATATTCATTTAGTGTAGATCAGGAATCACTTGGGTTATCACCTCAAAGGGGTGGGAGAGCAGAGGGAGGGAGGGAGGGAGAGAGAGAGAGAGAGAGAGAGAGAGAGAGAGAGAGAGAGAGAGAGAGAGAGAGAGAGAGAGAGATCAGATGGAAAAAAGCCCTGTCATGTGATTTTTTTCCAAATCCCTTAACCTCTCTGGAGTTTAAAGTCTTTATTTGTAAATCAAAAAGATTGACTTTGACTCTTCTGCCTCAAATAATCTAAGCTCTGATTCCTGGTAGAAAAAACACAGTGATGTAGGTCATACTGCTACTGGAAAAAGGAAATGCTGCTGCCTGTGTAGCTCCATGGCTCAGCAGGGCAGTCTTCCATTTTTAAAGTCAGCAATAGCGAACCTCTGTGTGATGCTCAGAGCCTGACACACTTCTAAGCACTTGACAAGCCTCTCTCATTTAATCCTCACAGCATCCCTTTGAGCCAGGTACAGTTCATATCTTTACTCTGGAGGTAAGAAAACAACGGCACAGAGAAGTTAAGTGAATTGCCCAAGGTCACACAGCTAGAACATGTCAGAACAGGGATTTAAACACAGCTATCAGTCTCCAGAGCACTTGTTGTTAGCGTACATACTTCAGAACCAAGAGGCAGGGAGTTTTGGAAGTTCTGAAAAGTCATGAAGATGTTTTCAAAACCTTCAAAAAAAGAACAAAGGGAAGAAAGCATGTAATGGGGTATTTGACTTAGTCTTGGTGGAAAGGCTTGCCAAGAAACTATTGTTCTAAGATCCGGGGGTGAAAGGAATTAAGTAGATGAAGCCAGAGGGAAGAATGTGGCAGAGGGATCAGAATCTGTTGAGGGACACAGTGCAGTCAACAAGGGGACGGTGTCTGTTTGCCCAGAGCAAACTCTGGTGCAGGCAGCAGGCAGCAGCCAGCCCTTGCAGGGCGCTGTGCGTCTCTGTCTCAGTCTTTACCTCAGCACGATTGACATTTGGGGCTAGAGAGGTCTTTGCTGTGGGTCCCGTCCTGTATTTTGTAGGAGAGTGCGCAGCATTCCTGCTCTCCACCTAGTACAGGACAGTAGATTCCTGCCTCACCTCCCAAATTGTGACCATCAAAAATGTGTGCAGACATTGCCAAATGTCCTGGGGCGATGGGGCGAAAGTGCCCCATTTGAGAACCACTGAGCTAGATGTTTCATTCTGCGGTATCTATTCTTCCTCACTGTCTGCAAGACAGACCTCGAGTCACGGGCTCACGTTCTTGATGGAAGACGAATTTGAGCCTCCTGTGCCTGGCTTGTAGCTACACCTTCCTTAGAAACTCACGTTCAAGTCGAGCCATCAGCGTCAGCGTGGGTAATACTGGACTCAGTGCGCTGAGCTAGAAAACGAGGACTGAAGAACTGCATCAAGTTCAGAGTCAAAACAAAGGGGCCCTTCCCAGCGGGCCCTCTAATGTTTCAGTACAACACGACCCCGCCAGAACGGCCCCGCTCTTGCTCGGAACCAATGGCACCGCGCGGAGCTTAACAAAGCAGGCCTTTTACAAAGAAAAGTACCTTAAATCAAAAAGAATAGAAACAAGATACTTGGCATTAATGGTAATAATAACCAGATTCCTGTGAAGGGCTAAAATATTGCTACTTTAGTCACTGATTGTTGTGGAAATTTGTACTTTTCAAACTCAATATCGAGCTTTCGGGAACTTTTTGTCAAATGTTTTCTGCTGCCGCCAAGTGACCCCGGGAGCAGGAGAAAGAGTTGTTTTGTGTAGCACGTTCCTTCCATCACCAGGAAAAATGAACTTCTGGACAGTCTGCATATTTTCTTTTGCTTTTAATGGTTTGGAGATGTTGCAAATGCTACAGTCTGGTCTATTAAGATACTCCCAAAGCATGACTGCTACTCAGCATATATCTGGAGCCTTTGCCTTTTCGTTGCAGTAATTCTCTGATTTCCCTTGCCTCAAACTGGAACACTTTCAAAAGATGATATAACTTGATGAAATTGTTACAATGCCAAAAGGACTGTCCCCCAAAGAAGGCTATGTATTAGCCTTTCCCACACTTTCTAGTTGGTTCCCCTAATTCTCAGAATATAATCCTTTATTTTTTTTTTTAAGGAACAGTACAGGCAGGAATGAAGGCGAGCAGAGGCAGCAGGCAGAAGAAGGAGGAGGAAGAAGAACTTTATTTTTTTTCAGTTGTTCATCTGGGTTGTTTCCCAGCCCCAGGTCTTGGACCAGCGACCTTGGGTTCTATGAGGACTGTGCTGACCCTCTGCTCCACCAGGTCACACCCCCATTACCTCTTTCAAAGAGTTTAAGTCCTGACCTGGAGGCCACTCCTCACAGGAGACTTTGCTGAGAAAGTCACCTTGTCTCAGTCTGGAGGTCATTCAGAAAAGAGGGTGATGATGGGCAAAGAGCCAGAGCTGTTTCCTCAGTTCATCCTGACTTCTAATGATTCATCTCTCTTGCTGAATTATCATCCTTCTGCTTCACAGTCAGAAATACAGGCAGAAATGCAGCTCTAAACGAGAGCAGGACTTCAGGCAACATTCCTGAAGTGTCAAGAATAGTTGCAATAATAATGAATATTTATTAAGTAGTTATTACAAAGACAGCCTTATATACATTAAATCATTGAATTATTTTATCAACCCTATGACATAAGAACCATTTTATACTTACTTAACAAATGAGGAAATTGGACTTAGAAGTGTTCAGTTATTTACTTTTAAATGGTAGAGCTGGGCATTCAGAGTCCAGGTATTGCTTGAAGATTCTACCTCTGCTGCTTCTCTTAACACTTGGTAACCTTAAGGGGAAATGTGTCCATATTTGGGACACATAGAAGTCTTGAGAAGGTCAGCTCTCAAATATTTGTGAAAAAGTTGATCTCATGAGTGACTTGTAGATTGTGCTGAACTGAGTGCCTTCTCTGTCTCCTGTCTAAAATAAAATACATTTAAGAACAGCTTTATAGCTATAAACACAGTTTCATTGATCTAGTTCATTGTCATCTGCTATGATGACCGATACTGCTATGAAGACAGCATGAGTTCTTACCCCTCGGCATCATGGCAAAGTAAGGTGGTATCTCTGGGCTTCACTTTACTTCCTTGTAAATGAGAAATTTAGGCACCTTGATCTGTGCAATCTCTTCTGACTACGCTTCAATGTGCACACACACGTGTACCTTGCGAGTTTCTGCCACTTAAGACTCGGAATCGCCTGTGTGAAGTGTCGTGTCCCACTGGCTCCTACAGTGTAGAATTTTGGTTCTACATGATAAATCACAGCGAAAATTTGCAACTCCAGTCACCTAGGCAGCTGCCTCCTTGCCCAGGGGTTGCTATTTAGACACAGTCCCCAAGCGTCTCTGTTCCAGTATCTATCAATAGTGAAGTGTAGAAACTGAAGCAGAGAGTTCGCTCTCAGGGAGCTCCTGCCCTTCCAAGAGAGAGCACCTGAGTGAGTCTTCCCCCTCAGCAAGCAGAATATGGAACTAAACTAGTCCCTGTCTCTCATGGATCAGGGCTGAAGACACATAGGAAGATCTGCCAGCAGAGTAAGCATGCCAGGACAGTACTTTCCCTGGAACAAATGTGGGGAAACAGAGGGACCCAAAGAAGGAGGCACATGATGCCCTGAGTGAGGGGAGCTGAAGGATGATTTATCCGGGCTAATCCAAGCGCCTCCTCAGTGACCGTCAGAACTAATCTCACATGTCAGCATGGAAGGATCTAGGAGAAGAGGGAGGACCTAGCTGAGCATGTTCCCAGTGTGAGAAAAACTTAGAAAGAACCAAGGGGAAAGTATGAAGCCAAATTAGTCACAGTCCAAACAATACTGATATATAAGAGGTAAGAAAAAAAAAGTAGAAAATGATCCAGTATTGATATAAATAAAAATCATGGCATCCAAACTGGAAATAAATTTTGATGGACTCACAAAGTGTTTATTGTGTGGTATAGAGAAGATGTTCCTTAGCAAAATCTGGCCTGTGAGCCAAATCTGGCCTTCTAACCTTTTCTATAAATACAGCCTATTAGAATATCCATCTATTCATTTTTATATTGACTCTGGTTGCTTTGTTCTGCAATTGGTACTGCAAGTAATTGCATCAGAGATGGAACGGAGCACAAAGCCTGACATATTTACTCTCTGGTCCTTTACAGAAAAGTTTGTTGATCCTGATGTCGAGGAAAGAACACATTGTTCCAAGTCCTGAATCCACAACTTCACATCCACACGAGCTTTATAATCTATCTTCCAAAATCTTAATTTCTCATCTTTGTAACAGGAGCCTATATTACCAGTGCCAACTAACCACTTAATTTTGCTCACTAATTATGATAATGAATAAAACAATGAATGGGAAAATACATGTTCAACTGTAAAGGGGTATATAAATACTAATTATTTGACTATTTTGAAGTATTTGGCAAAAGAGAGAAAACAAAAGAAAAAATTTTTTCCCCTCAGTAGAGGCAAAGAGGAAATAAGTCATAATGATTGCCAAAGGGCACGAGAATCTTTATTTGTATCAGTTAATAAATGGTTTTGAGATGATTCAAGCTAGTTATTAAAATTAAAGAGGAAGAAATAAGATCCACTGACACCTTCAGGAGGGATTGAAGAAATTTGTTAGGCAAGAGGTACCACCCAGTGGTGGCAGCCACGCAGACACAGGTCGGAGGGATAGCCACCCCCCCACCCTCCAGCAGGTGCAGAGTGGGGCGGGGAAAGGGAATGAGGGGAAGACAAATCCAAGAATACTGCATGGGCTAGATTTAGATGAACAATTATGCATTGTTTTTCTGAAATTTAGATCTAGCTGGGCCTCATATATGTGTATATATATATATATATATACACACACATATGTGTATATATCAATATATGCATATGTATATGAGGCCCAATTGGATTTGAATTTCAGGAAAATAAAATATATACATAAAGTTTTTTTTTTTAATATTCCCATCCAGTCAAGTGGTCAAATGACACAGGTTTTATATATATATATATATATATATATATATATATATATATATATATATATTTAAATTAATTTTTTAAAGGAAAATTGCAGGCAGGAATGAAGGAAAGTAGGCAGGCAGGGAGGAAGAGAGAGGAAGAGGAAGAAGCATTTTATTTTATTTATTTAGTTGTTCACACTGGTTGTTTCCCCCCAAACCAGGGATTCGATCCCAGGGGTATGTGTCTTACTCCTTTGGAGGGGATTGACCCAACTGCTGCTCCATCAGGGTGCGATGAGCCTCTTATATTTATTTGCTGAATCTGGCAGCTTTCGCCTACCCACTGTGGGTCTGGTGGGGTGGTTGATCATGGGATGCCCCTCCCTGGTCACAAATCTTGTCTAGATTGTAGGAAATTCTGAATCTTAAGCAAAGATACATAAGATTGGAGACAGTGGGAGCCAACCATCTAATAGCAACCATCTAGCAGCAAGTTTCTAAAAGAACTTCAGAGCTGCCCTATTTTGTCCTGTGTAAGGCCTGTGATTCAGCCCTCCTTCGAATTCTGCAAATGATGCTTTTCATGTCTAGTCGCACTCTTTCTGTTCCTGGACCAGTCAGCAGCATTCTGTTGCTCACAGTGTAAGGATGCTAACCCATATCTATCAATACAGCAAACCAGTATGCAACAGAATGTTGTGGGTGTGAGTGGCTGACCAAGGTGCGGACAGAGTGAAGTTTTTGGTTGAGGAGCTTGCTTGTAGGCAGAGAAGAGTGGGGAAGCGCATTCTGATCCAGAATCTGGAAGATTTTATATCTGCTAAAACACAAAGCAACAGGGAGTTGTGAACAGCTCTTGAGTTGGGAAGGAAAGTGATTAAAATGACATTTGATTTTAAAAAATTATTTCTAAGGCTGGTTTTTTAAGTGTTTTGGCAAGGGAAGAAGGTGGCAGGGAATCTGTCTGGGGGTGGGGAGGCTGTTCTCATGGTCCAAATGATAGGCTGGGGTCTGCACCAGGGTCAGGGTGAGGGCGTGGGAATAGAAGGAAGGAGAAAATGGTGAGACCAGCACAGAGGAGCTCTCTGATTGTAGTAGCTTTCTGGGTGGAGGGAACTTTCAAGTGAGCCGAGGGAAGAGCGCCACCTGGGTCATCAGTAGCAGTAAGTCAGACTTGGGGGCCTGCATGAACATGGGCTTCCCAGGACCCAAGATGCAGGGCAGGCCAGTGAGGGGTGCGGTGGGCAAGGAGAGGCTTGAAGAGCTGTGGTGGGGCCCTTTATGCAAGTTGGCTCTGAGTCTCTACCCGGGGGAGGGATGTGGTGAGAGTGGAGAACATCCAGCAGAAAGTGACAGGGATGATTAAAGGGATGGAAAATCAGCCCCATGAAGAAAGGTTATAGGGATTGCTGCTATTTAGCCTGGAGAAGAGAGGCGGGGCTGTAATAGCTCCCTTCAAGTCCATGCATGGTTATTAATAGACGCGTGCTAGGCAGCTGCCCTGCATATCCGGGAAAGACAGTACCCCTGAAGCCAGCCCGGGGCACCTTCACAGGGAAGGGGAGGCAGGCTCCTGCTGGAGGCAGAGGGATAATTATAAAGGCTCTTTTGTGGTCTCTGAAGTGCCCTCTCCCCTCCCCTTTGTTTTTTGGCATCTGTCTTTATGCTGTGCAAACCACAGCCAGCCCTTGTGACAGCACCAATATCTGCTTTCCTGCAACTCGGAAGGTAATGTGGCTATAAAATTGACGCCTTAGATAAATATGGGTACAAAGGGTGAACTGTGTCTAGCTCTGTGGAGTGTTCTGACTGGCCTCTCAATCCGAGAGTCAGATAAATCTGTCCCCTCATCCTTCCTCCCATCACCTCCGGCCTCATCTACTCCATCAGGGCTCCTTCCTACTGACTCCCTAGGAGTTCACGTTTGCTTGCCTCCCAGTCTAATTTGTTACTTTGACAACTTGAGAGGTCTTCTATTACTTCTCAGGTCAAATATGTTTCATTTCACTTTCTCTCTCCCCCCCCCCCTTCCCTCCCCTTCCCTTTTTTTCTTTCTTTCTCTCTCTCTCTTTTTTTTTTTTATGTGAAACTCCTCAACGGGTCAGGCTCTTGCTCTCTTACTCAGGCTGTGTCACATCACACCACCAGGTCATCATGTCATGGTCTCTTTAAGAGACCTCAGGGCTCCCGAGCTAGACCACTTCAGATCCCTGCTGGGGTGACCCAGGGCCAAGGCATGAGGTGACAATTTTCCTGATGGACTTGTAAGGGATATGACTGTGGAAAGAAGGTTGGTTATGAACCACACATTCAGGGCACATGTTAGAAGTGGGAATGAAGAACTGGGGGTGAGAGGAGATGAAATGGGGATGGATATTAGCCAGAATTTCCCCTCAAAAGGGATGAAATCTGACTTTTACAAAGTCCAGACTTAAACTTATTTGATTACTTGTGTTCTGAAGGAAAAGCATGCTGGCGACCTTCACAGAGTGGCTTCACAGTATCCTGAGTAGATGAGAAGAACTTGAAGTTCTGTTCGGAAGCCGAGAACTTTGATGTGACAGAAATCGCGTTCATCACCAAGGGGCTCTGTCTCACTGTCCAAACAGACCAACATGGACAAAGGGAAGGGACAGGAGGAGAATCAGGTAAGAAGGCTGCTCAGCCCAGGATTGCCAGGGCAAGCTGAGCTCTTTCTTAATCAAGAGTCAATACTCTGTCCTCTTTTCCCTGTGACCTTGGGAATATGCAGAGGGCAGCTCTAACTTGACAGCGCAGGGACGAGCACCCAGGAAGCAGAGTCCCCAGAGAGCAGGCAGCTAGGAGAGCCTCAGAACCAGGCAGAACTGCCCCACCACTCTCCAGCTGTGACTGTGAAATGCGCATGACCACAGTAGCTGCCTTCTAAGCCTACTGTGGATATTGACCAGCACAGTACACACCCAGCAATCAGTGTCCCCGGCAAGGCGTGGACACATTAGCACCACGGTAATCATTTATTCTCATATGATCTGCTGAATGGAATTAATGGAGCCAAGGAAGGGTGTGAGCAGGTGAAGTTCTGGTCTTCTGGAAGCTGACTGCTCCTCATTTTAATGCTATGCTCTCTCCCCAGTACTAGTCCCTCAAGGTACGTGACACTGGTCAGCCTAAGAGGGTTCCCAGCTTTCATTTAACCTTTGCTTGTTGCTCTCTCTCTTTGTGTTCTTCCTCTTCTCCTTCTCCTCCTCCTCCTTTTCCTTCACAGGAGCAAAGGGTGAGGATGACAATCCTGGGTTCTGTAAAGAGGTGTGTCCATCTCTGTGCCTGATTCCACAGGAAACATCAGAACAATCCCTATTATTTTAGGTTCCCAGACCTTGAATGTGTCAGGCTTCAGGTTCACTCCCTACATCTCTCCTGTTGCCAGGATCTGCAACTAATTTAACCTTGTTTTCACGGAGCACAAAGACAGTCTGCTTGTTTACACTGGAGACAAATTTTCCTCAATTGACGCAATCCTATTGATTAAATAATGACTTTCTTCCTCATTTAAAGGTAATTTTGGTTGGTATCATCACATGGAGGAGGACAGTGAATGCCTTTTCTGTCCTGCTGTATGAAGGGCAGGCTGTGAGGGCTGTGAGCCGTGCTCCCGCAGGGTCTTCTCATTTTTTTCACCTGTTCCAGAGCCTTGACAGGCAGCTGAGTGAGGCTGGTATCAGGACCCTGAGAAGAGGTTGGCTACCATGGACCCACCTTGATTAGGAACATTAAAGACGCTGCATTGCCCAAGAACGGATTTCAAGGCTGAGGCAGGGTAGATGTGTCTTTGTTTGAAAAGTGGATTTGCTTTGCTTTTTAGCTTATTATCATCTAATAAACAAGGCTCTGCACAGAAAGGATAGTTTGATGGTTTTTTTTTTTTTTTTTTTTTTTTGAGGAAGAAACATTTGTTTGTTTTATTTAGTTGTTTGTCTTGGTCCCTCTGTGCTCTGGGTCTTGAACCTGGGTCCTTGGGATACATGTGGACTATGTCCAGTGGCCTCATCTGCTACTCCATCAGCACACCCAGAAACTCCTTTGGTCTCTCCGACTCTGACTTAACATGGTTGCAACGTTGTCTTTTTAATCATTAGTTTTTCAGAGTGGTTTAGATTCAAAACATGAGAACAAGACTGGTCTTTCACAAGGCCAGGAGTTACCTGACATGGTTTAGGAATAATATAGGACATTAGCTCAAAAGAGGACTGAGCGGACAGGAGAGGGAAATGGAGGAGACTAAGACAATTCTGTGAGGATCCAGGGGGGTGGTCTGACCACCCTGGTCCAAAAAGTTTGACCTGGAGGTCAGCTCAGCTTCTTGGGATGGAGGGAGCCGGGGCTGAGGGAAGAAGCAAGCCTGCCACGCTCCACTGCCTTCCATTCTTGTTCTCAGATACGATGCAGAGTCTCTCTAATGCGTCCCATGAACAGACCCTGTCTCCAGAGCTACGGTGTTCTTCCCCATGTCTTCTCTTTCTGTCCTTTTTACATCTGGTGCCACTTGGGTGCACTGGACACCAGGAGGGTGGATCTTCCAAGAGCAGGGCAGGATGCTTCAAGAAGTGGTGAGCCGCCTGCTTCTGGAAGTGCCTGGGACGCTTGCTGTGAGCAGACGCTGCCACAGAGGACCACTGTGGGTAGGAAGTTAAGAGTGGGATAGAGTCTGGAGACTAGTCCTGCCATGTGGTGACTCGTTGCCCATTTACTAGATCCCAGGCAGGAGACCCCGTATGTATTATTTCCTTTGATTTTCACAGCTGACTCCTGAGAAAAGCATTGTGGTTCCATTAGAAAGATGAAGAAACCGAGACTGAGAAGAGTCTGCTATTTTCCCAGAGGGACTCAGTCAAGGTGGGCAGAGTCAGTGCAATCTCCTCTCTGCCTCCTTCCCAAGACCTACGCTGGGCTGCAGTTCTTGCTCTGACCCTTGTGGGCTGTGTGGTTTGATCAAGTCATCTAACCTCTGTGAATTTCCATTTCTTCATCTGTTTAAAGGTTGTATCTACTTCCGAGGGCTGTCATGAAACAGAAAGCAGTACCATGTACAGGTGCCTAAACCAGAGTGAGGCGCAGACACTTGCTTTCTTCCTTCTGTTGCAAGATGATGTGGTTTTCTGAAGCTGACTAAATAATCAGTCTTACTCAGTTTGGGATTTTCCCAAGGGCTAGCAGAAATCTGGGCATGGAACAGACACTTAATAAATATTTGTTGAATGAATGGCTACACAATGCTTCTATCTACTGATGCCAGCCATCTGGATACTCAAAGACTTCTAAATGGATGGCGTTTTGACTTTTCATCTGAATGTTGGATGTCATCCTAGAATATAAGCAGCAAAAATGATCTGAAACACATAAATATAAATATAGTCAGATCTTACTGATGCAGATGGATTGGGAGAAATGTGTGAATCAGTGGAAGTCTGCGTCAGGCTTTATTTTCAAAAAGGTGATTTGTTATTTTCAAATAATTCTAGCTACGTCACCAGGTTTATTTGCAGTCTATCCATCCATTCATCCACTCACTCAACAGTGGCCTAGAGGGGCTCTGAGGCCCTCCTTTAATCAACAGAAGAAAGATTATCTGGAACATGCTGCTTATTTGTAGATAAATAGAAGCTTCCAAACTGCTTATGGGAGCTTGGAAAGAGTTTGTTCTCAAGTGTTTTCAACATTCCTCCGATATCCTGCTTGCACTGTTTCTGCACACCATCTCTGAAGACTCCTTATGCTATTTTGCAGTCATATCCTTATCTGCTGAGAGGGAGGATATGCCTAGTGCTTCTGTTCATTGTGTGAGTTTATCTAAGAAGTGCTAACAAGGAGCCTGGTCCTGAATAGGCAGAATCTCATTCTTGACACTGAAAATAATGTATAGATTTTTAGGAGTAGAAATCCTTTGAACTAGGTGAAGCCGGACCATTATTTTGGAATAAAAAAAATGGGTAGAGCAACTCCTTTTTTTTTTTTTGACAATTCAGGAATAAAGCAATACCTTCAGATCTGTGGAAACCTGAAATGTAGCTATTTAGCCCTGCACTAAAATGACCCCAGGTTTCCGAGCTTTGGGGACTCCTACTTGTTCTTGTCATTATCCCACATCTTATAGTTATTACTTTTGCAATTACCAGAATGCTTATTACTCTCAGTTCAACACCTTTCTTCAAACTTATTGACTGCTTCTAATAGTCCACGGATCAAAAAATAAAATTAATAATAAAAAAACAAAAACTGAACACATACCGGAAAGGTGAATTTGTTTGGACTCTTGGTGAAATGAGAACTGAAAGGACCTGAATGTGTCTGGGGAGATGGAGCACATGGCAGGCACTTTGACACCTGGCCTTTATGGTGTCTACACTGGCTATTTGGGGGCCTATTCGACTTTCTTGTTCTTGATTATAAGCTGAGGAAGTGATTTCAGCATTGGTGACACATTACTGCATGCATGTCTTGCCATGACAACCTCACGGCTTTTCTCTGAGGCAGGGATGTGGCTTTATTTCCCTGAGGAAGGTATTGGGGGTGGGGGGTGGTGTGTAGAAAAATGTGAGCGCTGGCTCTCTGTGAGGTGCCGCCCTCAGGACCACACCAAATGAAATGGTGGGTGGTGTGTTTATTTGCAAACGCCACATTGACTATTTATCATAATGTTTGAGCTGATTTTTTAAACCTTTGATCAGAACTGCTTATTTTTTGGCTTTTTTCAGAGACCTCCTGGAAAATCCTGGTGTCAGAAAAGGAGCATTCAGGGAAGAGCCAGGAGTCAAGAGCTGCAGACTCGGAGTTCTGGGAGGTTGCTAAATCTCTCTGAATCGCATTAGAAGATGTGGGGACTTTGCTTAAACCTGACCTTGGTTTGGATTCCCTCTGACAGCAACCTGTGTATCTTTGATTGTCTATGAGCTGCAGAGCTGACTTTCCTCAGGATGGGGGCAAGTGGCCTCTCTTTCTGTGGGGAATGCTGTCCCCAGAGCATCACGGCATCATGGGCACAAGATGGGCTCATGCTGGTGACCTCCCACACTCCCCCGGGCATGTGCCTGGAGTTCTGGAAGGACCTGGACGGAAAGGAGGACCATTCACTCTTCAGTTCCATGCTCCATTCCTCCTGGCATCCTCCTCTGTCTCTGTCTTTCTCCTCCTCAGTCTTTCCTGGCTGGATCAACCGGCAGGAGCCACCGGCAGGCATGTCCCATTCCTCGGCCAATTCTGACCAAGGCAGGAAATGGATGTGGAGCCTCAGCCTGTCCCAGAAGGGAGGAGGGGGCTGGAATTTGCTCTCATTTTTTCCATCAGCAACAGTCGTGCCTCGGTTAAACCTCAGAGGCGACGGTGCTACTGTGGCTCAAAGCTGATAGTAAGTTGTGCTCCTCAGATGTGGGATGCAGAGGCTTAGGCATGACTCACAGGCTCCTGGGTACCTTTCTCCTACTCTCAATTCTCCTTTGCTCCAATCAAATGACAGTTGGGTGTATCAGAGGCAGACTGGCTGTCTGGGCAGCCCCCAACTTCCAGAATTTCCTATTCATCTCCATCCCCCAATGTGTCAGCAGTGATCCCCAAATCCACAATCTGGCGGTAGTCATGTCTGGTAGGCCTTCCCCGGTTCCCTTCGCTGGAGGCTCAGCCTGAGGCTGGGGGCCTCACAGGATACAGTGGCCTGCTTGGCGGGGTCCTGCTGAGGATGGGCAGCACAGGGGGTCCCACCTGTGCCTGGACTCTGCTGGTGCTTCCTCTTGTTTCAGGCCTGGCAGACCCTCGTTGTTACCTGCCAGAACCACACCCAAGTCTGCCTTGTACGGCTCAGTGTCTTCACTGGACAGCACCAAGGCTGGAACAGTGAGCCCAGACTCCCAACAAACTTGGTTCCTTAAGCTTACCTCTTTCATGCCCCTGGAAAAGAACAGATGACAAATGTCTTTTGAAAGAATGTCTGAGTTTGTGGCAGAAACATTCTGATGTGTGATATAGTCTCCCTAGAATCTTCTGGAGAGACATCGGTGGACCTGAACTGTAACTAATATCTGCTAAGCCATACTCTTGGAAAAGGTAACATGAGGACAGTTGTAGAGATGGAAGCTTTGGTGTCTGAGGAGCAGAACTGAAAATGGAGAGGCTGAGGAGGGTACACAATTTGTCAGGGTGTCTGCCCAGAGGCGGGTAAGAGCTGATTCTAGACAACAGGTGCTGGGCCTCAGACAGAGGGGAGCAGGGTTTCCTGGAAATGGCCCTAAGAACATGCAATACTCCAGCTCGGCTTCTGTGTTCCTAAATGCAGGTCACAGTCACTGCAGGTCACAAGGTGTGTCCCTTCACCTCTTCTCTGGGGTCACTGCAGGTGAGCACTGGCTGTCTAACTCACCTTTTCAGTCCCCTCTGAGTTTTCTGTTTGGCAAGGAGAGCAGGATATTGCCCCCAGATATGCTGGGGAGAGTTTCAGAGCACACAAGGAGGACCCCTGCCGTCAGCTAGGTCCTCTGCTGGTGCGAACCCCATCATCAACCTGCGGGAAGAGGTGACTTCGATTCCCACCCTGAGGATGCCTGGCCTCAAACCTGGGGAGCAGAGTTTGGGTGCAAATCTGGAGGCTTCTTCACTCTCTACCTAGTGCCTCATCATACCCAAGTCTGCCTGGTCAGCCTATTATCGGCCATTCTTAGGAAAAGACTTCCAGCACATGGTGTCTCCAGAGCCCTCTGAAACATCCTCCAGCCCAGGAGGGGAGCACTCACGGCCATAAGGAAGAGTCTGGGAGTTGGGGTTCAGTGGAGGTGGGAGTGAAGTTTGTGTGAGTGCCTGAAACCTTTCCCACAGTCTGCAGGCCCCAGGGAGGTCGATGAGGCAGCAGCGCCCCCTGGTGTCCTCCATGCCAGGGATTTCCTCCACTATCCCCATCTCCATGACTTCGGACTCCTTCCCCAGGACTTCTCCAGACATTTCTCATACCCCCACCCCACCCTCATCTCCAGTTCTTTTATTCTATAGTTTCTTTTTAAAAAAACCTATGCCCTTCCCTTTTCTTCCTATGGAATTCAGCTTTTTCTTTTTGAGATCTCATTGCAGAAAATCATCCTATAGGGACCAGAGGATAAACTCACAATATACCTTTAATAGTTAATATAACATAACAAGTCAGTACTGTTCAGAGGTTCACCTGGGCTGGATCAATACATTTCTTTGAATGTACCATTTTAAGGCAATACACGTCAGAAGCCTTTTATTTTCCCAAATAGGAATAAAGCTAAAATACTCAAATAACAGTAGGGCCTACAATAGAGTAAAAAGGTCTTAGCCTAGCCTGCAGTCCAGACACAGATTAACACTTCTTGCTGCAGACCTTCATTTTCCCATTTATCAGGAGCTGGGAGACCCCCCAAGAGGTCCCTTTTTGTGCTGAAGTTCTGCAGTTCCAATTCTCCCGCTTTTGCAGCCTGGGCAGGCGAGGATGTGGCTTTGATCTGTGCAAACTGGATCCTGTCCTAGAACCAGTTACCTCCCACCCACTCACAGAGATTCTAGGCTTTCATTTTTGCCGGAGTAATATTTTTCTAGTGTTTATTTTTAAAAGGTCTGCATCTGTGGTGACTGTCTCCCATTTGGAAAATTAACTGCTTACAGATGTTGCGTGTGGCACAGCGTTCTCCCAGGCAATGAAACCACTGGGGTTTGGATATCATTTCAAAAGGAAGAGAAGAGGAGGAAAGCTGCATGTCTCTGATGTAGGTGGCAAAACTTCTTGACCTTCTATACAATGCCTGAATGGGATTTACTTTTAGAAGTTGAAGGGCGGGAATTTCTTAAAGTTTCAGAGTCCAAGTGTTAAAAAGCTCTCACTGAAATGGTCATTTGTGGGATGTCTGCGGCTATGGCTGCAGAGCGGGATGCTGGTTGCTGGGCAGGAAGGGAAACTAACTTCTTTCCCCGGCTCACAGGACTTGGGGCTCAGCCCTCACCCACCCACATGGCGGTGGTCCGTTCTAACCAATCAAGGAAGCAACTTAGTTTGGGGGCTCAGGCTAGAATAGAACACAGCAGCTCTTTCTGATTCTGGGGCCCTGGTCATACACACTGGCTCTCTACTCTCTTTTTGCTCTATACTCCAACTCCTCCTCCTTATCTCTGCCCTCCCTGGAACTTCCTCCTCGAGGCCTCCATTTCCAGACATCATCCCAGCTCTTCCTCCCCACGCACAACAGAAAACCAGTGCAGGCCTAAAAAGACATCTTGTGAGAGCCCAAGGGACCCCCATACAAAGCCTGTTTCTGTTTTCTTATTCACTGGCTACCCCCCAACCCCCACCTCTTCAACAGTTTTTAAATCCAGGCTCAAGACTGGAAACTAGGGAGGAGGAGTCACAGCTAACTCTTTGTGTGGGGGCTTATGACGTGTGTGTGCACGCGGGCGCGCTGGTCATGTGGTGAGTATAGTATGTAGAGGCAGGTATGGCTGTGTGTGTGTGTGTGCTGTGGTTTGTGCACATGTGGTGGTATTCGTGGCTGTGAGGAATCTTTCCCAGCTGGTGCTCATCCTGGACCAGACATCTTTTTTACCGAGATCTGGGACAGCTTCCTTTTGGCTGCATTTCTATTGCCCTCTCTCAGCTCAATTATTTCTCTGGTCTCTGTGTCTTGCCATTAGCCTGCTGCCTTGCCCAGTGAGAGTGACTAGGAATAAATGAACATTTGAACAGGAGAGAACCTTTGAGACTTTCTCTACATCATAATGAATTGAACCACTTTTAATCTGGGAAGACTGAGGCCCAATCTGTTCAGTCTTTTAAGAGCAATTTCAAGCTATTTCCAGATCAATAGATTAAAACATTGTGGGTAATATTATTTTGTGTTTTTGGTAAGATTTTTCTTTATGAAATGGTGGGGGAGTATATATTACATTCATGGTAGGCAGTTAGTTGGATGTTTAGAACTTGAGATTTAGAAGATAAAACTCGAGCTAGATACAGGTTCTTTTTTAAAGGAGGAAAATTAATAGACAGGAAGTTAATGTCACTTGTTCAAAAGCCTGTAAAAGAAATATGGGAGGAATAAATTAAGTGTAAGGCATAATTATGATTAGGGTTACTATTACCCCCGGGGCACAATAACTAATAAAGAAACATGCAAGAACAGCAATTTAGTAGGAAATATTGGTAAGTTGTACGTCAATCTTGTTTTACATATTTAAAAATAAAAAACATAATTAATCCTTTTTCACACAACCTGAAAAATGTATCAGCCATACATGTCATTTGAAGGCGATCAGTCTGCTACTCAGGGGGAAAATAGGGGTGCACTTTTGCAGCTCTGACATTTGGACCATGGAAAGCCCAGGGAATCAGGTTCCCAACCTGGGGCAGGGGTGGAAAACCAAAATAAGTAACGAAATGTCTTCCTCCCTTCCCTTCCTCTCTTCCTTTCCAGGAAAAAAAAAAAAAAAAAAAAAAAAAGAGGGGGAAACAGAAAGACAAGGACCAACGACAGACAACCAGACCACGTGAGTGAGGGTTCCCTTTCGGTAAACAGATGAACAAGGGGAAACCTTTGTCCGAGGTAATGCTCCTGGCTGTGCAGGGTTTGCATGTTATGTCAGAGAATATGCCTTTAGTGTCTTTTCACCATAAAATATCTAACAAAAGAGCCTCTTTTCGGGCTTAAATCTGGGAAAGATCGAAGACATGGACAACAGCTTTTGAGAATATCACACAGAGAGAGCCTTTCCTTTTAGTGCAGCATTCTCAAGATTTTGAAGGGTTGCTTTGGTTGGAAACCATCAGAACCTCAATGGCGGAAGTGGTCAGACTAAGCCCAGCTCCTTGAATGCCCTGTGCCTCTCCCAGAGGACAGGCAGGACAGACCCCAGCTTATGCAAACGTGCAGCCTCTTTTTCTTTTGGTCACCATCTGCTCTTCAGTTTATTTGTACTTGGTCCACATGATACTAAACAACTGGTTTGACTGGTTTTTGTTTCACTGAAGGATGAGACTGGCCTGTTTGGTTTTCTGTGGCGATAGCTCCCAGCATGGGGATGCAAGGCTTGCTGAGGGAACAAGGCTCCCTTTCCTTGAAAGTGAGTTTGAGTGTGCCTGTGTGTTCGAGTCATTCTGATATGGCAGACCTGTAATGGTATGTTTTCAGTGGTATCACAATAGGTCTGGGAAAAACAACCATCAATCCAACCTAGGCAGGAGGCTCTAGAACCAGGGATTTCGTGATAGATCCATGAAGGACAAGGGCTGTTAGAGTCTGATGTGATCCAGGTCAATCCCAAGGTCACAGGCAGTGGCTGCAGAGAGGAGGAGCTATAGGGGCACGGAGAGGTGATGGTGGTCTGGGCCTGCATGAGTACCAGTCTGCAGGGGCTTCCAGACAGTGGTGGACCGCATCAGAAATACAGTGCCAGCAAACTCAAATAGAATTTTGCTTCCAATTACAATGTGTGCTTTTTTCTCCCTCACATCACCAAGTCTCGGATACCAGCTGGGTCTCCTGTCATTCAACTCAATCCTGACACTATCTACCTGGAAATAGCATTAGATCCCACAGGTAAAGGGTTCAGTCCTTTTAGCTACCATATCTTCCTGCCTTCAGACCACTAAGTCCAGCCTGTGCTTCTGACCTCCTGATTATAGATAGGAGGCTCCAAGAACCCCCTTGTTGGGTTTGCTTCATTTGCTAGAGTAGCTCGCAAAACTCAGAGGAACATTTCACTTACTAGATGACAGGTTTGTTATGAAAGGATATGACTCAGAAACAGCCAGACAGGAGAGACACACAGGACAAGGTGTCGTGGAATGGTGTAGAGCTTCTATGTCCTCTCGGGGAGCGCCACTTTCCCTGAATCTCCATGTGGCCATCAACCTGGAAGCATTCCGTGGATTTTCATAGAGGCTTCTTTACATACGCACAAGTGATTAAAACATTGGCCGAATAGGATTGATTCCTTGTCCAGTGCCTCTCCCTTCCCTGGAGGTCTGGGACTGAAAGTTTCAACCCTCTAATCACATGGTCAATTCCCATAGCAACCAACCACCATACTTAGGTGATTTCAAAAGTCACGTCATTAATATAAACTCAGGTGTGGTTTGAAAGGGGTTTGTTATGAATAGTAAGGCACCTTTATTGCTTTTATCACTTGGTAAATTCCAAGGGTTTCAGGAGCTCTGTGCCAAAAACTGGGACAATGACCAAATATACTTTCTTCTAATAAATTAGAATATCACACTCAGGTTCCTACACAAACAAATGTAACATTTTATTTGCATGGCAAATATAATCCTGATAGTTGCTTGATGGTGACTTTTATAATTGTAATATGCCTTAATGTACTACCCCCCACCCCATAAATTGTTTGGTTTGGAGAATTACTATGTATTATATGTCATGTCTTATACCAGAAGAAAGAGCTATAATGTTTTCATTATTGTAAAATAAACTTGTTCCTGAACACAGACCCAAATGTTAAACAAATAATGAAGGAATAGCTATGGAATGCTTACAATATGCCAAGTATTTTACATATGTCATTGAATACATGTCCCATGGCAAAGCTATGAAGTAAGTATTATTTTTCACACTTCACAGAGGGAAAAATGAAAGTTCAGAAAAGAGAAGTAACCTTACTTCATATAGTTTATAAGTGTGAGAGATGAAATGCTATTCTAGGACTTCAGATTTCCAGGGATTAACCCCTCTGCTATCCTGTTTCCAAATATTAAAAAGACCCCAACAACATGGGTTTAAAGAGTCTCATTGTTGTTTGTCCAGGTCTTGCTTGGGCTGGTTGCATTAGGTAGAAATGCAAAACTTTGGTGAATGGTATTGTCACTTGGAGACTGTGTTGCCCTCAGTATCAGAAAAGACCACTTTTAAAGTGCAAGATGGATTTCAGTAGAAGAAACTCTTATGTAGTGAAAAAATGGATTCACTTGTGAAAACACTCACTCACAGCACAATGTTATAGATTCTTAACAAATATCTTCCAGAAGTGCTAAGAATTAATTTTCTTACTTCTTTTCAATTTCCAACTTTTGGTGCTGGAGGTATTCAGGAAATAGCATGATGTTAATATTTGTAACAATTACAATGATCTAGTGACTGAAGAACTTTTGTGACACTAATGAGTCTTATTGCTAACATTTGCATATATGTAAATCTAGATGTAATATAGGTGAGGCATAACATTCACTCTACACTAGCAGGCGACTAGATAGACTTTGGATGTTAAAATTGTATTGTTTTATTGCATTTTAAAACTGGAAATGCTTTGTTTTTACAACAATGTTAAATATCATCAAATAAATTGTTAAGAAAATCAAGTGAAAATGTCACCATTATTTAAAAATAACTATTATCATTTAACTTAATTATATTTAATTTTAATGGGTAATTTTGAATATTGAAAACATAGTTAAAGTAAATTTTAAATAAATTTAGTTTTACTCTTCCTTTTGTACATTTTTGAGGACATATACTCAAATTAGGCAAATTTTGAATAGCATAAGTGAATCTCTTCATTTCTTATGAATCCTTTTATTAATAAGAATGAATACAAGTCAAGATTGTGATAAAAATACAAACTAGGAATGTCAGGCCTAAAAGCTAAAAAGAAACACAATTGTCAAAGTGGTGATCTGCTTAAATCTTTAAAAACTGCAGAAATAATGAAAGTAAATAGCCTTCTGTTGGACTGCCCTATATAAGATTTTTATATAGGACCTTACAAATTATTTACTTAATGAAGATTTAATTAGTGATCCAAACAATGAGACTATAAAAGGGAATTATTCATGTCAAATCCACAACTCAAAAGCACCGATGCAATGTGTGTCTGCCCAGGAAGCATGAAGAAAGTGACATTCATGAAATTAGTCCAGTGGCAGGAGAATGATGAAACAGAAGTCTGTGGCGCGTCCCTGTGCTTGTGGGAGGCCAGTGGGTCCATCACATTCTTCTCACCATGGGAGAACATTTCCTCAGAACGTAGTCTCATCACAGAAATGATTACAAATCGTGGGTGAACATGGCGGAAATTTTTGTATTCCTTTCATACTAAAATTACTTCAGTTGGAGAAAGGAATTGTAGAAACTGACTTTCATATGCTAGGTTCAAAGATAATCTTTTGCTAATTCTGTACCAATTACAACCCATATTGAAAATCAGCTATGGCTTAAAAAGGTACATATGAAACTCACATGTACACAGAAAGCACCCAGGTAATTGAGAAAAAAAAAATTCAACAATGATGAACCTCAATTCAGAACATTGGTATTTTTTTTTTTTTTTTTTTTTTTTTTTTTTTTTTAAGGAAAGGCACAGGCAGAAATGAAAGTTAGTAGGCAGACAGGCAGGAAGAGAGAAAAGGAAGAAGCATTTGTTCGCTTGTTCATCTTGGTTATTCCCTGCTGGGTCTTGAAAGTGGATTCTTGTGTATATGTGGATTATGCTTGGAGGACTTACCCACTAGGCCACCAGGGCACACCTGGTGTGATAGTCTTAAAAGAAAAATATCTGTCTAATATTTAACCAAACAAAATGATGCTTTTCATGTTACTAATATTACAGTTTTTACAGAAAACAATGGAAGGTTATTTGGGTGGTATAGATATAATTTAAAAATTGCTGCTGAGAAGACCAAACAGATTTAGAAAAACCAATGACCAGTTCTGAGGGTTAAAAAGATAGTATTCAATTACTGGATAATAAAATGATTAAATTATATGTAATTCAAAAAGCAATATTGCCCATTTCAACTAGATTGCAGCAGAGTCAAAAGTGACATTGAAAGACTTACATTTGTTATATCCGTTGCTAAACTATCAGGTGAAAACAAGAAATCTGAAATTAATAGTGTTTCTTGGTTTTATACATGTTCTGAATACAGATTTTGTCACAATTGAAGACACAGCTTTAAGTTTTAGCCACAGATTTAAAAAGATTATTGATGGTTAGATTACAATAATGGTGCTAACCTTATCATTGAAGAAAAAAATACATAATCCATAAGTTTGGCTGAAAATACAGAAACATTTTCTGAACTGTAGTTTGTGTTTATAACAATTCAAATTGCTATGCTTCTAGGTATTCCTTGGAACAATTTAAAGATTATACACAATGTTATCAATATATTATATTGCTAGTGCCTGAAGGGAGAGCATCTTTTTTTTAATAAATTTTTATTTAGTTGTTCACACTGTTTTCCCCCAGTCTTGGGAATCGAACCCAAGAATATGCAGTCTGTAGCCTTTGGAGGTGATTGACGCAACCACTGCTCCAGCAGGGAAGCCGTGAAAGTAGAGCATCTTGATGAAATATGTAACCAACATGAATCAAATTTGATACAACACTCTTAGCTATACAATGGGAATTCCAATGAAGTGCCGTTAAAGTAATCAGATTTAATTTCAAGAAGATATAAAATATATTAGTAGAGTTCAGGAAAAAAAATAGAAAATTCTCTATAAACAGTTAATCTTGGTCTGGTAGAAAGTAAAATTCATTTTGAATTTTCATCATCTAGTTATTTGTGATCAAATGTTGCCTGCTAGAAATATTTACAAAGATTTTCAAAACATCTAAAATCCTGAACTCTTTTAAATTGGATTTTCACTTTTAGAGGGATTCTAAAAATGCAATTAAACATTTAGAAAAAAATGTTATTCTAATTTTTTAAAGCTCAATGATAGATATCTAACAAAAGAATACTTCCAGTAAAACACTAGGAAATTTGAACAATGAACCAAAAACATCTGGATAGCTGTGAAGGAGAAGATCATATATTTACACTCTGGAAACTAGATTTTATTGACCTTTATGGACCTTCTAGATTAAGATATAGTCTTGATCAGATAAGAACTCAAATAAACCAATGTATTTCTATTTTCAGATTTTTATAATAACTGAATGGAGAAAAATGTTAAAAACTTATGAAATTGTGTATAGAGCTAAATATTGTTTTGAGAGAAGCTAAAAATAACTACCTAAGTGACAACAATGAATTTTCATTAAATGAAACAATTTAAAATTACTAGTGACAATACTAATTTATAACATGTGACCCCCATTACAGTATTTGAGCTTGGAACCTAAACTTCATGGTGTATTTCCAATCTAAATATTGCTTTAAGAATGTTCTTGACAATTTCAATGATTAGTTCATTAGCAGAGTGTTTCCCTAAATTGAAATGACCAAATTTGGTATCATTGTGAAAAATTTTGATTAAGGCAACACAATTAGTGATTTGCTGCAATGAAGACCAAGAACTACAGATTTATGGAATAAATTATAATTAATTAATCATAACGTACCTCTATGTATTACCAACTATACATGACCAGCTCATCAAGACGTGCAATCAGGCAAGTGCAATCAGTGGTCTTTGATATTTTGCCAACTTTTAAACATACGAACACCATAACTTTGCACACATTATTCAACTTTGTTGTTTCAAAAGTTCTATTTGTCAAGGAAGAAGGAAAAACCATACTGTATTTAACAGTTTTTAGCTTAATTTATAACTTTTAAATGTTTAGACCTATGGTATCTTGGGTGGGCTTGGATGCTGGGATGACTTTCAGGTGGATGTGCATGCAGTTTGGAGGAAAAGGTTTGGGAGTCCACACCTGGAGCAAAGATTAGGAAACAAATTTGGGGTTGAATTGAGAATTCTTCCACATCTGAAGGCAGTATAAACCCACTGCTCCTTTTTACTAAGATAGCAGTTCTTAACCTTGGTTGCCCATTATAATTACCTGGAAAGCTTTAAAAATGCTGATGACTATTCCCAAGAGCTTTTGATTTAGGTGGTCTTGGTTGAGGCCTGAGTGTCGGCATTTTTTAAAGCTTCCCAGGTGATTGTAATATGCAGTCAGGATTGAGAGCAACCAGCAATCAGTAGCTTAGCTAGTAAATATCCCGACAGGGTTGAAAGAGCTTTGCAGCCAGGTCACCTATGACCAAATTTTGGTTACATTATGTCAGGCCTGGGTCCAGCTAAGCTTGGGCGGGGCTGTAACAAGAGACCGTCATTAAGAGAGAAAACATCACTAAGGAGCAATAGCAACTGAGCCTCAGGTCCCAACATTCAACTGTCATTTATTGCACTTCTAATATTTTAGGTACTGGGGATCATAAAGGAGTAAAACGTTAATTCCAAAATGGGGAACAGGTGTGTAAACAAAATCAATAATTATAAGTATTATGATAAAAGTACATGTGGGGTATTATATGGCTACTCTTACCTATTGGAGGGAAGAATAGATGAAGGGGATTTAAATTTAGTCTTGATAAACATGTGGTCACAGGGGCTGTTGGGGTTGAAGATCAGGAATTTCTAGGAGACATTGAACTGGGCAGTTTGGTTTATCAAAAACAGGAAAAAGTCCTTAGGGACAGATAGGGTAGGGGAAACAAGAATAGGGGAAGACATTTCCAAGATCATCAGATGGCTTCTTTTTGTTCTGAAACTATTTTTAATGGACACTAGATGTATTTTCTGAGCAATATCTTAGCACATCCTCAAATAGGAGTTATAGGAGGACTTTCTAAGGGTTTGATGACATGAGTGTCAGGGAGAACAAACAAGAAACAATTCTGTCTTATCTTGAGCCTTAGTTCAATGAAAAGTCACCATGCCAAAACCAAGATATCAGCAGCAACAGCCCCAACCAGCTGGATGTGAGACCCCCCAAGCTGCCTGGTTAGGACAATACAAGAATTCCCCCAAGCTGCCTGTGAAAGAGGATACAAGAATTCTCCAAACTGTCTGAAAAAAGATGAAAAGCTCTGCTTTCCAGAGGTTGCAGGACCCACAAACAGCTGAAAAATATTTTGTCCCCAATAATATATGAGAAATTAAGAAAGCCTCCTATCTCCCAGAATCCCAGACTTTAAAACCTAGGGAAATAAAAAGATACCCTATCACCCAGCTAATTTGAGAAGATGGGAAGCTTCTTGCATCCCATCGATCTGTCACCCTTACCCAGCCTTCTGTAAAACCAAGTCAGTAATCATCAAATGCCGATTCACCTACTTGAGTCTGGCCCCTCTTCTTTTTTGGAGAATGAGTGAATCTATTGCTTGCTCACAAAGCTTTCTATTGCTTGCTTACTTGGAGTGAATTCTTTCACACCTGTACTCCAGTCATCTCCATCTGTAAATCCACCTTGCAATGGGAAAGGAATCTATTTCCAGATCCTTAACAACCATACGTATTTTTTCCTAAGATTTCCCTGCTAGAAATCAGGTGGTTGAACTAGTCTCTCAGCAGTTTCAAACTGTTTCTCCTCTTCACAATCACCTTCTAGGCTTTCTACCGGCAAGCAGTATTCCTTCCCTTTCCGAATCTTCCCGTGATGTGTTGCTCCAGGGTGTAACCTCAGAGGCACAGAATAACGAGATTATTTGAAACCTTAGTTCTAAGGCCACCCTTTAATGATTAATTAAAGAAGTATAAACCTGACTTCTGGCTTCATATCTTAAATACATTTCTCTTAAAGGTAAAGAATAGTATTATAAAAGGGCATTTTGGCCCACTTTGTGATGGTTTGAATTCTAATATAGAGTGAGGAAGTTGGAATAAAGGCAAAATTTCTTTAATGATTGATCATACTTCTTCCATCCCCAGATTTCTGTTAAAAAAATGAATCCTTCTTGAAGGAGAATTCTAGAAAAGAAAAAGCAAAGAGAGCATTAGGATATACTGAACGCTGAAATGGCTCCTTTCAAATGTTTAAAATATGCAATTCTTTTTAATTAGTCTCATCCTAGGATGCCTCACTAGATAGAAAACAAACCCCACACATTTAACTGGTGTAAGCAATTAGTGATACTGATTCTTATCATCTTTTCTGGGTTTATCAAATATTTCAAGATACATTTGAAAAACTATGTGGATAAAATTTGTGTGAATTATTTTATATTGCTCTGAGTTAGTGTTACTCATTAAGTACTTAAAGTAGTACTTTAAGTACTACTTTTCATTATTAAAAATTAAGTAAACAAAAATTAATTAATCATCTTGCTTTAAAGCTTTTAAAACCAGGAATAATTAATTACGTAGGTCTACATCACTTTAATTTTGACTTGACTTTTATTTTACTATAAATCAAATGAGCTCAATTCAACATTTTGATAAAAACATAAAAGGAACAGGAAGCTATTAAGTCTAAAATTGTGCTAAAAATGTTACAGTGGTAAAAAGATACTGAGTGTACCACTATTTCAGTTTTTCCTAACCCATTCTTTTTTAGTATATTTGCTTAAATAAGGTGGTTCTAATGAGTAGAAGGTATATGTACTTGTCATTTGTTAAGTCTTGAAAAAATATTTTGCTTTACTTTTCAGAACACAAAAAGCAAATGCTGTTGTAAGTTGTCTGGTTTCTAATTTTTCGCTTTCAACTATATTGAAAAAGCTATTTGAGTTGTTGCCTTTGATCATTAATAATTATTTTGGAAAGATATCACTGTGACCCTCGGCATGTAACTTAGGAGTAGTTCAAAGAAGAGACATTCTAATCACAAAACTCCTATTCTAGCTACCGTTTGATGGGTAAGTTTGTTAGTGCTTACATCTATTAAAATGAGAAAGAGAAGAGATTTGATTCTAAAATTCTGTATCTGCAGCACTGAACACAGGAATTAATTGGAAAGTTGAGACTTTTATTAATAAAGGCATTTATAATGGAGATATACTTCTTTATGTAATATATTAATATTTTGATCAATCATATTGATTAACAATATAGTGACAATTCTATTGAGAAAAATATTTGACAGTATTAGGACCATAAGAAATGTTAAAACTTAAATTTAAATTTTATATTTGTTGTGAGAAATATGATAGGGTGTAAGACTTTTAACCATAAAAATATTATACTATGATAAATTCTGTGGGGGAAGTAGTGAACAGACAAGTTCAAATAAAAAAGAATGATAAAAATTGTTAAATAATAGCTGATTCATATAATTTAAAAAGTTTTTAAAAGTTATTTTTAATGTAGAGTTTTAAGAATTAAAAAGCTATATATAGTCATTTAATTCTCACCCCTATAAAATTTTAGAGCCAACCCCTCACTTCTCCTCTTCCCATTCCCCTTTTTGTCCTTTTGTGGATAATGCTTGTGTGAACCTTCCCACCTCTGGTACCAACTAACTGTTCTGA
Source organism: Solenodon paradoxus (assembly GCA_004363575.1). Lineage (NCBI taxonomy): Eukaryota > Metazoa > Chordata > Mammalia > Eulipotyphla > Solenodontidae > Solenodon > Solenodon paradoxus. The sequence goes on from RJWH01000257.1 coordinate 34,732, forward strand.
GTTGACATTGTTTTGTCTTTTCCAGAGCGTTGTACAAATGAACCCAGACAGTATGTATCCTCTTTTATCTGACTTCTTTCACTTGGTGATGGGAAGGAGATGGGGACTCTGGGAGATAAGGGTCTTGCCTGGAGGAGTATGGGCTGCAGAGTGAGTTTGGGAGTGGGGGCGGAGACCCGATGAGGTGACCCCTTAACTGAATTTTCTTTGTGTTTTGGGATATTTCCTATTTTCAATATTTTGACTCAACAATGTGGTGCTGAGAAGTATAAGGAAATAGCTGGAGTAGCAAATGACTTGAGTGCTTACTCCTGATCCATCGCTTACTATTTTGTGACCTCAGTTCATGAAGCTCTCTAGGCCCTGGTGTTTTACATATAAAGCGGGGGTAAAAGCGCTCCCTTCGTGAGTGGCACCTGGTGGGCGCACCCTCAGGTTAAATTTCCTGAAGGCTGGGATTTCGTGTGGACAGTGACCAGCCCAATACCAGAAGCGCTGCTCAGCAAGGCTTGCTGACTACAGAGCACAATAGGGAAGCAGTAGGTGTCAGCGGAATTTGGGTTCGGACAAAACCGAGTTCCATCCTAATTATGCAAGTTAATGTCCCCGCCCTCACCGTCCTTGTCTACAGAGTGGGGACAGTTAGAGCATGGCTTACAGGTCTGTGAAGCTGGCGGGAGGGCTGCGACGACTCTAGCAGGATGAGGGCGCGCGGGCTGAGGAGGCGGTCCCCCATCTGATGAACTATCAGGCCTCTGCTCTTGGGCAAGGCGCCTACATGGAACCCTTCTGAGCCTCGTTTTCTTCTCTGTCAAATACAGCAGCGGAGGCTTCGTTGCTTCAGGACGTAGACAGGTGACATAAGGGAAAGTTTGACCTCCGCGAAGCACTCACTGAAAATAAGGAATGGTTGTACCTAACTCCCTGTTTCCTCAACCACCCAAATCCTCACCGGGACGTCCGAGTAAGAGCCTGGGGGTTTCGTCAGAAGCTGCTTCTGTCTGGAAAACGTCTTTTCACGAGGGTTTGCTGCCCCCTGGTGGGTACGGTCACCCCGCCGGGAAGCATTTCCCGGAAAAGATTCGGCAGATTGGTTGAGGGTCTCCCGCGGCAAAGCTGCTGCCCTCTGACTTTTGCCCGGCAGCACTGTGGCCCCTGGCATCTGAAACTGCAAACTGCGCTGGGGACTGGAGGCCATAGCTTATCTGTGAATGCCAGCTAGGAGGCTCTGGCATATCCTTTAGCCTTCCGGGCAGTGGTTCTTGAAGTCTCTTCCCTGACAAACAGACCTGCTGGATCAGGAACTCTGGGGCTGGAGCCTTCCAGACTGACATTCATGGAAGTCTGAGAACCACTGTGCTAGGGACTCCAGCACTTCAGAACCAGAAGGGAGCGGCCCAGAAGAGACGGGGAGGTTGGCGCTTTGAGATGGGCAGCCACACTGCTGGCTGGAGGTAGCAGGGCCCCGTCGCCTGGCAGGCGGCCTGGGAGTCCTTTGGCACACTCTTCTGTCCTGTTCTGCTAAGGAGGGCCGTGAGAGTCCGGCCACCCGATGTTCCAAACATTCCAGGGCCTGACATTCTTCTGCAGGGAGGAAGGTCATCTGGTACATGCCATCTTGAGGGCTGGGGGCATCTACACTACTGAGCAACTTCAGGGCCCAGAGGGGTCGCATTCAGCCTTTTTTCTCTGTGCAGCTTATTTTAATAGGTTACTTTAATTTTTGTTTCAGATGAAATGTTCTTGCTCCACTTACGAAAGTATTCTGTTTTATGACCAACATTTTGGAAAAAGCAAGGGTGGAAGGCAGGCACAAGACACTCAGAACTAACTAAAATCTCCCCATCTACCCAGAATCATGGTCAACATTAAAAACATTTGTATTTGATTTTGGATGCTGGGAGAGAAACCACTTTTAATTCTCCTTAGGATCAGCTGTCTACTGCTCTGGGGCTCTTGAGCTAGGAGCAGGAAGCAGCTGATGGGGTCAAGCTGGCTGGAGGTGAGGCATCAGATGAGCAAGGAGTCTGAGCCCTGGTGACAGAGGCTGGAAGGAGGAAGACGTGATCTGTAATCCTGTTCTGTACTTCTTACCTCCCATCGGCCCTGTCCAACCTCAAATCCGAGGCTGGCTGTACAGCACCCCTGATATGTCAGAATGCGCCATCTTGTCATGGCTTTACTCAGACATGCACACGACACACATGGACAAGCACATGCCTACCTACAAACCTTAGGCCTCAAGGCCCTGGCAGGTCCAGTCCTGCTCTCATTTTGGTTTACAAGCAGTATGACATTGGGCAAGCTGCTTCACCTCTCTGGGATACAGTTGCCCTTTCTGGGAGAAAATGAAGTGAGGTGGTTTCTGAGATCAGAGAATGTCAGAACTAGAAGAAAAGTTAGAAATCATCTTCTGGGGATGACTGTTAGTTTGGACATGAGTCCAGCCAAACACCAGTTATTGAAAACCTGAATCGCGACTTCTCTTGGTTAAAAAACAAACAAACAAACCATCTTCCAGTTTTTAATCTTACAGATTCACAGTCAAAGATTAGAAGCTCAGAAGCTATGTTATTAACCCCTTCCTTAGACCAGCAGGGAAAAGAAGTGACTTGTTCCTGGTCTGTCGCTTTTATTCATGTGTCCTACCCAAAGGAGGCAGGAGAAAGAGAGAGAGAGAGTGTGTGTGTATGTGTGTGTGTGTGTGTGTGTGTCCCTGTCACCCATGGGCACCAAGGGAGGTCGTTGTGAGATTGTACAAGTGGCTGGTAATGTTGTTTCAAATTGCTTGAGATCTCAGTTTCAACCTCTTAAAATAGTTTCATCAACCCTCAAAAGAACTGAGTCCCCATTTGTGTGTTTGATGTAGACTTAATTGGAGTCACTAACTCGAAAAGGAAAATTTAATTTGAGTTGTCAGAGTGAATTCCCTGGTTTGTCATGCTATTTCATGGAGTTGGGGGAACTGTTTGGAAAAGGTGGGTTGGTCAAGGCAGTGAGGTTCCCTTAGTAAGCTGTCTTCTTAGGGACCTGGAGTTCTGTGAGCCTCCAGGTGGGAGTGTGGTGTGCGGTGTCCTTCATATCACTGGACCTGAATCCTTTCTCGTCTGTGTTAACATCTTGAGAAGCCAGAATTTTATGAATCAACCTTGAGGAAATACTATTAAGCCCTAGGCATTTTTTTAAGTCACAAAGCTTGATTAAAAAAGACTTTATTCTTTTTAGTATGAAAAACTCTACACAATTGATTTTAAACAACATTACAAAGACTAAATTCATGGAGCCCCGCTGTAGCAGTGAAGAAGGTGCAAGGCATGTAAAGCCCAAGGACCTGGGCTTCAGACCTGGGACTAGGGGAAGGGGAAAAAGATTATTCAGAGATGATTTTAAGTGAATTTAAAGTGAAAGTTCAATTCAACATTTTTCAGTGATTCATAACATTTGTGGCGAGACAGCATAGGATTGGAGTCTTCCACTTTTCATTCTTCTGACCAGACAGTTACACACTTGATGCCTATTCTTGTTATTTGTTCACTTGAAATTTCACATGCATATTTCACTTAAAATTTCAGTGTCGTATCTTTACACTTCTCCCAAACCAGCAAGGGCTTGAATGTACTTTAAGTCAAATCATTCACTTCTGATTTATATGTCATTATTGTTCAACATTGTAATACTGTTTTATGCTTGGAAGTCCCCCAAATAGGCACTATGATTAGTGCTTTGTATATTAATGTTTATAAAGATTTTTTCATGTTAACAACTTTTCTTACTTTCTTCATTCTTACATTTCAGAGATTTTTTTTTTTTTTTTAACTGAGGGTCAGTTTATACATTTCTTTGCTTCCTGTGTTTGTTCATTCGACATTTATTTATTTTGTAAACATTTTGAGCTGAGATATAATTGACATATAATGCTATATTAATTTTAGGTATACAACACTATGATTCAATATTTGTATATAATTTCATTATATCACTATCTTCTTAAGGCTAGTCTGGTTTGGTATTAAGGTTAGGTGGATAGTTATCCCCAAAGTTCAATTCCTTCATCCATTGGAGGGGGAGGATAAATATCTTCCTAAATGACTTCATCAGGAGGTTCATGGGAGGACCATACAGCCTAACACTTAAAAGTTTTAGATAGTAATTCTCAGATGTTTTGTTTGTTTTCTGCTTCATGAAAAAACTTTGGAAGTTGTATAGGACAGGTTCTTTGCCAAAATGCCCCAGAAGAGTGTTTCTCAATGTGGTTTTAATTATTGTCCCTGTAATGAACTTCTTAGACATTTCCCTCTAATTATCTCTTACTACCAAAAATATACTGAATATCTATTATGAGCTATTTGCATATTCACTTTATTTACACAGAATAAAGATCATCCAATTCTCCACCTCAAGAACAGTTTTTGCTCCTTTCAAGGCTTATCAGCCTCCTTGAGAATGGATGTCTGAGTGGCATTAGAAAATCAGTAGCACTTTCAAACTGCAATGTTGACCGAGCATTTGAAGACCAGATTTTGGAGCTGGAGAGACATGGAATTTAATCCCTGCTCTGTCACAGAGCCATGTCACATTAAACAAGTTACTTCATTCTTGAAATCTGTCTTAGACCTAAAATATGATGGCAAAAATTAAATGAGTATTTTGTACAGTACTTGGTATATACTAACGGTTCAATAGTGTTAGTTACTGGCAAATATCCCCAAAGAGTGTATTTCTCTTTTTCCTTTTTAAAGTTTTATTTTAGAGGAAGAAAGCAGGCAAGACTGAAGACAGCAGCAGGCAGGAAGGAAGAGAGAGGAAGAAGAAGCAGTAGTTTAACTTAGTTGCTCCCCGCTACTCCCATCCCAATCCTGGGCCATGAATCTCTATCCTTAGATTATATGTGGACTATTTCCCAGGCACGGGCTTAACATCTGAGCTACTAGGGTGTGCTGAGTCTGTATTTCTTATAATTTTAGTTTCTTATGAGAGCAAGTCACATATGTTTTAATATGTTTGGCCATCAAAGAAAATATGTTATCAAATCCATCATCCCTTGCTCCAGATCCAATTCCCCATACTCTAAGACTCCTGTGGAGGGAAAGTCTCTGGAGATGCTTGATTTAATGGCCAGGGAGAAGGAGCACTTCCTGAGGGGTTGAGGGGAGCCCTGAGAAGCAGACAGAGGTCCGGGCATGCTGATTCTCAGGTAGTTCTGCAGAGGTCACCACTGGGGTCTGGTACCTCTAAACACACTTGAGGAAATTCCTCAAGTTTCTGAAAGCAGCATCAGGAACTTCACCTTCCTTTAGAACAGTGGTACTCAAAATGTGGCCACTGGACTGGCAGTACCAGCATCACTGGAGAATTTATCAAAACTAAAACCCCAGATCTACTGAATCAGAAACTCTGGGATTGGAGCCCAACACTCAGTATTTTAGTAAACCTTCCAGGTGATTCTGAGGCTCTCATGTTTTAAGACCATTTCTTGGAACAACTGTTCCCTCCCATAATGACTCATGGATGGCAGCATTGTAAAACGTTTGCTAAAGAGGGGCCCACTGAACCCCCTCATAAGAAGAAACACAAATTGGAAATCTAGAAGACTGAACCAGAAGGTAACTGTACTGTGAATGCCTGAGCACACCTGAGAGACCTTGAGTGTAGTTAGATTCAAAAGAAGTTATTACTTAGAGTTCAGTTTAGAGTTTGATTCCAAGCTCCACCAACACGAATCACCACCAAAAATGTGTAAGAATGTCTGTATGTTGTAGATTTTCATTAGTAGAATAGTACATTTTCTTTCTACATAAAAGTGGAATGTCAAGGCCATTCCAACACATGGTTTTAGATGGAGAGTATATTGTATGTTTTGGTCTAAAATGTTATGAGTCCGATGTTAATTTTGTGCTGGCCAAGTTGACCCCATCAGAAGAATGTTCTAATTTATAAATATGTCTCTCCAAAGTTAAGATAGTTGAGGCAATAATAGACTTTAATTCATCTTCTTGTTTCTTAAAATAACAACAAAAAAAAGCAGTGGGATTTAAGCAGTCCTTCTGCCACCAATTTATAAACCTTGGGGAAGAATTAGTTGGAAATTAGACCAGGTGACATACAACAGGCAACCTAAAACAGCTGTGGATTTTCTTACATCGAAGAAGTCTGGGGGAAGGCTGTTCAAAATGGTATCAAAATTCAGATTCCTTTTCTATTTCTGCTCTATTGTCCTACCTTGTGACTCCATCCTTGGTGGAGATCACCTCATTTCCAGAAAGCAGAACTCAGAAAAGCCTAAAAGGGATTACCTTCACTGTGCCTCCCAGGTAACCCCACAAGGATCATTCTTTTACATCTCATTGGCCAGACAACTAACTGCAAAGGCGTATGGAAAATGTAGTCTTATTCTGGAAGGCAATGATCCCAGCTGAAAACCAGGGTTCTGTTACTAAGAAATAAAGTGATTGGATAGTGGGATAAGTAGATGACAACCTGTGGCCCCAATGAGACTGGCCTGTTGAAGTATAGGATTTTTATGGGAATGGAGAGAGAGCACTAAGAGCTGAGACTTAGTGGCAGACTTGAACAATAGCATTTAGATGGTGTTCCAGACAGAGTCCTGTTTCTCTGCTTCAATGGAGAGGCTGGGTGGGAGTGAGGCTCCTAAACTGAGTTGTATGTCCATAGTGGAGCAGTTTCCTCCTCTCAAGGGTGGGGAATGCAGGGCTTTGCCCTGACTCCCCTCCCCCTCTCCATCTCCTAATTTTAGGACATCTTTGCATATGTTTGCATACCCCCTTCCTCCATTATGTATCCTAGTTCCTCACTCCTATTTCTGGTTTCCACTGGCAAATGAAGAAACTGAAGGCCAGGAAAGGTAAGCAACTTTCCTGGTTGGAGTTATAACACAAAATCAGAGGTCTAGGGTTTCCTGTGTCATGGTGGAATCCCATGACATCCTTGTACTCACTGTCTCCTAACTGAGCTTAATCTCTAGAGAGAGGTGGACTGTGAACTCTGCTATAATCTCTTGGGTATTTTAATGGAATAGAGGTGCATCTGATGATGTCTTTGTGGAGGGGGGGGGTTGGAGGTTACACTTCAATAAGTTATTAATGGGCAAAGTGACCCAGATGGAGTAGATATAAGGGCAGAAGTGCTGAGAAACCAATAGCTTTGGGGAGGGGACTGAGAGAGACCCTCAAACTCCAATACCACTGGAGGGTGGTCATATCAGCCCTAGAGCCTTCTGTGGGCATCTGCTCTTGACCCTTTCCTCACAGGAAAAGTTCTGGTCCCACAGTTTTCCAGAACCTTGAGTCATAGTTTGTGAGAAATTTAGAGCCAGGTGGAAACTCTCTACCATAAGGATTCAATTTCCTGGTGAATTGAGATTCTGGGCTTGGAGACTGATCAGAGACTGAGTAATCAAAGCTTTGAGGGACACTCAACAAAATTTGGCTTAAAAATTAGAATGTATGACAATGGAGGAATGATTAAATGAAGTCAGATAGTAAAGACTATAATTAAAAATAAGGATTGAGATATATAATATCTCTGAGATGTGCTGTTAACTGAGGAAAAGTTGTAGAGTGAATTAACAAATTCAATCCTGTTTATGTAAAAAGCAACAACAACACAGGTATGAAATTGTTCCAAAAAGTGCCTTAAAATTGTAGCAAACCAGTAACTTTTCTGGGTCTCAGAGGGTTGCAGTAGGCATTACATTAGATGATGTATGAATGTGCTTTGGAAAAGTTGAAGTGGGAGACAAATAAAAGGTAGAAAATATGAATCTATACTATGCCATTACATCCTTACCCTTACTCCCAAAGTGATTTTGGGATAAGAAAGGAAGAAACTGAAAACAGATACTGTTCTATACACTTCTAATGCATTGCTTGCATGCACCCTAGCCCTATGAAGTAGACACTATTCTCCTCCTTTCATGGTTGAGTAACTACAAAACTTCCGTGGTCACTGGCCAGCAACGTGCAGAACTTGAATCCAGGTTCGGACTCCAGAGCGCTGCTCTCCGTCGTGATAACACGTTGAAGCACCCTGACACTTCCACGTCCCGCACAGGTATAACAGTGGCTGACATTTTCTGAGTATTTGCTGTGTGCAGGACACTCTTTTGGGTGCTTTGCAAATATTAATTTAATGCATGCACTTTATGCAAGTGGTACTATTATTTCCATTTTACTGTTGAGAAAAGAGTTGTAAACAGAGTTTAAATAACTTGTCCAAAGCAAAGATGTATAAGATACGGTCTCTACCCTCAGTCCAATGTAGAAGTAATAAGTAAAACAATGTAGTAGACGCTGCCTCGAGATATTTACTCTGTTCTAAAGGTGTGACATTTTGTGAGGGCGGACTTGGAGGTGAGCGCGATTAGAGCAGGGGGAGGATGGGGCGGCACAAGCAAAGCACTGGGGTGAATGAGGACCCCAATACAAAGTTTTGGGTCAGAATCGAGCTCGATGTAACTGCAGTGCCTTCCAAAGAAATTCGGGGGCTACTGGGACCTAAGATTTTTTGCAGACCCAAAATCTACAGAACCCGCTTTTCTGAGGGAGGAAGGATTCGGAATTCAGTGCCAGCTCGCCGGCAACTGCAAGAGACTCCGCCTCCTGCAAGAGACTCCGCCTCGCCTTGGGCCAAGTGACCGGCAAGCGGCAAACTGTGCTCCTGATAGGTTGACATGATAAGGAGCCGACTCTGACGGTAGATCGTTGATTGGCGGAAGCGATAATCGCATAAAAGGATGATCGTGATTGGTTGATACCTTCTCCGCCGTAGGCGGGCTGGGTAGACTGCTCACCTAGAATATTTTTTTGATAAAAATGTCTTGGAGGCAGGTCTTCCCGCTGCAGACGTCTGTGGAGGCTTCCTGTCACGTGTGCGTCACTTTGTATTTTTTTGGGAACCAGAAACCTCTTAAAAGAAGTAGCCAATCATTCTCCACCGCTCTTTCTGGGAGCGCGCTGCGGCACCAGTGAAGAGTTTGATTGGCTGCTGAAGGAAGGGGCGGGCCTAGAGAGGCTCTCGCGCTGTGCAAGGAAGGAGCCCACCTGGCAGCCTTTTTCCCCAGCCCCGGGCAGAAGGCGCCCTCGGGCGGTTTGTCCGGGTAACCCCTATGATGTTGCTTCGAGTTCGCGCTTCCAGGGCTTGGTTCCCAGAATCCAAGACTTTTTAACCTGCAGAGAGAAAGGCTGAGATTCTAGTAGGAGTCAGCCAGGATGGATGAGAGCACAGGCTCTCGGGGCCGACTGCCTGTGGTAGGTTCCGGCTTTTACACTTAACTCAGTTTCCTTTCTTTCCTGACTGGGTGTCATCTATAAAATGGGCATAATAATAACATTAACCTCCGATGGTTGCTGTGAAATTTCAGTGAATTCGTATGTTTAAGGTTCGTATAGTGCCAGGCACATAATAGGTGTGTGGTAAACCATTACTGGGTGAGATCTGTGATCTGGTTCAGACTGTGTATGTGAAAGACCACTGTTAATTCCCAGGTTATTTAGACTCAGTCTCAGTTTTCTCATCTGTAAGTGAAGGTAACGAGCACTACTTCTTGAACTTGCGGATTAATTGATAATAATGGCAAAAATACTCAATATATAGCAATCATTTAATTATTATCATTATTATCATCACTATTAATATTATCATTTAACTATTGCAATTAGTATTTCCTGAGGCAAAAAGTCACTTCGGCCTAAATTGGCCTCTCCAAAAGAGTAATAGTAGTTTACTTTGATTGGAATTCTCATTTGTATATCTATGACATTCATATGGGTGAGATCCAGATTTGGAAAATCTCCACATCACAGTCCTAGCCACCGTTTTCACAACTCATTTAGACATTTCAGTACCATTAAGTACTGAGAAGAGCTTAATGTTATAACGTTAGTGCAGAGTAGTTTATCCGAGTATCTTTTCAGTTGACTAGTGTAGTTGAGTTAGTTAAGTTGACTCTAGTAGTATTCTGAGAACAGGGCACAGTGAGCGGCATGTTCTTATGAGGTAAGATAAGGTATAATGAAAGTGAAGGACCTAAGTCAACATAATTCTGGGGTGAGACTGTGAGGGGGGCAAATGATGGTGAAGTATTTGGTGATCGTTGAGGGTGCAGATCATCCTGGAGTCCTTGTGAGTGGTGGAAAGATCACTGGACCCAGACATTTGAATTCTGGCTATAATTGTCACTCTGGCTATCTCCATTGGATTTGTCACTTATGTTTTCTGAGAATTAGTTTTCATGTTAGTAAAATGAAAATGGAGTAAGATTCTCTTGTAGAGTTCCTGGAACATAATAAGCCCTCTATAAATACTGTTAATTCCTGCTCAAAATTATATTGAGGATTACGAAAAAATGCAATCTGTTAAGGTTTTACATGCCAAGAGTTATGGATGTCTGGAGATCACCAAAGATCAGTTGGGAGTTTGGCAAGTGTAGTTCACCTTCCCTTTCTTTTCCATTTATAGTTGGTATCTCTTCTGTACCATATTAAAAGCCTGTTAAATAGGGAAGGTCACACAAATGATCTATTTTGATGATATTTTCATAATTCCTCCAATGCTTCCCCGCTGTATATAGGTAATGACCACCTCTCATTATCTGCCCCACATGTTCCTTTCCATTTGGGTCTATAGGACAGGATTACTATAGCTCAGCCCCTGCATATAGATCTCCACATACCTTGGCATCCTGGATCTAGAGGTGCTTTTTGGGTAAATAACTTAGTAAGGCTTGAGCTGCTTTTACTTCTAAGAGCAGGTATGCTAAGGAGATTGAGTAGGACAGATGACATCCTCTTTATTCATCTAGCAACATTTTTTTGTCTGATTACTGTATTCTGCTCATCTGGGGACCACATATGTCCCATTCTCAAGATGTTTGTAGAGATACTTCTCAGTTAAAAGGGAAAGGCAGTATTTTTGGTAGGAAAATTTGGGTACACTTTATATTTGAACCCAGTCCTGTACTGTATGATCTTACATGAACTGCTTATTTTCACAGTTTTACTTTATATAAAATGGGGACAATTAGTATTATTGCTTAGCAGTAAAAGGGAATGAGCTATTGACAAAAACAATAGCATGGATATACCTCAAAATAATTGAGGTGAATATAAGATGGCAGACAAAGTACAAACTATATGATTCTAGTTATATGAAATTCTAGAAAATGCACACTAATCTATAGTATCAGAAAGAAGATCAGTGGTTGTCTGGGTACAAGCCGCTGGAGAGGGGTGAATGGGATGATTACAAAGGATTCAAATAAATTTTTAGAGCTGGTAATTTCATGGGTGTATACGTATATCAAAGCCTATTGAATTTTGCATTTAAATTGTGTGCAATTTATTATATAGGCATATCAATAAGACCTTTAAATAGTGATAACAAAATCTATTCATAAATAGTTGTGATCCTTTAAGGAAAACATTTAAAGTATAAGGAATACAACAAGCCAATCCATAAAGGACATTTCTATTCTCCCCCATTTTCACATGTTCTAAAAACCAAATTCAAAGTGCTAGTTTCAGTATCATATGTTTTTATGATAAGACCTCTAAATGAGGGCTAACTCCTTAAGTAATACAGGGTACAATTATTCCTGTTCTTTTTTGGGGGGATAACAGGTACATCATATCCTAAGGATTAAATGAGATAATTACATGAGGAACTCTTAGTGGTGCTGGGCATGTAGTAAACAATACATTTTTTTGTTGTTTTGACCGCTATTATCATTGCTATAGATTTGGTTAATGACACAGTGGTTATCAGTAAATATTGGCTGTAATTATAATAATTTTATTACTAGATTGAATAGAAAGGAAAGATTTGCTAAAAAATCAGGGAAATTGATTTCAGAAAGGGTTTGCTTTTCCTGAGATTCTTTGATGGGGTTGGATTTTGGTATTAGTCTGGTGTCAAATTGTGACAGAGACCATCTGGAAGAAATTTGATTAATATCTTTTTCAGGAATAGTGTAGCTCATAATAATTATTAATGTAGGTAATATTACAGGTATCAGGTACATTTACAGTGATTAATTAGTTCACGTGGGAATAAATGCCCCAGTCCTAAGCAAGTGGTACTTTTAGAAGGTATCATCTTAATGACAGACATAAGAATATATTGAAAAAATTCATAAGATACATATTTTGTGAGTCCTTCCTATAGACATTCTGACTCATTCGTTCTGAAATGGACCAGGAATTTGTATTTTAATACTCATACTTAGTTGATTTTGACACAAGCAGCCTATAGACCACACTTTGAGAAGCACTTGCCTAAAACTTTTGGACCTTGGACAGCTCCCACTGACACCACCAGGATTTTCAGCACCCAGGACAGCGCCCAGCACCTGCTGCCTCATACACTGTGGGAGAAAGTAACTTCAGTTCTCAGGGGGTTTGCCTTCTTTTTTTTTCTAGAGAATTAAAAGAAAAAAAAGAATCTCTCTTGAGATGACACTTTGGGTAATAGAAAGTTATAGTTCCTGCCTCATACACTGTGGGAGAAAGTAACTTCAATTCTCAAGGGGTTTGCCTTCTTTTTTTTTATCTAGAGAATTAAAAGAAAAAAAAAGAATCTTGAGATGACACTTTGGGTAATAGAAAGTTCTAGTTCCTGATGACAAATAAGGAGAAGGGCTACAGGGTATATCCTCTAGGAGAAAATATTCTAAGTCCAGAGTGTTTAACGTGGAAACTTTGCAGGCAATAAGGGTACAGGTAGTCTTCAGAAGATCTGAAACTTCTTGAATTTGTAAGCAGACTTGTGGAGAGTATATATATATATACACACATATATATATTAATGGATGGGGAAATTAAGTTTTTCTTTGAGAATGGAACAGTTCTGGACCAACTAGTTTGTGTGTTATATGTGCAGTTTATGTACTTTGATAGACATTTTAAGATTTGTGTAGGCGACTAGAGAATTTTATTTCAGTTTCTCTTTGTTCAAATTCATACTGTTTATATAACCATGACAGCATCAATAAAAAGAAGCAAACAAATAATACCTGATGGTATTCAACTCTGATAGCTCAAACTTTAATTTGAAGGTTCTCTCAACTACTGTGATGAAAGTCCATTAAAGTTGGTACACAGTCAGATATATCTTGTCTTGGATTATCTGGAAACTTTATGTGACTAAAATACTATCTTACTACAAGCTACAGTTAATGTGGGAAATGAAATTATACAGTTTTCTTTCATATAATTTGATTATTAAATGCTCATGTTAATATTAAATGTTAAGTGTTCTCGATAGATTTACAAATAGACAAGTCAGTGGTTATGAAGTGTTGAGTTAGGTAGTATTTGCCGTAGGTTAGATTATTTCTATGGACAAAGTGATAGCCATTCAAATTTTTCATTTAAAATACACCCCTAAAGGCAACTCAGTTAACAGTAAGCAAACTATCCCAAGTTATCTTCTGTGGTCTGATGGGAGTCTGTAGTTTGATATTCTCATTTATATAATATACATGTAGGGAGAAAGACATTCTTTCAAAGGCATTGCTGATTTGCATTATCTGTCCTGAATAATGTTTTTTTTTTTTTTTTTTTTTTTGCATGGGAAAGACTTGAGTCAGTGCCAATAAGATGTGAGCTATTCCAGTGGTAGAGAGGAGGAAGCAGAGTTATTAATATGCTCATCAGCACCCCAAGAGACTCTGAGCATGCATTTGGAAGGTTGTTTGTATCCATGTCCCTGACTTTGTTTTCTATGAGGAATAGTAAGACAGAAATTATTGACTCAAAGTTATCCAGCAAAGCAAACCTTCTGAACTGTCTGTGCAAATTTTAGAATAAAAATACCTCAGGAAGTTAAAAAAAAACATTTTTGTCTTGACTTCTACGTGTTTGATTCCCCACTTCCAATCTCAGTGGATGCTCCCTTTCAGTCTCTTAACTGGACTCATCTTCTATGCTTGACCTCCCAAGCTCTTTTGTGAGTTCCCTAGTGGGTTTGATTTAGTCCCATTATGTTAATGCCATCTATAGACGGATAGCTCTCACATGTAAATCTCCAGTCTTGATCTTTCCTCAGGCTGCAGGCTCATAAATCAAACTGCTTGATGTCAGACTGCCTCCCTGACTTGGATGTCTAATAGATATTTTAATACAATGGGAAGCAAACAGTACTCTATTCTCTTCTTTCTCCCTAAACTATTCTTCTAGCCTCCTAAGAAAATTCCATCATCTTTTTCTAGTTTCTTGAGATAAAAACCTGGGAGTCATTCCAGTCTTGCCCTCATGTATCAAACTCAGTGAATCAGTTTTATCTCTGAAATATATCCATAGTACATTCACTTCTTTCTATTCCCACAACAGTTACCTTCAGGTTAAAGGATTAACATCTCTCATCTGGACCATTTTAGTAGTCTTAACTGTTCTCTCAGTTTCCATTTTTGTCACACTTGAATCCTTTCTCCAAACAGCAACCAAAATAAATGATGAATCAGATCATGTTATCTCCCTTCCTAACTCTCTCTTGGCTTCTCATTGGATTTAGTATCAACTTCAGGCTCTCTATGCTCTTTAAGACCCCACATGATATGGTTATGTCTATTTCTGCCTCACCTTCTCTACTCTCTTGCTTTCTTTTAGCTCCTTAAACCCAAGTTCATCCCCACCTCAGTGCTTTTGCTCATGCTGTTTCTTCTGCCTGGAACTTTCATATTCAAGGACTTCACATGGCTATTTCCTTCTTAATAATCAGGTTTCCATCTCAAATATTTTCACATGATGATACTTTATTCATGACAATGAATCATTGATTTCTCCTTCAGTCACTATTTCTCATATCATCTTGCTTCATTTCTTAGTGGTTTGAAGCAAGCATTTTCTTGCTTCATTAAGTTACTGGGCATAATTTTTTTTATGTCACATGTTCATGCAGCAGAATAAATCAAATTTTTCTTTTTTGATAATAATCAGAGTGAACTAACTACTGTCACCAACAGCCTCAAATTTTACAGGCCGAACACAATGGAGTTCTTCTCTTATGTATGTCACAGTCCCAGGCTGGGTGAAGAGAGAATGTCTATTCTATTACTACTTCCTGTCCAAATCGTGATGAGGAAGGAAAAGCTTGGCCTCCAAATTGGACCCGCATGGAAAGAAATGGATTTACTTTCCTTTTCCTTCTTCTGAGTGGTTTAAGATTTTTGTCTCTGCTGCCATCAGTCACTGAGGTCCTCACCCTGCCTTTGGTCTATGTTTGACCACCCAGCACACTTTGTGTCCTAGGAGGGTTGCCTGTCCTGGTTCAGCTGTGTTCTGTCAGAGAACTCTGTATCCTTATCCGAATCAAGGGAGAACTTTTGATACTCTCCCATATCACTGTGTTGAAGGAGACTGGGGAAGTATTCAAAGACAAATAGATTGGTCTGTCTTTCTGCCAGCCTCCATTCTGCTATGATGGGAACACTCCTTTCTATGTGGGATATTGTGAGAAATTCTCTGCTCTCAGATTTCTGAATCTCCTTGGGGGGCTTTATCACCATCCAAATTTTTTCTCTGAGACAGACCAGAAGGAATGACTTGTGTTTTAGGGATCATCACTAATAATTTTCACTCTTGCATTTATCTTCCAATTTGGAAACTCTTTTCTTGAACTCAGAAAGGTCTTTGATCTCTCTGTGTGGTAAGAAAACTGACATTTCATCTATTCTCTTTTCAAACAGTGTTTATGGATAAACTCAATGCCCTTTTCTTTCAGGTTTTGTCTTCTTATGTTCAAAGCCAAGCTTTTTGAAATTAAACAGAACAAGGCAAAACAAAGCAAAGCATTTCCTCTTTAAATATATTGATTTTTAATACTGTTGTCTCTTTAATGAATAAAAAATACTTGATGTACATACACACTCAAAGCCACTGAGAACAGTACAGATAGAAAGAGCATAAGGAAGATTGGGCGTTGAAATGGGGGTGGCAGTGGAAATGAGAAACAGTAGGCGTTAAAAAATATTACTCCTCTACCATTACAGTTTGAGTTCTCTCCTCCTAGAAAGCAATCTTTGAGAACAAAGACCTTGACAATCTCATCTGTTTATATGTTCTTGGGCCTAGAACAGGACTTGTTAAGCAATTTACAATGATTCACTAATGAGTATTTGTCAAATGAATAGAAGAAAGATTTTGACATTTTTCTGAGCCTTAGTTTAAGGTAGCACTTCTGTCTGCCCATCTCTCCCTATTTCTAAACCTCTAAAAATGATTTGAGTGACCATGTCTTACTCTCTAAATTGTGTAGACATTTACAAGCTTTTAGCTTCTTTCTTTAGGTTCAGTCAGATAAATACCCTGTAGATTGAATTCAGGTATTTTCCTGAAGCACAGTTTCCAAGGGAGGCACTTGTGTTATTAATACAGACCTTAATAGGATCCCTTATAAGAAATGAAAGAAAATGAGGTTTCATTTTTTATTCAGAAATTAAAATAATTTGAGAAGATAGAACTAAAGTACACTTATGCTTTATATTACATGTTCTTCACATTATTTTAACTTCTATAGCATTAAAATAGTTTGGACATGAATGTCATCTTACACAGATTAAACCAACTGAATACTGAATAGAATGCCGTTTTATAGTGTGTAAAGGAAATAAATGCTTTATAGAATTTGGAGGGAGAAGGAAAAGGAAAGTAAATCCATTTCTTTCCATGAGGGTCCAGTTTTGAGCCCAAGCTTTTCCTTTCTCATCATGATTTGATAGTGGCTCCACCCTGCTTTTCCACAGCTGTTTCCTGAAGGACCTTGCAGGCACCAGCCTTCCCATGTTAACCAGGGCTTCCATTGCTCCAGCACCTTGGACATGCCATTCTTAGCCCTACCTCTACTTGTAGGGCTCAGTCAAAATTCTTGTTTTTGTTATCTTATTTCCTCTTTCCCCTTACAAAATCTACTTTTTTCCTTCCCACAGCAGGTTGTTGTACCTCAGCTTCGCATATATGCTGCCTTGTGTCCAAGGGGATTGATAACCTGTGACTTTCTTGTGCTCATCCTGCCTCCCGTGGTGCTTTGCATTCTGCAGGCGCTCAATTATTAATGCTGCCATTTAACAAATATTTATGTGTCTATCGTATTCCAGGCATTGGTCTAGGAAGGACCTTAATATAACTAAATAGGCAGAGCTCTCTGCTTGTGACTAAACAGAAATCTATTGTGCATTATTGGTGTCAATGAAATAGATTTAGGTTTTATATTGACATTTCAAGATGTATGATTTTCCCTTTTTTATTTTTAAAATTTTATATGCAGGACTTTAGACAATTGACTAAAATTTTTGATTATATGTCAGTTGATTTTGATTATATGTCAGTTTTATTATATGTCAATATGTATTCATATTTCTGCCTTCTCACTTTTCTTAGAGGGAGCTGGATCCTTTATATGCATGAACACATAAAGGCACTTCTTCCAGCTTGGTGAGAGGGGTTGTGACGGAAGTTTACGTCTATGTTCACCTCTGCGATCTTAATGTGAATTGCTTTATCAGATATAGAGTCTTGTTTGAATCATTTTTTTCATTAAGCAAATATGTATTGAGCACCTTCTAGGCATAAAACTGGCCAGTTCTCCAGGCTTGCCTTTTGCTCATATGAGGTATTCTCTTCCTTAAGTGAACATTTCCAGTCTGACATTTAATGCTGATAGTGACTAGAAAGGTAAAATTGTCTGGTCATAGATGACTGGTGTCAAAGTGGGACTCTAAATTTCTTTTTTCTTTAATAATACTTTAAAATTTCATCGTGTACTTCTCATTATGCCTGGTATTTTGAAATTCAACAATAGTTGCAAACTGCAGCTGTGTGTGATTGTTGTTACTGAATGGTAATATCTAACTGAAAGTCATTTCACATGACAAACCAAATAATACCCTTATTATCAGTATTTACTCTTGTCACAAACTATTATGAACTACCTACTTTTGAAAGGATTATTAATTTTCTGTCAGACTTAGCCGTATGTTGACTGTACTAACTTGCTAATGGTGGGATTGCTGGCTAGTTGCTAGAAGGAACAAACCCTGAAATCTCAATTGTTGAATAAACAGGGCTGATTTTTTCACAATTATAATAACAGTTCAGTGCAGGTGTTCAGTGGGAGGCCTTCCATGTGTTGATTCAAGCACCCAGGCCCTTTCTACTTTGTGGTTTTGCCATTTCCTAGGGCTTCAGAATTCTTTGCTCACAGCTGGTAGATGGGAAAGAGAGAAGGCAGAACATATGTAGGTGATTTTTTTTTTTTTGGCTAGATCTTGAACCAGACAACATCGTGGTTTATAATCCATTGTCTGGAATTACTTCACATGGCTTCACTTAAAGCCCAGGGGCAGCACCTAGAAAATACAGTCTTTAGCTGAGTTGCTACTTACTAGCAAGAACTCTAGCATAGTGTACTGGTAAGTGGTATCCGCGGATGTTTGGTCTCTGACACTATTCGGGCTTAAGAGTGAAGTCAGTAGGCTTGTCTTCTTATACTTCAACTTTGGGTTTCTGTTCCTTTTCCGTCATCCATGATTATCTCCTAAAGTCTTCCCTAACCCTGTATGTGCTCAGTCATCTGTCCTTTATCAGACATTGCTCCCAGGAAGGAAGTGACGGCTGTACCGAAGTTTGAATGACAGATCAGAGTTAAAGGCTGTTTGCATTTTAACAGAAGAAAGCCTCTGTTTGATATAAGTAAAAAAATATGAAGCTCTAATAAGAGAATTTGAAGGTATGTGAAGTATTTTGGGGGAACAAGAAGCATGCAGTCCCTAAAATTAAAACATGTGTTAGATCTGGCTATGTCTTTCTGTACAGCCTAAAACAACTACAGCAGATTCTTATGGGCTTTTTTCTTGTTTCATATAATTTTAAAATGTTCCATAAAGACAAACTGATAGGGCTGAATTGTGTCCCCCTAAAGTTCATATGTAGAAGTCCTGATCCTCTGTATCGCAGAATGTAACTATCTTTGGAAAGAGGGCCTTAGAAGAGTTAAGTAAGATGAGGCTGTTAGAGGGGCTCTAACACAATCTGACTGGTATCTTTGTAAGAAGAAGATATTAGGATACCAGGGAGATGATAGGGCATATGCTGTGAGGCTATAGCAAAGTAAAGCCATCAGTAAGTCAAGAAGAGAGGCCCCCAAAGAAACCAAACATGCCAATAAATACCTGCATTTTTAGACTTCTAGCCTCCAGAGCTGTGAGAAATAAGTTTTGATCTTTAAGCCACCCACTTTGTTTGTTACGGTGTCTAGTGTGCAGGCTTTCCCATTTTGTATCTGTGTTTTTAAGCATAAAAGAGGGCTATGAGAAGGATTAGGAGCAAGGAGCCTTGACCTTAAGATTTGAAGATTTGAACTTAACAATTTAGAGAGAACGTATGCTGTATTTCCTCGAGAAGCCAAGGATATAGTCTGTTAGATAGCTTTCAGAATGGTGAATTTGTATTACCAACTCTGAGTTAACATCTCTTCAGGATGGTCAACTCAAATTGTCTCCATTTGTGTTTCTTTGGGTTGGTTTATCTTAAATTCTGTTGCGGGAGCTGGGGAGGGAATGAAAGATGTGCTTTAACACATGGAACATTTAAAAAATTGGCTTAAATATTAGTCAAAAACTCCTTGCCCTAAACTACATAAAATACCCAGCAATCATTTGAAAGGTGGCACTGTGATCAGAAGTCACTGTGGAGACTTGGACTGCCTTTTTTTATTTTGTTAAGTTTTAGGTCCCTTTTGCCTCTGAAACTCAACAACTGCCAACCTTTTTTTTTTTTTTAACCATCCAAAGCTGAGTTCAGGATTCTAAAGTGCTGCAGGGCATGTCAATATTGGGTTGGCAAAGTGTTTCTTCCTTTTTGCAGACACCAGTGGCTCTGGGGCCTTTTCCAGGAAACAATGTTAGAGAATTCAAACCCAATCATAAATCCCCTGTGGGTGGACAGAAGAGAACAGGCATCTGGCTTCCAGAGATAGGAAACAGAAGCAGCATGGTCCTGTCAAGTTGCTTTCTACAAAGCTTTGTTTGAATTCAGTTCTCTTTATCTTAAGAAGCAGTCATGAGCTGCTTAATTTGAGATTTTTGGAAAGCAAATCATCCTTTTGGCAAAAAACAAAAGAATGTGTCAACCATCTGGCGAAATCAAAGGCATCATCACAGAGGAGGGATTTTGTGTAATGAAAGGGGTAGAGTGGTATAGGAGAAGGAGCCCTGGACTGGGGCCCTAGTTGCCCCTCTGCCACCATTTGCTTATGTGTCCTGGATTAATCGCTTAACCTTGTGTTTCCCTCACCTGTTGTAACAGAGTAGGTTTGGCAGGGCCAAGCTGGGACTCTTGGTGGATAGAATAAGGAGATATTGCTAATTCCATGTAACTATTTGGAAAGGGCTTATTAAAAAAAAAACCAAAAACTTTGTTTCTATCCATAGTTGAGGTTCAGACATTTGCAGACATTTCTGATGGACTGGTTTGTGTATACAAGTGTCTGACCGAAGTCCTTTTTTAGGGGAGTGATGGAAGTCACTGAGAACTCAACAGAGTGATTTGATTAGCAGAACTAAGCAATATGTTTGAAAGTAGAATGGGAAAGTTGAAATGAGAAAAGATACCACATGAACATTAATCAAAAGAAAAGAGAAGAGGCTATTCAGCTATGTACTATATAACAGCATTCCAGTCAATGACTGGTCATATATATATATATGTCAGTGGAGCACACACACATGCTCACATACTCACACATATAGCATATAACTTAGGTGTGTAGTAGGATATACATCTAAATTTGCTTAAGCGTACTCTATGATGTTCACAAAATGTTGAAATAACCTAATTTCGAATCTCTCAGAAACTTTCCCCATCATTAAGTGACATACAACTCATTAATATCTATCAAATAAAGTCAGTTTCAGAACAAGAAAATTACCAGAGATAGAGAGGGGCATTATACAATAATAAAAAAAGATCAATCTATCAATAAAACATGTCAGTCCTAAATGTAAATACCAAACAACAAAGCTGTAAAATGTATATATATATATATATATATATAAACTGGTAGAATTGAAAGGAGAAATATAAAATATAGTTGGAGACTTCAACACTTCTCAATCAATAACTGATAGTACAAATAGACAGAAAATCAGCAAGGATATAAAAGAATTCAACAGTGCCATTAACCAACAATGTAATCAGCATTTTAGAATACTCTACCCCCAAACAGCAGGAACCACATTATTTTCAAGTGTCCACAGAGTATATACCAAGATCAATTTCTGTGGTATGAAACAAACCTCAACAAATTTAAAATGATTTAAATGATAAGGAGTGTTGTCTGTGACTAAAATGGAATTAAGCCAGAATTACTTACAAAGATAATAGGGAAATATCCAAACACTTGAAAACTAAGCAGTAGACTACTAAATAATCTATAGGTCAAAGAGGACTTCTCAAGGAAAATTAAAAAAAAAATACATTTAACCAACCAAAAATGAAAAATACAGCACAAGAAAATTTGTGGGAAGGGCTAAAGCATTGCTGACAGCATTTTATGGTACTAAATGCATGTATTAGACAAAAGGAAAAGTCTCAAATCAAGAATATAACTTCTACCTTCAGAACCTTGGGAAACATGTGGTAAAATAAACCTAAGTCAAGCAGAAGGGAGGAAATAATAAAGAGCAGAAAAGAAATAGCCTGACCTACGTGGTTTTATTGGAGAATTTGAGCAAATGTTTAAAGAAGAAATAACATTACATTTGCACATCCTCTTCCAGATAACAGAAGAATCGCTCCACCTCACCAAATCATAGTAACAATTAATAATTACCCTAATTATTCCAAAATCACCCCGACTGACAGTAACTAAGGACTGGTAGGGAAAGGCTTTATGAGTGAGAATCTGAGGGATTTCACTGAGGCTAAGTTACCCAACCAAAATCATACAAGTGATTTTTAAACATTTTCTACCACTTCATATAATAGTTGCACCCCCACACGATATTTCTAATCATCTGAAGTTTTCATAGCTCTTTTCAAAACTGTCTTAGTTGATTTTTAAGATGTTCTGGCTAAGATGAAATGGTAGAAGATGAGGACCGTGGCAATGGCTGCTGTTTCTTGAGCCCAGATGGCTGATATCCTGAGAGAATCTAACCTAAAATTGGAAGCTAAAGGAAGGTCAGTTAGCTGGGATGGCCAGTTATGTTGACTGCCATAATCCTGGGGCTGGTTAGGACTCTGTTTCATTTAGAAGTGAGAGGCTGTTAGCAACAGAGTTCTCTCTTGTTTCCTTAATCATTAGTATCACCTCAACAGCAACAACTACAAAAGATAAGAACCAAAAGAGCTAACCAGCAGCATTTCTGATGGTATTTCCTGAGATGCATGAAGAGAAATAAAGGATTCTGTTTCTAACATTAACCCACAAGTAGAAAACTACATTCTCGCTTTCACTTCACAATTCCCTGCCTCCAGATTTGCTGAATGCCCACATTTGCCTCTTTCAGACTCAGAGAATTAAGGCTCCTCTTGCTTAAGGCTGGTCCTTCCCCCTTAGTTTTTGAAATCTACCCACCTTCACCTCATTTTACTAATTATTCCACCTCATTCCTATATCTGCACACTTTCCCTTCTATTGACTTTTTCCCATTAAGAAATAAAATATGGAGTGTCCTGGTGGCCTCAGGGCCTAGTGCACCCTGGGAGCAGTCCCACATGCACCCCAAGGTCCTCGGTTCAATATCTGGGGTCAGGGGAATAACTAATGAGAACAACTAAATAAAAATAAATAAAGTGCTTCTTCCACCTCTTTCTCCCTGCCTGCCTCCTTGCTGCCATTCCTGCCTGCACCTTTCCTTAAAAAAAAAAAGAAAAAGAAAAAAAGAAAATAGGGTCTTTCCGCCCCATACCCTCTTCAGAACGTAACCACTTTCCTATTGAAGGAGTGTGCTTGCGTCCTCTGCCTCTGTTTTCTCTCCTGCTTTCCGCTCCTCATCCCAATGCAGTCTGGCTTTTACTCGTCATTGCACTTAACTACTCTTGCCAAAGATGCCAATGTCTACTTTTGTGCTAGCTGCAACCGATGTTCTTTATTCCTTATTTTGCTTGATTTGTCTTCAGTCTTTGACACTGTTGACCTCTCCCTTATTGAAACACTCTTTTCCATGGCCCAGGCTGCCTTGGTTTTCTTCCTACTCTCTAGCCATAGGAACTTCCTCTGCCTGTCACTCAAACATTGATTCCTTAGAATTCTATCCTAGGCTCTCTTTTCTTTTTCTTTCATACTCTTTCCCCAAATTCCATTTGCCATCATCCATATTACTGCGCTGCTCTGCTCTCTCAAGCTCTGAATCCAGGTAACCTACCTCCTACTCAGCATCATCACTTGTTCCCCTGGGAACTGAAATTCTACAAATTCAAAGCTGAACACATCACTCTCTTCCCCCCAGACTGGTTCCTGAGTAGCTCACGATACGGTATGGCATTTAGAGACATCAGCCAGCCTTGATTCTTCTCTTTCTTCATAACTGCTTGTTTCTCACCAAACATATTTTACCTTCTCAGAGAACTTCAAACTGTCTTCATTTCCAAAGACATTTAGTCCACACCGTTTAGTCCAGCATACAGCAAATGGAAATCTGCAGTATCTTTCTAAATTGTCACTTTGCTTCTGGTTGTGCCCCCTTCCAACTGGTTGTTCCAGTCATAAGATTTATTTTCTAAAATGTGAATCTCACCTTATCATGCGCTATCTTAAAAGCCTTAGATGCCTTTCAGATGAAGGCTAACCTCCCCCTGGCCTAGGATGTGCCTTCAAGCTAATCTCTTTCCTCTTTCACACCTTGTAGTTACCTTCCCCCAAAGTAAACTTCTTGCAGTTCTCAATGTACTACATTTCATTTACCCTCTAGGTCTTCAAACTAGAAGAATACACTGTCTGAAATCTTCATCTCTAAGCTCTGTCAGCTGTGTCCCCCCACTCATCCTTTAGACCTGAGAGAAAGTCATTTCCTGACCTCCATCTGATTAGGCTGGGTGTCCCTATTCTGTTCTCTCAATACCTTGTGCTTTCTCTGTCATGCTTTATTATAATTGCTCATTTAACTGTACATTTGTCCATTAAACTGTCACTGTCTACCTTGCTTAGTATTTATTCATTTTTGGTGAAAAGTGTCGTTATTTAATTTCCAGAAAAGTTAATTTTGAACCTATTTTTTTTTAAGAAAAGGTTCAGGCAGGAATGAAGGTGAGTTGGCAAGCTGACAGACAGGCAGGCAGAAAAAGAGAGGAGGAAGAAGCATTTTATTTTATTTCCATTTTAGTTGTTCACACTGGTCGTTTCCCCAGCCTTGGGACTCAAACCCAGAGGTGTGTGGCCTGTGTCCACCTAGCCATTTACCTAACCACTGCTCCTCTAGGGCATGCTGAAAAGTTAATTTTGGAAGTGATTAAAATTATCACGGGGCTTTGTGCTAGGTTTCTTGCTTACTTTCATGTCCATAATGCTAGCACAGTGCCTAAAACAATCAGTCTAGTTTTCCACAGAATGTATTCAAGAATGATTGAAGTATCAAGATATTCAAGCCTGTATGGCAGTTCTCCTGGAGCCCAGCAATCCCCGCTGCTTCATTTTCTGGCTTAGGCGACTTTGCGGGGTCCTTGTGCACAGCATCATTAAATGCTCCAGTCTTTGCACATTAGCCGGTGCTCTGTGTTAGTTATCATGGCAGCTTTGAGAAAGCAGTGCCCACATTGCATGGCCAGTCCTGCTTCTAGAAGGACTTCTAGCTGTCGTGATTTCAAAAACCATGAGAAAAGTCACCTTGTGTCCCATCACACACACACACACACACACACACACACACACACACACACACACACACACATCTTTTCCTTGGGTGATTCTCAAAATTCATTTATTTGGGAGTCAAAGCTATTGTTTGTTGAGGAAATCAAGAGGCAAGTGTCTTTTAAATTTACAGTACAGAAATAAAAAGAATAAACCTTACAATCTTCAGTCTCTCTTATTTTTAAAGAGGAAGGAAGGCAAGCAGGCCTGAAGTTAGACAGGAAGGAGGGGAAAAAGAGGAGGAGAAACATTTTCATTTATTAAGTTTATATTTGGCTGCTTCCCGTGTTCTCGAACCCCAGCCCCTCATTTATGTGTCAACGCCTCAGTAGCTGACTTAGCAGTGCCTGTGCCAACAGGATGCTCTGAATCCTGCATTCTTTGACCACTGATTAAAATGAAAGTTCAGGGATCTAATATACAGCGTTGTGACTACCCTTAACAATACTACATTACGTACTTGAAAGTTGCTAAGAGAGTAGATTTTAAAGGTTCCCACCACCACCACTACCACCACCATAAAAGGTAGTTATATGAGGTGATGGAAATGTTAACTAAACTTATTATGATGATCATTTGCAATGTATGTGTATCAAATAATTATGTTGTACACTTTAAACTTACACTATGTTGTTATATATCAATTATATCTCAATAAAGCTGGGGAAAATAAAAACTAAATTAAAAACAATTTTTTTTGATGAAAGAGTTTTGGGGGCTTAAGAAGCTTTGAACTATTGACCTGTGACTTTGAGAATAATCTGTACAGAGCTAACAATTATCTTTTTATATAGACAAGGGAAGAACAGGAAAATATTTACCAGACAGTTAACTTCAAGTCATTAAGAATACAAGTGTTAGGTTGATTGGAGGGGTGAATGACTTTTTTAAAGGAAAAGTGCAGGCAGGAATGAAGGTGAGCAGAGGTAGGCAGGCAGGAAGAGGGAGGAAGAAGAAGCACTTTTTAAAAATTTAGTTGTATATCTTGGTTGTTCCCTAGCCCTACAGGCCGTGAACATGGGTCCTTGGGAGGTCTGTGGGCTGCTCTGGTTGAAGGCAGCTGACCTAACCACTATTCCACCAGAATGTACCTGAAATTAATTTTTGTTGGATTCATATTTATATTTTTTCCGTATATTATTATCATAAAATTCAGCAGTTCATACACAAAGGTCTCTTGTGTGATTTTTACTATCACTATAATGGTTAATTATTACACAACTTTTAACCATTGAGACTATGAAGTCCCATAATTGTCCATTGTAGAAAAGTTTACCAATCATTATTTATTTGTTTTAAGAAGTTGCATTTTGTAATATTTACTCCATGACAGTTTCACTAGACTTCAACTGTTGGGATTCTTGGACAGTGTAAAAATTACCTGTCTCTTTTCTTGTATCGTTTATCATACAAGTTAACTATGGCAAAACATTTTAAAACAATACCAAAAATCTGAACTTTTTCTTCTGCAGCCCTGAAGTACAAGTATCTGAAAGTACAGTTGAGCCCTATTTACATTTAATGTAATTAATGTTATGGTAGGTTTAAATATGTTGTTTTACCTTTTGCTTTCTGTCTTCTCTATTTTTATTCTATAAAAACTTCCCCGTTGCTTTCCTCTGGGTTACTTGGATACGTAGTAGAATTCAGATTTGATTTAACTATAGTGTTTTTGAGTGTTTCTCTTTGTAGAGAATTTTTAGTGGTAGTTATTACATCTCTCTCTCTCTCTCTCTCTCTCTCTCTCTCACACACACACACACACACACACACACACACACACACCTCACCACAATCTGCTGGCACCATCATTTTACCAGTTTTTCATGAAGTGCTAAAAATTTTTCTTCCCTATTTATAATAAAGATATTTAAAATGTTTCTTCTACATTCCTTTAGACATAAGACAGTATTATACTTTTTTTTTTTTGAAGGAAGGGTGTGGCCAGGAATGAAGATAAGTAGTCAGGCAGAGGAGAAAGAAACATTTTATTTATTTTTATTTAGTTGTTCTTTTTGGTTATTTCAACCAGTGCTGAATCTTGAACAGGGTACCTTGAACCAGGGCACCGCCCCTGGTGTACTAACCTTCTAGGCCAATAGGATGTAACGGTATTACATTTTTGCTTCAATTATGAAACATGATTTAGAAGCCCCAAGAGGAGAAGGAAGGTCAATTCTATTTACCTCTATTTTTTAAAATTATTTTTATTATAGTAATTATTCTACACATTAAAATAACCTCATATGTTTAGGCTCCCTATTCCTTAGATTTATGTCAACCCAGCCTGCCCGTCACCAAATTACCAAATGTTTTTCACTATTGTCCAGTGGGCTTTGCCACCACTCGCCCCTCCCCTATCCCATTCCCTGTTGGTAGCCTCAGTTCTAATGCAAGTGTCCAAGGGTTGGTTTTGCTTTGTCTGTTCCTTTGTTTTTTATATTCATATTTTTCCAATGAGTGAGGTTATCTGTGTTTTCTTCTTTTGACTTACTTTACTTAGCATGCTCCCCTCTAGATCCATCCATGTTGATTGAAATGACAGGGTTTCAACTCTTCTAAGGACTGTGTAGTATTCCATTGTGTATATATCACATTTTGTTTATCCATTCATCTGATGTTGGGCACTCAGGTAGTTTCCAATTCTTAGCTGTTGTGAATAGCACTGCAGTAAAAATGGGGGTGCAGGTGAGTTTTTTGTATCTTTTTGGTAAATATCCAGAAGTGGAAAGATGGGATCATATGGGATTTCCATCTTCAACTTTTTGAGGAATCTCCAGACTGTTTTCCATAGGGATTGTACCAATTTACACTCCCACCAACAGTGTAAAAATTTTCCCTTTTCTCCATATCCTCACCAGCATTTGTTGTTCCCAGACTTGGATAATAGCCAGTCTCTCAAGAGCAAGGTGATATTTCATTTGCATTTCCCTGAAAGTTTACTTCTATTTTTGCTTACTGTTTCTTTCTAACGATACCTTTTTACCCTTTGGTGAAAAAAAATACACGACTCATCTAAGATTGTGACTTTGCCTGGAATAATTTTCTTTTTTTCTTGAAAGCCGCTGTTTCCCTCAGGAACCCTCACTAGATCCTGTTTCGTGTTTTTATGCTCTGTATGGGAAATTGGCTTTCC
Organism: Solenodon paradoxus; assembly: GCA_004363575.1. Classification (NCBI taxonomy): domain Eukaryota; kingdom Metazoa; phylum Chordata; class Mammalia; order Eulipotyphla; family Solenodontidae; genus Solenodon; species Solenodon paradoxus. The sequence continues at coordinate 62,729 of RJWH01000257.1, forward strand.
TATTTATATGAGTTTTGATAAATATAACCAGGTTGTGTGTTTAACTGGTGTCCCAGAAGGCACAGGAGAGGCAAGTTTATCAAATGTAAATTAACAATATATAATCTTAACATACTCCCACTAACTGGTTTAATATGTGTTCTGCTAACATAGAAGTCTCCCAGGTAATAAATGTTGAATGCTTAGTACTAGAATATAGACTTAAACCCCAGTCAAAATTTAACTCCTGAAGCCAAGCTTTGGGTAAAGAGACAAAATGGTTGCTTTGCTGTTTTTTTTTTAAAACTTTCGTTTTTTAATTACATAAACATAAAAATGACACTTCTTTTTAGTTGAGTTTTAATTAAAGAGAAGTTTGATTAAAAATAAAAAATGAAGACATTCACTCACTTAGGATAACTATATATACATATAGTTTATATATATATTTCAGTAAGGGAAAAAACCCACTAATTTTGAGTAATTAGCTCAATGCTGTAGTGAGCTAGTCTTATTCATTTATTTTTAATGGAAATATAATTGACAGATAACATACATTAGCTTTGAGTGTATAAGATAATGATTTGACATAAGTAAATATTGCAAAATGCTGTTCAGTTAACAGCCATTACACTACCAATTTGTTACCAATTTGTTTTTTCTTGTTAAGAGAATTTTTAAGATCTACTCTTTTGGCAACTTTCAAATATACAAGACAGTATTATTAACTTTAGCCATCACACTCTGCATTATATCCCTAGGACTTATTTATAGAAACCCAATCTTAATAAGTAAAAATGTTTTAAGTATGGAATATTTGAATAGATGCATAATATTAATACTTTGAAAAACTAATAATTAATGAGAGATTGTCAATAAAAAATCCTGGCATTGGCTTTAAGGGAAAAGACCAAAAAAAAAAATTGTCATTGTTACACTCCATGTTGACATGCAAGGAAATTTCTCATATATTATAATTTGTTTATTCAATTAAAATAATATTTTCAGTTATCACGTTAGTGTCATTAATTTGTCAAGAAAGTCTTTTTCTAAATAGTTGGAGAAACAAATTCAAACTTTGCCTGAATCAGAGTTTTTCAATCGTGGCACTATGGACATTATGGGTTGGGTAATTATTGTGTGGAGGTACCCTGTATATTGCAGGATGTTTAGTACCATCCTTGATCTCTAACTACTAGATGCCAGTGACAACCATCTCATCCTCCAGGTGTGACAAAAATGTCTGCAGGCAAACTTAAACTTCTGGTTGAGAACTTCTGGAATGCAAAACCAGTGCAGTTAAAATGACTTGTCGGACATCTACAATAATTATGAATATGAATCAGTTAGTGATATCTAAATAGATCAAACTTGATAGCATCTGGGGACTTCATTTCAGTGTTTATTCTAAGGGCTGTTTGGGTGAGTGTAAGAGATTATTTGGTTTACATCTACTTCCATTTTCCTCTTTTTACTGGCTGATCTTGTATGGATTAACTTGTCTGCTCCAAGATAACTTAGAACAAAGTAAACCCCATTATATTCAACATAATAGTTCAAGGATAAACATGCTGGTTAAATACGTTGTTGACTTAATTACCATGGCTTTGAATAAAGACTTTGGACCTCTTCTTTTGGAATAAGTGCTTTATTGACCTTTTCCTTGTAGCTCTTCATCACCCTAATGCCACATTCACTAATTTCAAAAAGAGTAATTTCCCTCTAAAGGCTGGTAATTTCAGTGAACTGTTTTGATGGAGGGAGGATTTATAAGTCTTTGCCAGTTGTGCTAATTGCTCATTGAAGGCTTTTAAATTGTTCCCCGGCTAATTCCTTTTTAAGAGGCATCTGAACTAACCTTTCTTTTGGTTATTAGGTGTTTGGCAGCCTCCCAAAGTAAGCAAGGGTTGACATCTCATGTGTAGAATTTAGTACCCTGGGGATTTTTGCCATCTCTTTGATATCATCCACTGTCCTCCAAACTTCCTCTAGGCCCAGACTTCTTCCTCTTAGGCTGCTGTTTGATTTCTAACTAGGTTAACAACATAACTCCAGGAATTCAAGTGAAGCTCAGGGTAGTGCAGGTCATCAGTTTGTTTTTTCTTGCTGAATCTGGTTGAATCATTTTGATGTAGACTAAGAAAATACCTATATAGGACATATTCATTCTATGGGGGTAAATAGATAGGGACTGCTTAAGAGGTGACAATCATTTTGATCTTCTTAGGACAGCAGGGTTTCCCAACACATGGACTTTCCCTGCTAAAATCAGGGAAGTTCCACACAAATTGGATTAGTTAGTTACCCTAGGAACACTGCTATGATCCATACATCTCAGGTTTTAGCAGCCTATGAACCCAGATATGACTATATCATCATCAATAAGTTAAAAAATTGATAGCTCTGAGTCGCTATTCAGAACTGCTGGAACCTAGTTTCTTGAAAGTCTCCAAGATTTTTCTAAGAGTGTCCAGAGAGTGCCTCCTATGTTCTCAGAAGAGAGGTTATCGCCCCCTCCTCTTCTCTCCTTTCCTTCCTCTTCAATATTTTAGCAATGATCTACAATCTGCAAGCGATCTAAAGAAGTGCCTTCATATTGCCACTGTTGGGATTGTTTGCAAATCTTTGAAAACCCTGATTTACCCTCTGACCTGGTCTTTTCTGCTGCTTTGCTGAGGATAGTTCCCTTCTGTGGGAGATCTCAATCCTTTGGACTATTCAGATGCCCAGAGAGTCACCAAGTCCTTTAGCTCTTGGACTTCCTCTTCTTTCTCCAAATTTGCCTTCCCCGAGCTCCTTTCCTTTCTTTACCCTCATCTCCCACTTCTAATGATTCTTGGGCAATCCTGCGCCTGCTAAATGGAGAATCAAAAACCATGCAACACCAACCCACACCCTGGAGGGCATGGTCTTACTCATCGTACCCACCTACTCAGAATTTTTTCTGCTAAGCCAAGCCACTGTCTCACATAATCACAAAGTGGGAGGATTTTCCAACTTCACCAAGGATTTTCTCTCATCCTCCAAATGCTTATTAAAACCAGTTAGGCAGTCCCCAGCTCCTAGGTTTGAATGCCATGAGCCTGGGCCCTAATCCATCACATCCAGAGTTATCAGGAATACATCTGGGTAGGTGGAAGGAAGTCAGGGGTGCTGTCCACATTCTGTATCGGGTCTCAGTACTGATGGTCACTAATGGGTTTTGAAGTACTGGATTATCAGGCAAATATTAGTGACCCAAGCTCTCATTTTACCATTAGCTACTCCCACCTAAATTTGAGTCATTCTTATATTTTTTGTAAAGACAGCATATGCAAAACAAGTTGTCAGAATGAATTTGGCTGCAAGTAACAAAAATTCTGATTCAAAATAGCTTAAACAAAACACTTATTATCTTTTACAGTAAGTCCATAAGTAGGGCAAGCTTCAGACTGACTTTGGTGAAGAAACTTCAAGAAGAATCCAAGTTGCCTCCATATATGTGATATGCAACTCATACATTGTTTCATTTTTTTAATCTAATTCTCCTGATTATAGATGGCTGCTGGTAGAAATTGAGAAAATATGTGCCCTTGATTCATGCTTTAGGAGAAAGGAAGAGGAAGATAGATTAGGTGTATGGGGGGGAGACAAGAGTGAAGGAGAGAAAACTTCTTCAATATAGAGTATTTTTTTTTTCATTTAATCAGATTGGGCCAATTTAGGTCATATATCTATTCTGATCAGTAGGAGTCACCGGGAAAATTCCTCCCATTGATTTGTATAAGCTAATCAGAATCTATGCCCAGAGTTAGAAATAATTTTCTCTGAGTCATCTGGGCTAGATGAGAACTGGATTGATATTTGAACCAAACTGGTATTCCTTTAATAATGAGAACTAGGGAATATATACTCAGTAGCCAACTGATAGAGTCCCTAACACAAACAATTCCATCTTTCTATCCCTGTGATGGCCTTGGTGGTTCAGGAATTTTGGTACTATCCATACAATTTGACACTGTAAAGAGTACAAAGAGGATGGGGTTTGGAGTCCTATGCACCCGAGTTTGAGTCATGGCTTTGTTATCTTCTAGTTGATTTCAGACAAGTTGAATTCTGTTGCTGAATTCTGTTTCCCAATGCCACTGATAATGGAGTACTGGAGTAAGTATTAAAGATATAATGTATGTAAAGTATTTATCACAGAGCCAGGCGCATATTAGTACTCAGTAAATGTTAGTTTTCTGCCCCTTTCTACCCCTGACTCCTAGCCAATTTTGGAACATGACTGTCTATTGACTCCCCATCCCCAATCATCTTGATAAACTCTTAGAGACACTCATTGGAACTTTGTTTTTCCAACCACAGTGCTGGCCTTAGGTTATCCAGGAAGCCAGCAGTAAGGATTATATATCTAGCAGCCCTTTCCAAAAGGTGGAAATTGATGGTGTGATATGCACCTGTTTACTATGAGATGTCTTTTACTTCATTTCCTCTCTTTGAGCGTAATTATCCTACAGTGTTCAGCTTCTTGAGTACCTGATCCTGAAATAGGTTTGGGGCTAGATTGCCTAGGCCCCTCCCCGCACTGTTCTGGAAATGAAATTTGCTATTTGAATATATCTGAGCATCAAGTTTTTTGCAGCCCAGTTGTGAAAGTTGTTGGTTATGTTTTGGTATCACAATCAATGTGATAATGTGTGTGAATGCACTTAAAAGAACGTTTGGAACCATGTTGAACACGTAGGACAAGCTGCTATTCTTTTATTATATCTGCTCAAGCATCTAAGACTGCTGATACAGATACAGATATTATGACCGAATATGGAGCAATGTTATCCAACAAAGGATGCCTGGCCAGCTTCTTCCTAGCTTCACTTTAATTTCACTCTTTTTTTTTATCAAATATTTAGGACATTCCCTGAGTGATATAAGCTATGGGCACAATGACAGGTGAGATACCTTACCTTATAAAGTAGTGACTTTCGTATCTCTATCTACTTCCCCTTAATCCACAAATTTTTGTTGAGCGAAATAAGATGAACGAGCCCTTGCTTTTCCAACTTCATCTCTAGAAGATGGCTTCTAGCTGCTGTTGAAGTTCCTATGTGACATTTAGCATTCCCTGAGCACCTGAGCACTTGATTTTAGTGGATCGTGATGCTGAGGCTGACTGCACACTGCAGAGAAGGGAAAGGTCTTGTTTAAGGCCACGCAGATTGTGTAGTACTTTGTTCTCAGCCTTATTTCTCCTCATGCCCTGGTGAATGGTAGGGCTCTAGTCAAGTCTCTTCTTTTTTTTCTTACACATGAATTCTCCTGAACCTTCACGAGTATGTCTTATTTAGTGTCAAGAGATTCACTATTTAAAACTATATCCATTTTCTACTTCATACCTAGAATTTGATAAATTTAAATCTGTGTATAAAATCTATCCCTTCCCTTTGTTCTCTAGCACTGAGTTGTAGAAAGAGTATGGGACTGGTAGAGCGAAGACTGCTAGGTTCTTATTTCAGTGAAGACTTGGTGAAGGACATTGGACAAGTTACCCTATGTGTCCATAAATGAAAGTGAAAGTCACTGCCTTCTGCCTGATCTTCAGGGAATATGAGGAAATAAATGATATAAAGAAAGGAATACAGGTGAAGAAGGATACTGAACTGGGATTCCAAAGTGTGTGGTGGAAAAAGGCAAAGGGAAGGGGAAGGTCGATAATGCCCTAGAAAGAAAAGAATAGGGAGAAGTTAGTCTAGCCATTTGAAGTTGAAAGACAGTTTTCCTTTAAGCTAAGGTCAGTCAAAGAAGGAGAGAACAAAGACCATCAACATATAAAGGTTGAGCAATCTCTAAGTCATCATCAATATAAGTCAAAACAGAGGTAGTAAATGGATTATACTTTAGGTTCTTAGACTGGGAAAGCCAGTGGAATCCCTAGGAAAGCATGGGAGAGGTAAAACATACCATTGTCTTATTTGAATATGTATGTAAAACCATTAGCACCATATCCAGGACAGAACAGGCGCCCAGTCTGTGTTAACTGTTGTTTTCATCCTTTACTTACACCAGAGCAAAAAGAATAGCAAAGTGCGGAAAGGCCCCAAGGGATGGTGAGCCCTGTGCTATTTTTGAAGCCCTTGGGAGAAAACGTTTTTCTACACATCTTGTAGTTGAGTATGAAAAAGAAGTAAGGATTTGGCCAGAGATTGGGTTTATAGTTTTTTGTTTCTTTGTTTTTTAGGTTTCTGTTTTGAAAATTGATGTTTCAAAGACAGGTAATCTAAATTCAAATGTGCTAAGCTGGGACCAAGGATAGAAGGTATAGATAATGTTGTAATGTATTTCTGTATTTTAAAGAACTTTAAAACGTATTTACATAGCTACCTGGGAACATTTTTCTAATAAAAATTCTGAGCGAATTAGACAATATGTGTGAAAGGTTTTAAATTCTTAGGAGGAATGGAGCTGTGCAAATCTAAAATATTGGCATTATTAATGACAACAATATTTTTAATATGTCAAGCACTTTGCCCTTCAAGAGAAAGGGGTTCTAAGAACGCATGGAGGAGAGGTGGTAGAAAATCTGCTCCTAGTCAGGTGGACTGTGCTTTCCTTTTGACCAGATTGTATCTTCTTTATTTGGCGTAAAAGGAAAGATTAACTGCCACTTAGTTAATCTCATTGTTTAATTATAGGACCACGAGGCCAGAAACATTGCCTTTTTCTCTATATCTGCTCCTTTTTCTCTCTCAGAGGAAGAGTACATTCCCTTTACTCCTCAATTTCCTTTCATTCTCCTTTTGAATCCTTTCAGGAGTTTTGTCTGTTTCTACAGGCCTAGCAAAGCCAATGTCTTCTCAGGGCCCTTGTTTTCCTTCTGCAAAAATGTAACAATAGTGTCTGTCCCTGATGTATGCTCAGAACTGGGACTCTGCTAGGGGTAGAGTTATGAGCATGGATTTAGAGGCAGAATAAATGTTTCCTGATTATGAATGCAATCATTCTGAGTAAGCATTTACTTTCTTTAAACTGTTGTGACTCTATTTTAAAAAAAGTAATAATTAAAATAAATTAAAAATATATTTGTGATGATCAACATCCACAAGCTTGGTACAAATGTTATCTGAAAGGGTGAAGTGAGGTTCCTATTTGCCAGGTGAGAAGAGTTACAGGAATACCCTGTAATGGATCCTACTTACAAATGCAAGCGTTTGTTTGCCTTTACAGCCGGTTTGGCCCCGTTGAGAATAAGGATATTTCAGATTCATCCATTTATTTAAGAATTCCAACGGATAATTTTTGAGTGCCCACGAAGTTTAAGGTACTATCACAAGTGCTGGGACAACTGGCTGTGTGGAATTTATGTGGGGGAGACAGGTAACAAGCAAGTCATCTATTAAATGTGTAATTCCAAATTGTGGTGTGTTATGAAGGGAACTGACAAGGCTGGGCCAGAGAATCCTGGGATGTGGGCTGGGGATGCTGTCCTCTCTAGGATGTGGCTCTCTGAGCTGTGACATCTCTGGTCTTTGCCCGTTTTGGTTGTCCCTCCACTTACATATTCCAGACTCATGGGAGTTAGTCTTACTGTAGATGAGCTGTCCTCAGCCATCACCACATTGCTGCCTGCCTTCCGCCCTATAGTGGAGAGAACATGCTCCTCTTGTGGCCCCCTCTGTGTGTGTGGGCTCTGGGATCTGCTATTCTCTGTCTCCTACCACCTGTGTCTTAGCCTCAATGAAGGACAGACTTCTAATTCACCAGGGAAGAGCCCCTTGTGTAGTAAGCCTTCACCCTGCAGCCACCTGGCCAGCTTCTGGGGTGCTGACTCCCAGACCTACATGCTGAGTGAATGCCAGAAACGATCTAGTTGACTAGATTTTTATCAGGAAGCTAATGAAGCCTGCTTCCTTCTCATGCAGGCCTCCCTGGGACATCTTGGCACTGCCTTTGGCGGCCCACTCAGCACCTGCCTTCTGGATCATGCTCTCTCAGGGGAGTCAGGTGAAAACTTGTTGGCATTGATTTCTTTTCTCAGCTTTAAAAACTCTGTCCTCTGAGATAGATCAAGTAATTGCCATGAAACAGATCTGAGAAATTGCATCTAGAGATAAAGGGTAAAAGCCAAGTGGCAGGTGTTTACATAACTTGCTGTCCTGGGAGTTAGCACTCTGCTCCTAACCAGATGGGGGGCTTTAGACAAGCCACTTCAATTCTCCAGTCTCAGTCCCCTTATTTTTACAACAGGATAAATGACGTCCCTGTATCTTTCCATACCAAATAGTGAGGTTTTAAACAGAATTTTTAGAATTAGTCATTGAAAACAACACAGTCTCTGTTCTTTATTGTTTTTACTTTTTAAAGGAGTGGCCAGAAAGAGAAATCAGAGGTTAATTCTCTGCTGGTGAGATAATGTATGAGTCCATAGTTTGCATGGTTTGGTGACTTAAGTTCTTTGTGACCAATGTCTGTTTCCTGCAGGACTGAAAGATCTCCCTGAGATTGGACTCCAGCCTCTTCCTCATTGGTGCATTTAAAAGAGTGATTGAATTTTTCCTCCCATCACAGTGAGCAAGGAGGAGCGGTTGGTTCAGTGGTGAGTGGACTGGCCAGATTGGGAGTTGAGAATTGGAACTGTTGGCATCTATGCAGTTGGAACATGTGTTGGTTCTTCGGTTTGTCCACCTGACTCTGCCTTCTTTGTACACGCTTCCCATTTCTGCCCTGCTCTGTGTCTCCTCCTGTCCCATCAGCCTGGATGGTGAGGAGAGTTAGGTCAGGGTACTTACTTCTTAGTGCTCCCTCCATGCTTTGGCATGTGGTCACATCCATGACTATGGCTCTCCCACAACTCCTGCCTTACTGAGCTCCTGTAACACTAGTCTATCACTGTCTCTTTATCTCTAGAACTATTAGTGCCTGTATGTTCTTTTAATCCTGCCCAGATTTCTGTAAATAGTCCCAGGTGGGGTGAACTCTGTTTCTTGTCAAGTCCCCAAGGGTTACATAGTTGCATCCAAAGAGGGCATGACAAGCAACGAGGAATTAAAATAATACTTATCTATGGCTCTTAGTCATGCCTGAACAGTAGATCTCCTGGGGAGTTAAAAAACAGACTTTACTTGGACCCTATTCCTAGGCATTCAGATTTAATTACTACAGAGTAGGGTCTGGGATTGATGTATTTAAACAGTCTCTAATGTTTAGCCTGAGTTTTAAACAACCAAAACCACTGACTGATATTAATTGTTGGATGTAGATTTGGGATTCTTGAATATCAGGATTATTTTTTTGTTTATAGGGACCACTTTTTCTTTCTTTAAAAATTTTTATTATGGGAAGTTTCATACATACACAAAAGAGAGAGTAATAGATAAATGAATATGCAAATACTCATTACTCAAACTCACTTGTCAATCATGACTCATCTGATGTAGTTGTACCATCTTATACACTGATTAACAACTTATGAAAGTTTTGGTGACTCTTCATCTTCACCAACATTTGGTATTGTCAGTCTTAAATTTTTATTGTTCTACTTGGAATCAAGTGATACTGTGTTTTAAATTTCATTCCCCTGTTGCATAATAAGGTTTACTACCTTTACATGTGCTACTGCCTAGGTGTAGTTTTTTGAAGTGTCTGCATATATTTTGCATATTGTAAATTTGATTTTTCATTTTTCAAATTGTTGATTTGTAGAAGTTATTTACATATGCTGAATACAAGATTTGTTTTAGTCTCATATGTATACAGAAATAATTTTTACCTAAGACATTCCCCCTGCCCTTTTTCTTGGTTCTGTCTTTTTGATGAGCAGGAAATCTTAATTTTGACGATGTCTAATTTATCAATTTCTTTCTTTATGCCATGTTATTTTTTTGTGTCTGGTCAAGGAAAACTTTGCCAACCCTGAAATCATGAGGATATACTGTATTTTTATGATTTCTTCTAGAAGTTTTAGTATTCTATGCTTTGTTTTTAAGTCTCTGATTCATCTTGAGTTATTTTTGTATATGGGGTGAAATTTCATTGAGGTTCATTTTTTTCCCCCCATCTAGATATATATTTGTTCCAACAACATTTGTAAAAAGGATCCTTTCATTCTTTAAATTGATTTGGTCTAAATCAGTTTGTTGAAGTTAATTTGCTTTATGTACGTATATATGTATTTCTGGATGCACTATTCTATTCCATTTATCTATTTGTCTATCCTTATCTAATACTACGCTATAATGATTATTATGGCACTATAGTAAGTCTTAAAATCACTTAGTGTAAAACCTTCAACTTTATTTTTATTTTTCAAGAATTTTTGAGTATTCTTGATCCTTTGAATTTTCTTGTAAATTTTAGAATTACATTGTCTATTTATTCAAAATAGTTTTTTGACATTCATATGCATAGCATTTAATATATGTCAGTTTAAGGAGACTATATATCTTAATATTATTGAGCCTTTTAATCAATGAACCTTGCATATTTCTCTATTATTTATATTTATTAAAAATTTCAGAAATATCTTGTAATTTTCAATGTAGGGCTCTTGCACATATTTTACTAGATTTATTTCAAGGTGTATGATATTGCTTCTGCTTTATGCATTAAAAATTATTTCCTTTTTTTTATTGCTAGCATATAGAAAATTCTAGTTCCCAGTGATTCCAACATAATTACTTATTTGCATTATTTCACAAGTCTCACAACACAAACAAATGTCCAGATCATAACCAATAATATTATTAATCAATTAAACATTTTTCAATTCCTTTTTATGATAATTTTGGGGTGAGCAAACTATGACTATGAGTTGGCTGCCTGATTATGTCAATGAAGTGTTACTGGAATACAACTATGGTCATTCATTTGCATATTGATTGTAACTCATTTCTCACTAGATCAGCAGAATTAAGTAGAAGCAAGAGAGACTGTGGCTCACAAACCTAAAACATTTACAATTTGTCCATTCAAGGAAAAGTTTCCTGGTCCCTACCTGAAACAGAATTTCTCACTATGGGCAGCATTGACCTTTGGACGGAATCATTCTTTGTTGTGGGGGCCATCCTAAGTACTGCAGAATGGCTAGTAGCATTTCTGGATTCTGTTTACTAAATGCCAGTAGCAATTCTCACCACTGTGATAACCAAAAATATCTTCAAACATTGCTAAATGTCTTGTAGGTCAAAACTGCCACTTGTGGGGAAATCACTGCCCTGAGGTATTTCCCAGTAGGAATAAACTGTCAAATTACTGTGTTTTTGAGGTTTTTGTGAAACCGTTCCCTTCTGTATAGAAGAAGCTTATCGTACATACTGAGATCCATGTGGTTAATTTTTCTTTTGAATCTTAGTTTTGTTTTAAAATTTAATTTGTTTTATAGTCACATGAAATATTCACATGGTTCCAAAGTCAAATCTATAAACTAAGATATAGTTGAATAAATATATTTTCTAATTCTGTACCTTCCACCCTGGTCTTTATCTACCAGTATAAGTAACCATGAAAAATAAGTTTGCTTTATCCCTCAACCATAGGTTTCTTTCTTTCTTTTCCTATTTTTACTTATAAAAAAGGGCCACTCTTACCAAGACAAGGGCATAGAGGGATGTGTAATCCTAGGCACATTCACTAAAACAAATAACAAGTTAGAGTGTGTTTGTAAATGGGTGTGCGCATGTGCATGTTTATGCATGACGGTAAATGATTTGACTCGTGTCCTGTGGACAACTCTTGCTGCCATTCTCGTTTTGTTGGCTATTATCTATGTCACTCAGAGTTCCAGTAGCTCTATCAGTGTGATAATTAAGGAGACTTTAGTAAAAGGACTTTTCATAATGATGAGGGAAGGATTAAGGGAAACAAATAAAAGATGGTGCATTATTCAAAGGGTTAGGAGCTTAGAAGCCATTCTGTCCCCAAGGTTCAAGGGAGGGAGTGACCAAGGGAGCTCAGAGTGAGCAGGTTTATGGAGAAGGCTTTGCCAGTAGTGTGCACCCAGCTCTGCTGGTGGAATAGATGATTTTAAACCTGATTTTATTTTCTTTTTCCCTCATATACACAACTGATGTTTCTCAGTGTCTAATTTAACTAAAATGGAAGGGCAAAGGAATGTATTGATGCAATCCATACTTGTCAACCTTCTGCCACAAAGAATCAGGTGGAGATAGAGTGAACTTTAAAAGAGTTAATGGGAAATAACCAGTACATTGCTTTTTTCAACCATTTGTATGATGGAAGGGAAATAGCATTTATGAAACAGTAATTATGGAACCATCCACTAGGCTCTGTGCCAGACACTTTACTTATGTCATTTCTGTAATTCAGCGCTCCTTATTCCTATGCCTCTGAGGAAGAACCACTGAATGACTTACCCCAGGCCAGAAGTGCGATTCAAAATCTGTGCTGGCTCGGTTCAAAGTCATTGTTCTGTGTATTACACGATGATGACCTTAGTAATCCAGATTTTATCTGGTTCCATGGAGACAAACAGAAAAGTAGAACTTCAATGCTGCTTTATAGGAATGATTCTTTTCCGCAAGAGAATGAAAAATAAAATAGGGAGGAGGTGGCTAACTCAAGGAAGTTGTCATTCCTAGATTAGAAGAGAGCAGGGAACTGAGAATGACCTGCTTGCAAAAATAGGTCAGGGGTCAACGCTTCATTCTCAGTCTGTGTCTTTGGTAAATGTTTCTGTTACTGGGTCCCTTCTCGTCATTTCTGACTTGGCATTCATAGAGACTTGGGGAATCCATGGATAGATTTCAATATAATTGGTCTCTTTGTGATCCAATGCATTTTATTTACACCTTTATAAACTTTCTGACTGATACAGGCATGCTTAAGGTTAAGAACCCCTGTGTGTCAAATAATTCCACTCTGGTTAGTCATAGAGGACTTTAGTTTGAATAAGAATGCAATTGGAAATCACATATCCTTTATTAAGGCAGAAGAAGCATTTAATGTGATGCCTGGCCATACTGTTCTAAATGTGCAAGAAATAGTTAATGCTCCCATTGCATAGAGAACTACGAAAGAAGAATCCAATAAATACTTTTTTAAGAGTAAGGAATTAAGTAAATATCAGACATTATAGTAAGCTGTAAAATAAGGGGGAGGGTCAGCTCTTCCTGCTTTTCTTTGCCCATTTCTTAGATCTTACCATATATTTGTTTTATTTTGCTGTGCGAGTTCATTGTTTTGGCAGACGCAGTTGTGGTGAGGTAGAATTGGAAAAACTCAATCTTTCTGATCTTATTTGTGTTAAATCATAGAAAGACAAAGTCATAGAAGCATAGACTCGAAGGACACCAGAGTCCATGAGTGCCAACCTCTCATCTAGTGAAGGTCTCTTACCTAACTTGTGTGACAGCTGGTCACCTGGCTTCTGCTGGGCATGCTGGTGGTGAAGTGCTCAGTATCCCACAGAGTCCCAAACTGCCTGTCATTGGCCTTAATTTAAACAATAATGAAACAGCATCAACACTCCAGTGCACACTGGGCACTGCATTCAACTCTTTAAATGCATTTCATTTAATTCTTAGCATGACTCTATGGTATTGATGATATTATCTCCATTTCATAGGTGGATAAACTGAGGCTTAGAGATTTTTTTCTCATAGCTATGTTCATGTGCGTGTGTATATATGTTTGTTTATATTAGTGTGCGGGTCTGCAGTTAAAATAAATACGAAGTAGTGTGTTATTCCTTGACAAAAAGAGGCCCAACACATTGTGGGAGATCTAATAGGACACTATTGTGGGTGTCTCAGGCCAATCACTGGTGACTTTTAAAACTTATTTGGAATTTTCTAGAAATTACAATTTTTCTTCGCCGATAGTTTGTTGGGAAGTTAATGTAAATATTTATTCATATCTACCTCTTTTGACTCATGTTGATCTATTATTTATCCCTCTGTATTTATTTGTTCATGTTTATACGATATAAGCAAACATGCAAAATACACATTCCTATGTCCCTATTTGTACAAGGATTTTTTAATCTTGGTTTATTTTATAAAATTGGAATTTTCTTTTTGATCAGGCTTTTTTTTTTTTCAAAATTAATAGTACCCCATGGAAATCTATTAAAGTATATTTCAAGAGTTTACTTTCACTTTTAGAAGTGGCATAAAATTTCATGGCACCAAGTACCATAATTTATCCAAGCATTTCTGTATCTGTGGGCATTTTCTTTGCTTCACAATGATGGAAGAAACATCTTCATGAAGGATTTTAGATTTTAATAGATATTGCCAGATTACCTTTAAGAAATGCTCCAGCGTCTGTATTTCTACCAGTAGTGTTTGAAAGTCCCCCTTCCTTATGCAGCTTTTGGAAGCCTATTAAAAGGCTCAGATTTGGATAACAGAATCTGTCACTTCTTCCTAGACCATCACTATTTCATGCATTTTTCAAATTTATACTTTTTACTGATGATGATGGTCTATGACTGTTGTCAGTATGAACTGTGTATAGATTTTTATTTGTATATAGTTTATAAAAACACCCACAGGTATAGGATATACCTACTGAGGAATGTTTGAAATCTCAAAGCAAGGAGTTTCTCATTGCAGAAGCAGACTTAATTTGCATTTTACCCGTCAGATGGAGAATTTGAGGGCACTGTGCTTCCAAATCATGCCAAGGATGCATCCTGGAGATAGTGGCACAAATGCTGCTTGATTTGATGTGCCTCTAATCCACCCCTGGATGGCGGCTTTGGGGCCTGTAGGATGGACACTTCTCGGGAAGATTTCTCCCTGGCAATTCTTCCGTTGCTGACTTGAGGCGGTGCTGCGGACAGCTGTTAATGGTGTTGTTGATGATGAGAGGGGTCCTCACCCAGAGGCAGGTTTGTCTTCTCTAAAATAATTAGGGTGGGTTCTGTGACTGCTTAAGTTTCTTTCTTGTTTCGACACTACATGAGTCTATGAACCTAAGAATGTGAAAAATGTCAATATGGAGGTAATGCAGAACAGTGTTGGTTGGCTTTGGGAAATAAAGAACTTTACCATAGATAGAATTGCCTTTACCAGTTTAATCTTATTGCTTATTAGTAAATAAAAATTGAACTGTTTTTTTCTCCCAAGGCTAAGTGCTTAACTCATGACATGTGCTGAGTTCCTGATAAAAGAAAAGGTGCCTTGTAATTTTTAGTGTGGCCACTGGATGGCAAAAGTGCTCCACAGTGTTAGCAAAAACACCCAGTATTTTCCAGATGAAGTGAATCTGCTGGAGGCGGCTGAACAAGCTTCTCAGAAAGGAGACACACGTGATCTAGCTAGAAGAGACTTTGGAATTATCTGGTTCAATCCCTTTCATTTTATTTTAATTACACAAGTGATAGACAAATACAATTTAATTGTAAAGGATTCAAGTTTTGTTATGTTCCTCTACTCTTCCTCCTCACTCTCCCTCTACTATGCTCATGTCTCACTCCCTGTGAAAATTTGTTTTTAAACCTTTGGGGTGTTTCTTTAAGGTCTTTTCTACACACAAACACACACACACACACACACACACACGTGCACAAATATGTCTTTTCCAAATAAACATCCAAAACATTCATGCCTTTGGTAAATGAAAAGAAGACAGTGTAGGATTTGGAGCCAATATTGTTTATGAGAAAGACCTTTGTTTTAGACTTGGGTTTTAAATTTTTATTTTGCAATTTAATAGTTGCTAACCTTGGTCAAGCTATTTAGCTCTTGTCTGAGTCTTTATTTCCCTCATCTTGGTGTATTTAGATAAGGTGTTTTAAATAAGGTGAATACTTGCAAATATTCCTAGTTCAGCTAACCTGCCCATTAGTGTTAGTTTTCTTCCTTAGCACTCTTTGCTGTGTTCACACTGCTCGTTAGTGGAAGAGCACAATTTTCTCCATCCTGTGACTCTGAGGAAGATGTGAGTGCACACAGACTCATATGCAGGCTCCAGCATAATGAATCAATAACCCATAAGTACAAATCTTGCTATTGCCAATGCCTTCCCTGACTACTCTGTACCTTGGTCCTGTTAAAGTTCAGAGAAGAGCTGTATTTGAGGGCTAGATGGAAATGCTAAGGTACAGGAATTTAGAAAGGCTCAATCAACTGGGGTCCAAGTTCAGACTCAGTTCAGGTCTGTAAACAAGCAAAACTCCTGTGTTCTCTGTGTCCACGTTTCTTTATATGTAAAACTAGCAAGATGACTTTGGACCCCATTTGACTTTATACTAGAGAGATTATAAATATACCACAAGGCTCAGAATGCTTTCTTTTGCTTCCATTTCCAGAAAGCTCTGGGTCAAATTGAGTATGAATTGAAATTGAAATTGCATTTACTCTCTTCGTCTCCAGGCTTCAAAGGTATCTTTCATTACATGACTTTTTGTTGGTTATTATTTTAATGGTGTGAACTTGAATCTATAAAGGTGGTAGTGAGGAGACAGACTATACTTCTTGCTCGTCCAGGTGTGTGGGAGCTTCAAGCATTGTCTTTTGGGATAACACGGGTGAAGAGGCTTTTATACTAATTTTTAAACATCCTGCTCTTGCTTATGCATAACAATCTTTAATATTTCATTTAGCCATTTTAGATAATACTTTCAAATAAGTATTTGAAAATGTTACTTAAAAAAGGATTTATTATCTTGAACCATACAATAGTCTCTGAGGCTTCATTTGAAAAGTATGATGTGGACATTATAGTTGAATGATATTTTAGAAAATGATGCAACCTTAAGAGCATTAAAAATCCAACCCCAACCCAAACCAGAGTAACAGCCAATCTGTTTCAGCCAAGTAAACTTTTCCCTGAAATATGAAACTGATTTTTGATATAACTAGATGGCAAGCAATACAGGTCTTAAGAGGAGTCCGGAGATTTGCAGGTTGATGATTTGTTCTGTTCCTGGGTAGACTAAGCTCCAGGGCCTGGATGCATCCTCAGTGTGCGTGCTGTGCTGCTCAGTGAGTGAGAGCTCTTTTCTTCTTCTTCCTGGGAATATGAATCTCTCTAATGACCACCCTCATTTTTCTCTGGAGGACAAAGAGTATGTAGAACCTGCCTTGGAGATCACAGCTTGTGGAGTTATGGCACCTTGCTATGCAGTTATATACAAAGTTAGAATCATCTGTTCACTTGACTTATATTCTGTGTAAATTTACCAATGTCTAACATGGTTCCTATGGTGGGTTCCTGGAACTCACTCAAGGGGACCATCTCAGGAACTCTCCAGGACCATGTTTTTAGGATGATTGGAGAGTACTTGCTGAGATAGAGAAGGACCAGTTTTCCAACTGTGGAGAAAAAATGAAAATATAAATCTCAGAGCAGACTTTCAATCACTTTCCATGAAGCTCTATTTCTGCTAATTCTAGAATTAACTGGCTGTGAGGTGAACAAGAGTGGTCATTGCCACCTTGTCAGGTTTTCTTTCATTCCCAGGCAGGTGAGGTGGGGGAAGCAACTGAAGGCTTTGGGTTTTCAAGTCTCCTGTCATGATGTAAAGCTATGGAGCTGTGGAAGAATCTTTTCATATCCCAGTATAAGGGATGGGAAATAAGCTTCAACAAAGTCCCTTTTGAGGAGGCTTAAATAAGTGATTTATTTTTCATTTCTAGAGTTTGAGACAGGCATAACCTATAGTCAAAGCTATGAACTATGCTCTCAGTGATTCTATTTAAATAGAATTCATTCTTGTTTCTGCATGAATTGCTGTTGACAGTATGTGTTTTCCTTTCCAATGGCCCCCCATTGCAGAGTCTTGTTTCTGAGAATTATACTTAAACCATTCAGGTAAAAGCTGCCCAGAATTACGCAGAAGAAAGCCTGCTAGCAACAGCTGAGTTTAAATGGTTGGTATCTTGCCTCTACAGGAAGCTAGGCTGCTTTTTAAAAATGCAAAGTCAGCTGTGTTGGTGCAGGGTTGAGAATTGATTAAGAAAGCTTCGCTATTCTGTCTCTTTAAATGAAATGATTTTCAAAATCCTAACAGTTTAGATGCCAAAGAGAGGGAAGGAAGCCAAAGCTGAAGGGAAAAAGAAAAAAATCACTTTTCAAAAGTCACTTTTCACAGTGATGGAAAAAATCAGCTTGAGCTGCTGCAGTGGGGACAAAGACAGTGGTGCTGCAGATCAGGACCTAGCTACAAAGTATGCAAAGGACCCCTATCACTTGGAAGGAATCTCATGGCCACGATGGTCTCAGGTTCCATTCGGCATTACTAAACTTGTCAATCCTGAACAGGGCTTCTTCCTGACTTAAGTTCCTGACCTCCTTTTCTTAGATGAGATATTGTTCCATTCTCTCCTGACCTGTAGGGTTTCTCCTGAGAAAGGCCTTCACAGATAAACAAAAGTTAATGCAATTTTCTGTCACCAAACTTGCTTTCGGGAAATGTTGAAAGGAGTTATTCAACATGGAAAACAAAACAAATGACCACTAACCCTTGGGAAAGGTGATAAATAGTAAACTAGAATCAGAAGTAAATATGGGACTAATAGGAGAGAACTCAAAAGCATTAAAAGGGGAAAGAAACAATGGAATTTGTATAGATATATGAAGATGATTTGACATCTGCCCAGAAAAGACTAGCTTAGGTTTGTAAAGTTGGATGTAAATCTCAAGGTAACCACAAAACTTAAACCTAAAGGAATGCATTGTAGGGAAGATGAAGAAACAGAGAGCAACAATCAAAAACTGTCCTAAGGAAAAGCCAATAACAACACACAGGGAAAGAAGCTACAGAGATATAAAACAAGTAGAAAACACTGGTATTAATAAAATCCCATATAACAATAATCGCCTTAAATGTTAATAGACTGAAATCACCAATCAAAAGACATGGAGTGGCTGAATGCAGCAAAAAATAGGACCCAAACATATTATGTATACTAGAAACCTGTATTAGGTCCAAAGACAAATATAGGTTGAAAGTGAAGCTTGAAAAATATATTAAATCAACAGAACTGAAAAGACATCAGGAACTGCAATACTATTATCAGACAAGATAGACTTTCATCTAAAAAGGGTAATATGAGACAAAGCTGGACACTACATTATGGTCAAGAGGTCAATCAATCAAGAGGAAATAACTGTAATTAATATTTATGCTCCCAATGCAGGATCACCTAAATATATAAAGCAAATATTAATGGACCAAAAGGGAGACATTGCTAGCAACACAATAGCAACTTCAATACTCCTCTTGCATCAATAGATAGATCATCCAGACAGAAAATCTGTAAGGAAATAAAGGCCCTAAATGAGGTAATAGATCATGTAGACCTAAGACACATATATAGAGTATTCTACCCTAATAAAAAGGATTTTACATTCTTCTCAAGCATACATGGAACAGTCTCAAGATCATGTCTTGGGACACAGAGCAATTGTCAGTAAATTTAGTAAAGTTGAAATTATAGAAAGCATTGTCTCTGACCAAAAGGAGCTGAAGCTAGAAATGAATAAGAAAAATAAACCGGCATGAATATCAAAGATGTGGAGACTAACAACATGTTTCTGAAGGACTCTTTGATCAGTGAAATTAAAGCTGAAATTAAAATTACCAGGGAACAAATGAAAATGGAGAGATGACTGATTAGAGCATTTGGGATGTAGCAAAAGCAGTTCTAAGAGGGAAGTTTATAGCTATGCAGTCACAACTCAAAAACAAGAGATGTATTTTATACCTCAGTTCTTACATGGCCATTAAATTGTAGACCATTACGTATTACTGAGATTATAATTTGAAGTTTTACTCTTTATCTATTAAAATGAATTAATGTTTGTCATATTGTAATATAATATTTCTCATTTGGTCTGAAAAAACACAAAAATAAAAATAAGACACATCTCAAATAAAATATATAAACTATGTATGAAGGAACCACAAAAAGAATAATAGAAACCAAAAGTCAGTTGAAAGAAGGAAATAATTAAAATGAGAGCATAAATTAATGAAATTGAAAACAAAAGGATCATATAAATGAGACTAAGAGCTAGTCTTTGAAAAATTAAATGAAATTGATAGACCTTTAGCTAGACTCACAAAGAGAGAAAATACTAATAAAAGGAGTCAGAAATTAACGAGGTGAAATTATAGTAGACATTGAAGAAATACAAAGGGTCATAGATGGCTACTATGAATGCTAACAAATTTGTGAATCTTGAAGAAATGGCAAGACTTCTAGAATCATACATCCAACCAAAACTGAGCTGGGAAGAAATAGATAATTTGAATAGACCAGTCACAAGCACAAAAATTGAAATGGCAGTCAAAAGCCTCCCCCAAAATAGAAGTCCACTAGTGAATTCTACCAAACATTCAAAGAAGATTTAATATACATCCTTCTTATACTCTTTCATAAAATTGAAGAGGAGGGAATGCTCCCAAATATATTTTATGACGCTATCATTACCCTGATTCCCAAACCATCAGTAGCAGCAAAAATGAAAGTTGTAGGCTGATATCACTGCTGAACATAAATGCAAAAATATTAAATAATATCATTGCAATTGAATTCAATGCATTAAAAATTATACAGCATGACCATGTGAGATTTATTCCAGGGATGTAAGGATGGTTCAACAAATCAGTCAATGTAATACACCACATCAACAAATAAATCCAATATGATCATATCATTTGGTGCAGAAAAATCATTTGATAAGATTCGACATTCATTATGATAAAAAACTCTTGCTAAATGGGACTAGATGGCACATATCTCAACATAATAAAAGTAAAAGATGGCATACCTACAGTTAATATCATACTCATTGGTGAAAAATGACCACTTTTCTCTTAAAATATGGAATAAAATTAAGATGTCCACATTTACCACTACTATTCAACATTGTTCTGGAATTCCTGACCAGAGCAATTAGGCAAGAAAAATATATTAAAGGAATCCAGAGTGGGAAAGAAGAAATAGAACTATCATTATTTGCAAATGACATAATACTATACCTAGAAAACCCTGAAGATTACACTAAAAAAATTGTTAGAAATAATAAATGAACACAAGAAACAAGATATAAAAACAATACACAAAAATGATGATATTTTTATATGCAAATAATGCATGAGTAGAAAGAAATTAAGAAAACTCGTTCATTCACTATAACACCAACAAGAATAAAATACCTGGGAATAAGCATAACAAAGAAGGTGAAAGACCTAAACGTTGAAAGCTACAAGGTATTTCAAGAGGAAGACACAAAGAAGAAGACACAGAGATGGAAAAAGATTCCATGCTCATAGATCTCAAGAATTAACAGTTAAAGTGATTGCCTTATCCAAATTGTTATACGGATTTGATAGAATTCTTATCAAAATTCTGGAGGAGTTCTTCAGGGAAACAGAATAAACAATACTAAATTTTGTATATAATCTCAAAAGACCTCAAATAGCCAAAGCTATCCTCATAAAAAAGAAAAATGGAAGAATCACTTGCCCTGATTTTCAAACTATACTATAGAAAGATTATTATCAAAATGATATGGTATTAAAACAAAAACAGACTCACACCAGTAGAATAAAATTGAGAGCCTAGAAATAAAATCACACTTATATGGATAGTTACTCTATGACAGAGGAGCCAAGAACATTAAATAGAGGAAGGAAAGTCTTTTCAACAAATGGTGCTGGGAAAATTGGATATCCATCTGCAAAAAAATGAAAATCACTCATAAATCCATACACAAAAATTCACTCAAATGAATCAAAGACTTGGATGTAAGATATGAAACAATCAAATACATAGAGGAAAATATAGACAATATGCTCAATGACATTGACTTCAGAGAGATCTTTGGGGATATGACACCCACTGCAAAGGAAACTAAAGCAAAATTAAACAATTGGGGCTACATAAATATATAAAGCTTTTGTACAGTGAAAGCTATCACCACTAAAACAAAAGGCAACTCATTGACTGGAGAAGATATTTGTACATCATACATAAGAAAAGAGGTTAGTCTTTAAAATATACAGAGAACTAATATACCGCAACAACATAAAAGCAAAACACTGACTCAGAAATGAGTCAGCTCTGTTTCCCATTCTTTCCTTTCATGTATCTATGCCATAATAGAACAACTTTTGAGAGAGGCAGGGATAGAAACCACTGTGGGCTTCAAAGAGAGACATTTATTCTTCTCTTATGGCAATAGTCCAGTAATGACTATGGCAGCAGAGCTAAATAGACACCTTTCTAAAGAAAACATACAGATGACTATATGACTGTATGACTATATGACTATATTTTATGACGCTATCATTACCACTTACCATTAGGGAAATGCAAATAAAAACCCTATTTTGATTATTACCTCAAACTTATGAGAATAGCCTATATCAAAAAGACTAGAAGCAACTTTGTTGGCAAGGGTGAGGAGAAAAAGGAAATCTCTTATATTGTTAATGGGAATGTAAATTAGTGCAATTTCTTTAGAAAACATTATGGAGAGTCCTCAAAAAAAAATGGAACTATCTTTTGATGCAGTAATCCCACTGCTAGGTATATACTTAAAGAATACAAAAATACTAGTCAGAAAAAGTGTATGTACCCCTGTGTTTATAGCAGCACAATTGACAATAGTTAAGACATAGAAACAACCTAAGTGCTTGTTGACAGATGACTAGATAAAGATGTTTTGGTATTTATGCTCAATGGAATTCAACTCAGCTATTTAGAAAGATGAAATCATGCCTTTTACAAAACCTGGATGGATCTTGAGGGGATTATGCTAAATGAAATGTGCCAGAAAGAAAAAGAAAAGTGTCAGATGGTTTCACTCTTATATGGAATATAAAGAAACACAACAGACTGACAAAATGCAACACAAGTCACAGGATTGTTGTTAGCACAGTGGAGGGAATGGAGTAAAATATGATGCTGGTAATGGACACTAGAACTCTGGTGGCAGGTATGATATAATGTGCAAATAAGTTGTGGTGTAACATTAATATACTGAAAATAATATAGTAATATATATAAAAGAAACAAAAATGGTAAAAAATAAAATTTAAAAATTTAGAAAAGAAAAAAGAAAAAATGCAACGTTTTTGAGAGACGCTGGGGATATTGAGTTTCTCATTTTGTGGGGACTAGGAGGCTGTTAATAGCTGGTATTTCTAACTGCTCTAAAAAATCTGTTCTTGCTTTTTCACCTGGAAATCCCTAGTTTCACAAGGCACATGACTACCCTGCTCTAGATTGCATCTGCCTTGCAGCTAGATGTGTCTCTTGACTTGCCAATGAAGTATGAACAGATTGTGCAATTTCCATCTTCCTTGACAGGAAATAACTTGTCTTATCTCCTTCCTCCCTTTTTTCCATGGTTTAGAACATGAAATGACAATAAGACCACTTTAACCACACAGATAGGATAGAACCAGAAGGCCTGTCAATGTACAGGCTTCAGAGTGTTTCTGAATATCTGATTCAGTAGATTTGGGATGGTGCATGAGAATTTACATTTCTAACAAGTTCTTGGGTGACATTGATAGTACTGGACTAAGAACCACAGGAGATGTCAAAACAACGAAACAGACAGAGCCTGGATCCCTGGGTTCTCTTGTAGAACAGAGCTCCCTAGCACCCTAATCCCCGTGTTATTACTGGACTATTGACATAAGAGTAGAATAAATGTCTGTCTTGTTGGAGCCACGGTGTTTTTTGTCACTCCTTCCCTCCCTCCCTCCCTCCCTCCCTCAAAAGTTGTTCTATTATGGTATAGACAGATGAAAGGAAAGAATGGGAAACAGAACAAACTAATTCCAAAGAGGTGACAGAGAGCTGGAGAGAACATTTATTCTCAGACGTGGCCAGGGTGCCAGAACCAAAAGGGATCTTGGAAGAAATGAATAGATTTGTTCTGAAGGTAGTTGAATGCTCCCTTCCTCCCTCTCTTCCTTCTTTCCTTCTTTTTTTTTTTTTTTTTTTTAAGGCACCAGAAGAACTTTCATCTTTCTTAGTACACAGTAAGATTAAAGGACTTGGGGACTCCCAGTCCTACCTCTTAGGTTCAACATGGGTGAATTTAATTTGGAGAAATATTGAAACAAAGGCAATTACTTGTTTAATACCAAAATGACTCCTTTTATGAGAGTTCACAGGTAGGTAGGCAGTGGACTGAGAACATTCTTTCCACATCAACATTAGTGCTTGATTTCTTGCCTTGAGAAAATCTTGACACTTGTATGCCCTTGTGATTTCCTTAAAATAGGGCATGCGATTTCAATGCTATTTTTCAAAAAGGGAGTACATTGTTATAGAAATTCCTATTATATTTCCTATTACATATTTGATAATATAAAGATAATGGTAACAATAACATTGTACACTGGTACCAGTGCTCTATGGTCTCTATGCATTATATCAATTAATCTTACAGCAACCCTCTAAGGAAGCATTACTATAATCTCCATTTTGCACATGAAGAAAATGAAGTTTGGAGGGCTCAAGGAACAGGTCAAGATTCCAATTCAGTTGGGACCTGGTGAGCAGTAGTTGGGCTCAGCCCACGTACATCTCAAGGTTCCTGGTTCAAACCAAGATGAGCAACTACATGGAATAAATAATAGTGCTTCTTCCTTCTCTCTCGTCCTGCCTTCCATTTGCCTTCATTCCTGCTTGCACCTTTCCTTTAAAAAAATTAAGTAAATAAAAATAAAAAATAAAATAAAAAAAGATTTCAATTCAGTTCTTTCTGATACCATAGATTGTGGCATTAACCTTGACAGTATTTTCTTCTTCTTGGTAAATAACTCACTTTCATGGTTTTTAGGCTCAGTACACTAGAGCTAACGTTTGTTAGCAGTATTGTTCTGTTAGTGTGTAGGTGTTTTTAAATGCAAAATAATTTTTTTTTTTTAAGCAACAACCAGTATGACATTGCACAATCTAGAGTATTGTTTATGGGAATGTTAACTGGAAATGAAAAAAGGGGCATAGAGTTTAAAAGATGAAACATGGCTTTGGGTTGCCGAGATTAAAGGCTGAGAGAATGTACTACCATGCGAGCTGTTGGATTCTAATGCAGTGTTGGATTTAGGAAGTAATCACCTGTCGATGGGGGCAACAGTGAAGGAACCTGTTTGACAGCAGTCTCATGTGGGACCATGGTAATTTTCCAAGTTACATGACTTTAGGGCAATGTCAATTCCCAACAAACCCAGGCCAGCGTAAGTGGGAAGCATTCAACTACCTTCAGAACAAATCTATTCATTTCTTCCAAGATCCCTGTTGGTTCTGGCACCCTGGCCGCGTCTGAGAATAAATGTTCTCTCCAGCTCCCTGTCATCCGTTTGGAATTAGTTTGTTCTGTTTCCCATTCTTTCCTTTCATCTTTCTATGCCATAATAGACAACTTTTGAATTAATTAATTGTTAATTGACTAATTCCATTCTTACTTTGAAGGGATTATTAGGATTGAGCAATGCCAAGAGCAGAGCTTATCCTGAATTCTACGCAGGCTCTAGGAATGATGAACATTTTTATATAAATTCAAAGCTGTGTGCTGATTAGTCATTTTTAATAAACTGGAGACCCATGGCACCCTATCTTTGACCTGATTCTGTTCTGTATATTTTAAGACTTTAATTCAGAGATCAGTAAATCTTTTCTGTAAAGGGCCAGATAGTAAATATTTTTGGTTTGTGGGCTTATCGTCTCTTTTACAACTATGCAGTTTTGCTGTTTTAGTGGCAAAGCAGTATAGACAGCATGTAATTAGATGTGGTTGTTTCAATAAAACTGGAAAGCAATGTATTTATAAAAAATAATGGTAGAATGGATTTGGTCCATGCACTATATGCCTGTCTTTAATTTAGATGAAGACAGTTTACTCAATCAAAATTTGAGAGGACCTGAAGCTGCTTGAAAAACTTGGGAGAAGTAACTGATACCATGGTTTATAGAATCAATATTCAATATATCTTGGCATTCTGGCTCTTGCCTAAGATTGCAAGGTTAAATGCAGTAGAAATAAATAGAAGATTATGTGTGTTTTTGGTTCCGAACATGACCTAGGAATATGTAAGATGGGGGAGTAAACTTGCTGGGAGAGATTTACATGAAAAAGACCTGAGATTCTTTGTCCTAAAGCCTGAGTGGTGTTGCCTACTAAAAGACCATCAGCCTGGGCTATATTGCAGGTTAACTGGGTGTGGTTCAGTGATTAATAGTCCTACTAGGTTCCTTGCTGATTAGGTCATAGTTGGAGAGTATATTTAGTGTGGATACCTCATCCGGAGAATCCACTGACAAACAGAAGTGCCTCTGAAGGAGGGGACCAAGATGGTTTGGGACCAGAACACTCTGTCTATGGGAAATGACACTGAACTGGATATATTTAGTGAGGGAAGAGGGGACAAACTGGAGATTGTCATTATCTTCATTTATCTAGATTCCTATAACAAAGTGGATAGGGTTTGTATGTGGCTGAAGGATTGTGGTGCTTTCACACAGCAGCTATCCAATTAGTGCTTGATGAACAATGTTCAGAGAGGTTACAAGAAGGGAGAGTCAGGCCTGGGATAACAATTGTCCCTCAGTGGTATGACTGCTTTCGTTATTAGGTGAAAGCTAGGTGAGTGCTGGGCATCCAAGAGTCATGGGAGGTGAGAACAGTTCCCTCCATGCAGTAGGGAGACAGAAATTTTGATATTCTAACAAAAAGATCTGTAAACAAATATAAAAAATGTGAGACCAGATGGATTATTTTTATTGTTTGTAAAATCCAATAAAAAATCCACTTTAGTGTACAGTATCTTTGGCTGAGCAGGCATTCAAGTATCGAGGGGGATAATAAATGAAATTTTCAACAAATTGCTTGTATCATTCAATAGAGAAGAGGAAGAAATAATAATGTAAGTGCTTATATGTTTGTCAGGTAGTCAGTGTCACCTTGAACCTGTTAGCAACACCTTTGAAGGGTGGGGGGTGATTCTGAAACGTGTAGCTGTATTAGGAACTCTGCAAGAATTGTGAAGTCCTCTAACAGAAAAAGCTTGTTTCCTCTGCACTCTTCTTATCTTCTAGATCTGGTCATGGGTATTTGCTATGTTCTAGAAATAGGGCTCAGCATTTTACATGTCATTGATTTACTTATTCTACTCTAAAAGTGGTTTTTTACAAAGGGTGGTTCACCCCCCATCCAAGGGATGTTTGGCACCATCAGGAGACGTTTGGTTGTGATACTGAGAGAAGGGAGCTCCTAGAATCTAGTGTTGGAAGTCATGGATGCTGCTATATATCTTGCAGAGGACAGATAAATTATTCAGGCCCCGGTGCTGGTAACACTGAGGTTTAGAAACACAGTTTTGTAGGTTAAAATGTGTTATTGTCATACCTATTTTATAGGTAGGGAAACTGAGTAAAGTAACTGGTCCAAGGTCCTCCAGAGCTAGAAACTTGCCTCTTGGTTTGTTTTGTGATTTTATAATGCAAGGAGGATGGTTTTGTGTGGTTGGTTATATTTCTCCCTTGGAACCAACATGAAAATGAAATTCTATTTTCATTTTAGATTTTATGTTTAATATATTCAAAAATACTTAGTGGTAACCCAGTTCCTTACTGATAAATTATGTCATCTGTCTCACAGTACACATTTGTACCTTAAGATGTTTTAACACAGTGAACAATGAGCTGCTTGTAGAAGAAATTCATATCCATGGGCAGGAGTTAGTGTCAGGACTAGGGACCACGGTGAGGAGGACAAGTCAGACTGAATATGTGGGGAGACTAGGAAGGCTTGGGGAAAGGGGGCACAGCCTGAGCTTCCTCACTGTCTGGGGAGCTACTAGTGGCTGATGGCAGAGAAGTTACCTGCTTCCTGCGTAGGAAATTGCAAGTGAACCTCACTTCCTCACTAGAGCTAGTCTATGTCAGAAAAGGAAACCACTTAAATTTGTGACTTGAGAAGTAGGTAAAAATTCTTTTCTTTCCCTCCTCACCATGGTTTCTATCCTGACAGCAATCCCTAGCCACAGGTATGAATTGCTTCTAGAAGTAGCTTATTCATTGTGACAAAGCATCTTAAAGTACAAATGTGTAATCTGGGAAAGATAACATGAATTAGATTTCAGCACTTGTTCTAGAGATCTCTCAGGATTCTTAGGGAAGGTGGGAGAAGAGGAGATTTCAATGGAAAAAAAAGAAAAGGGAGAAGGCAAATATTATTTATTATAAAGGACAATCTCCCATGACTGGGGCCTGGGAAGGAATGAAATTTGGAACATTTGCTTAATTAATTAATAAGAAACTGGTTCTGTCTTCTTTACCTTTAACTGTCCTACTGATTTGGCTTTTTCTCCAGAGACAGTCCTAAAGACTGTATGCATATCTCTGTGGATAGTGTGTGTGATTAACCTTTGAGACTCCTGTACCGAGTATAGGGCCTAGCTTGCCTTTATAGATGCATCCATTCGACTGGCATTTCAAGAATGCCTAATTTGTCTGACACCACTAAGTGTTGATTTCTGATTTCAGAAAGAGGCTCAGCACCACATATAGGAACCAGATAAGTAAAACAAAGACTACATACATTAAAGTGAGCACTCAGACTGAAGTATCATGGGGTGCTCTGGATGCATCTCCTAAAGTAGAAATTTCTTGAGTTGAATTTTGGAGAAACAGATTTACTTACCCAATAAAAGAAATTTATCTCAGTCCAAGGGAGTAGGACACAGAGGTGGAAATCTTTGCAAGGAGAAAGAATTACAAGGTGTACAAGACTAGAATGGGTTGGGATGGGAATAAGGCCAGGGGATGTGGGCATTAGCCACACCAACAAGAGCCTTCATGCCATGCTAAGGGCTTTGAATGCTGTCCCAAAAGTCACAGGACTCCACCATTGGCTCACATTGTACTTTCCAAAGTGCCCTTTGGCAGCTGTGCGCAGCATGCATTGGAAAGGGGCCAGATGGCAGCAGGTGTTGGTGTTGGGAGCTTCTGCTATAATGCAGGTAGACGTGCAGAGATGCAAGTGCACAGCTCATAGAAGTAATGGCTAAGTTTGAACTGAGAAATACTTGGAAGTAGAATCTATATGGGTAGTGACTGTCTTGATGTGGAAATGACAGGAAACACATCTTGACCTGTTTGACTTGAAATAAAATGAAATAAAGATAAATGGTGAAGAAATAAAAGTGGGAGTGCCTATATGATGACTTTCCAAGATTGTACTGTCTGAAATGAGATTGAAACTACAAGCTTATTTTGAAGAGAACATCCTTTCAGATTATAGCATTAAAACTATAATGGAGAGCTTATGCTTAGATGCTCACTACCAGTGTAAGACAAGAAAGAAAAATGGTCTCTCCTTAGACCCTTTCAGAAGCAGAATGAATCTTTGAGATTTTATTATTCTGCAGATTTTAGGTAGAATATAATGTATTAAAGTGACCCAGAGAGAAGAGGATAGTTTCACCTTGGTCTGGTTTGCATCCCTGTGATGAAGGGCAAAATATTGAAAGGTCACAGTTGTTGGTTTCTACTTTCTCAGTGGTATGTGTACAGCCTTGCTGTCAGCTCTGTTCATGGATCAGTTAATGAGGAAAGGTTTCATGGGCTTCATTCTTCCTGATATGATGACTTGCTTTTTGATGACTTCATTGCTAGCTGCCGTGTTGTGACAGGGTAGAAGATCTAGCTAAAGCAACCTAATTTGTTGATACTAGCACTACAGAACCAGTGGAGTGAACTGAAAAGTGGCGCGGTAGAATAGCCTACTGATAACATTTAAAAAATTCAGATTATTTTCTTCCTTAGCTGGAAAAGGCAATTTGGTGAGTATTGACCTGAGGGTTGAGGACTCCTCAAGAAGTTATTCTATTAGTTATGAAATATGTTATCTTTAACCCATATCTCTGCCTACCACGTGAGAAGTACTCCTAACCCTTTGATGGTTCATATGATGAGATGGGTCTTTATGTGATTGCACATGTGACCTGGTAGGAGATGCCTTTTGAAAAAAATTCTCTTCTTCCTTCTTTCTCTACCAGCCACCAAGATTTAAACTTACCATCAGACAAAGAGATGAGCTCTGGAAGTCTCATTTATTACTGAAATTCAAAGGTACTAAGATAGCCACAAAGAAATAAGAATCATTCTTCAGAATGCTGAAGAAGGAAGTGAACTGATCTGTGACTTACAGGTAGCTCCTTCAGTTAATCATTGCTGACTCTTCATTGCCTGCAATCCTTATCAATCATGGTGAACTAGGAGGAAAAGTGATATATGTGACATGGAAGGATGCAGAAATAGGTTGCATATTTCTACATAAGGTTTCTGAAAGAGGATGCTGAGATTTTAGGATGCAGCACCAACACACAGAAGGCAGAGCAAGACAAATGTGTCTGAATCATTGGTTATCTACGCTGGCCTCACCTGGCTGCTGGCCAGCTGATGGTCTCTGCCCTTTCCCATCTGCTCCACAAGGTCTATGGCATTAGGGGAAATGTACTTAGCTTAGAACCATGCTTTATATTTTGATAATTTGCAAGAACCTTAGAATCAGCTGAAGGTAACTGGAGAAAGTACTTTTTCTATACTTAGTCCTACATCAAAATTCCCTGGTGAGCTGGTTCTACCTTGACAAGACTGAGGAAAGCATGTTCTTTCCTGAAAAAAATGGAGAACAAGGAACTGAGCTCTGATTTTCAACTGAGAATGAGAGGGGTTCCCCAACGTAGTGGGTCTACTTCCACAGCCATGGCCCTGGATAACTAAATAAGACAGTTGTGCTAATTTATGGGAACTCTCATATTACTTTCCAGAAAAAAGTTATCTTTCATGGTGGCTTTGAATGAAAGCACAAGACTCTTCTTCTTTTGGACAAGATATTATTCAGTGTTTTTAAATATAAGTTTTATTCTCACAAGCCCCAAACCTGAGGTGATAATTGAGGGTATATGTGTTTATGACTTTCAATCCCTATGGCTGATTTCTCCCTTTGTAATAAGACACTTGGGCACTTCTTTGTGCCCTATAGTTACCATCATGAACCTGGTCTTGTCTGTTCTCATTCATTTCCAGGACTTATTCTCTAGTAGGTTGGTGTCACTTCTTTCGATCATCACTTGGCTCTGTTACTGCTATATTATATACTTCATTTGGGAAGGTAATATATTTATGACAAATCACTAGCAGTAAAGTCTCAGTGACAGGATTTTAAAGTTGGTGGTAGTGGAAATGGAAAAGAACCAACCAGACTTGGTGACTGGATGATTTTCAGTCACCTGGGGAGTCAGAGCTATATGCAAGTAAACTAAGGAAGAATCTAATTGTATAAACAGGGTAAGAAGTGAAAATAATTAAAAGGAAGAAGGTAAGAGGAGGAAACATGGGTCAACACAAGTTTGGGATCTATGGAGAAGTCAATACATTTTGTTCTAAAATCATTCTAGAATTGTTGAGCTGGCAATTTGAGGATCATGTTTGATAGGAATTTGGAGATCTGAGAAGACTCATGAGATTCAGAAGTGAGGTCTTCACTAGTGAAGTAGGCTTAAGAACCATTCGTGTTGATGAGATAATAAACTCCATGGAGTAGGTACAGTTGTACAGAGAGAGGTTTGTATGGAAAAGAGAAGAGGCCCATAGAGGACACTGAACCATTTTTCTTTGAGGGTAAAGAGAACAACATGTGTGGACAGTGGAGACTGAGGATAGTAGGAGAGCACAGAAGGAAGGAAAAAATCCCATTTCAGGAGAGAATAGCTACATTAAATGTTTCAGAGGGATCAAGTAAGAGGAAGGCTGAGATGAGGCCATAGGATTTCCATTTAAAGATTGTAGATGCTTGAGAAAGCATTTTTAGTAAAGTATTTGATATGGAAAACTGGTCTAGGGAGTTGAGCAGTGAATAGTGGAGAACTGCGGTGGTGAATGTGAAGGATATTGATGGATAGGAGAGTTGCTTAATATGGGGACAAAGCTGAGAACACTTGCAAAAGGCATCTTACCCTAAGGCATTAAGAGAGGTGGTGAATAAGAGAGGGAGAGGACTGATTAATGTGACAAAACCTAGGAGGATGCATGAAGGATGTAAAGCAAAGTCCAAGGATCACTGTTAGCACTGGAGAGGGATTGAAATTCTTCGCCTCTGCAGACCAGAGAAAGACCATAGGGCCAGATGAAGCAATGAAGTTATTTTGAGGTAAAGAAAATAGGTATCGAGGGCAGGAGCATTAAGTTTTTCAATGAAGTAGAAGGCTCAAAGAGCAGGGTTGTTGTATTTGAAGGTTCGAGTAGAGTAGATTGAAATTGCTACCATATGGAGCAGGATAGACATTTCATAAGGATGAATAAAAGGATTAGTGAACAGCTGAGGTGGAATAACACAGATTTATAATGGGAGTTAATCAGCAGGCCTTTATCATTTTCAACAGCTTGGGAACAGGAATGAATAAAATGGATGATTAGGTTTACCCATGGCTGAGTACTGGCAAGATTAGAGAGATTATAGGTTGGAACTAGATCTGAAGGGAGGACTTGAAGGTGATTCTGTGTCCTTATTTAACCACTGAGCCCCCTTTGATGGGTAACTGAGAGGACCCTCAAAGTCTTGGCTACTATAGCACTAATGATCTCACTGTCTGTCTTTCAAGAGCATCTCAGAGGAATTTTTCTTGGTGTAGTCCATTTCAAAGGTGAGTGTGTATGGAAAAGAGTGAGAAAAAATAGGGAGCACTGCTAAGAGGATAGTCTTAGAAATCAGGAGTGAGGTCCCCTGGAGAAAGAAGTCTCCCAGAGGACATGGGGCGGGGGAGCGCCTTGGTTTTTAATCTATCTAGAATTGTATCATTTTATCCTTCCTCTAAGGCTGCGAGATAAGCACAGGAGACTCAAGACATTGCCCAAAGTTGTCAGAGTGGTGATTAAGAAATCAAACCAATCAAACTTGGGTTTGTATGGCACGAAAGTGCACAAACCAGTTACTGTCCTACACCACCATTTTCCATGTAGTTATTGAAGGTTTGGGGAAGGGAAGTGGGTGGTCAGCTTCATCACTGAGCTCTGGGGTTAGCCTTCAACATGGGATTCAGTTCACCTCTGAAGAAGTTTGTACGTTTCTCTGATCTTCAGAGGGCAGTTTCACAAGTAGAGAAGAAGGCTGGCGTAGAGGCACAACCTCCCTTCTGTAATGTATGAAAAACAACCAAGGAGAGGATTGTTTCTGGTGTGGCATACATTCCTCATGATTCTAGGAGAATGTGTTCTGATTGACTTTTCAGTTCTCTTCACATAAGCTTAGAAATTTGTGTCTAAACTGAAGTTTCAAAACATTCTGAAATATATCTTGTCTACTTAATTCTACCTTCCACTTCCATCTTGGTGGAAGCAGAACGTTTTAGAATTTGAGAGAAATATGTGTCATTTACCTTCCTTTGTGGGGAACTCTCCTGACAGGAGGCAATGTGCACAGTGTCCCTGGCTATGGACAGAGGCCCTCAGAGAGGAACTATGGTGGCAGCTGACAATGAATGAACTCAACTCTGAAAAAGGGATGCATCCTCAGGGACCCGAGCTGAAGAGAACTGCGAGCATCAAATAATATGTGGAGTGGAGCTTGGAGCAAAAAGCAAGCCAAAAGTCTACAGCTAGAGGCTGTGCCTTAACAAATAAAAATAGCCCCTCCAGGGCTACACTATGCCTAAACAAGGCAATATTTTAGAAGTCTTCCTCCTCTCATTTTGAGCTGCATTTTGCTCACAACCAGGAATGGAGGCAAACAATATATAGGCAAGACTCCCAGGAGCTGCTTTTGGTTAGTTTTTAAGTTCACTGTTGTGTTAGGCAGCTTTTGAAATAACCTGCAGTGATCACCACCTATTAACAGTCACACCAGGTATGATTGTGGGCTTGACTTTGTGATATGATTCTAATAAATAGAATGTGGCAAAAGGAATAGATATCACTTCCAAGATTAGGTTACAAAGAAAGACTGACTTCATCTTGCTTGCCCCATCACCTGCTTTCTTGAGGGAGTCAGCTGCCATTTTGTGACCTGTCTTATAGACCCTGTTAGTAAGGAACTGAGGAGGCCTCCAGTTCACTGCTGGTGAGGAAATGAGACCCTCGGTCAAACAATCCACAAGGCACTGGATGCTTCCAACTCTTGAACTTGGAAGGGAATCCTCCTCTAGTTGAGTCTTGAGATAATGTAGTCCCAGCTGATCTTAACTTGTGACTCTGATTTATAGGACTCCTCTGAGCAACCCTCAGATTCTAGGACAGAAACTCTGAGATAATAAATGTGTATTTAAGATATTAAATTTTGGGGTGATTTGTTGCATAGAAATAGAAAATATGTAAATCTACAAATTCCCACATGTCCTCTTGGAGTAAAATAGGCTCTTCCTGGGGAGACTGAAAAGAAAGCTTTATAATCATTCTGGGTCATATGGCATTGCTGCTCCTAAGTCTGCAACGCCCCAGTTTTCTTGCCGAGAATGATGATGACCTCTCAGACAAGAACCAGAGAGGCCAATGTCTCAAGGTCTTCTGATGTTAATTATTATACTGCTTGGGCCCCTAAATACAAAAGGCTGTGAAAATTCTTTGGTTTGTCATTTAGTAATACTTAGAACCCACTGAGGGAATGGGCAGGTTGTTTAGTGGTGAAAGGGCAAGTTTTAGGTCAGGGTAAAAAAGAGACAAGCCCAGAATACTGGGTTCTCTCTTCTCCATGGGAATCTGCTTCTTGACTGGATTCTGTTACAGTTAGTGTGGCACCCCTTCCACTTCCAGGCAAGGTCATGCACTGTTTCTGACATTGTCACATGTTTTCTGAATTACCAATCATTTTGCTTGTCATTAACCGTAGGTCTCAAACGTGTTTTTCTGATACCAGTTTTTTAAGCTACCACCATTAAAAAAATTGCTTTCTATAATGATAATTTTACTTAACCATATTAATTCCAATTGTATTATAGCACCACTATCATAGTGGCATAGGAGGAAAAAGGCCAGATTTGGTCTTAAATTATAGCACCTGGAAAAAGGTTTGAGTGTTTTTCACCCTT
Organism: Solenodon paradoxus; assembly: GCA_004363575.1. Classification (NCBI taxonomy): domain Eukaryota; kingdom Metazoa; phylum Chordata; class Mammalia; order Eulipotyphla; family Solenodontidae; genus Solenodon; species Solenodon paradoxus. The sequence goes on from RJWH01000257.1 coordinate 97,704, forward strand.
GAGGCTGATGTTCTGTCCTTTCATGGTAGTATCCACAGGCAATTGTTCTGGAGCTCCTTACTTGGAAATATTTCACTTTGTTCTCAGATTTAGGAACTTACTTTTGAAAAAAGGCACTACATGAAACAATATCTTATAATAGCATAGTATCTTTCTTTGAGAAAACTATGTGTGCATTTTTGTCCTTCCACACTTGGAATAGAAGTAATTGTATTACATTTGAATTTCAGATACTTACTGTAAAAGTTAAAAGATAGATGAAGCACTCCTTCTCTTCCCCTGCACACAAATGCCAATTATTCCTGAACTTCTCTCTTCCAACGTTCAACCCCTCTCCCAACATTGATGTGAACTGTTGACCATTCATCTTACTTTATTGAGAACATCAAAGTAATTGGAAGAGGCTTCCAAGACTGCTCAGCTCTCAGTGTTTGCCCTTCAAACTCCCATTAAATTTTTCCACTTTTCTGATTGTTTCCATCCTCCACCTGCTTTTTTGAGACATCACTACAGTAACTCTCCCCTTCTCTTATACATTATCAATGTTTTTGTTCTTATGGATCTTTCTCATGAACATACCATTATGTCTTCCATCTTGAAATAGGGAATCATCTGAGTCCACTTTCTCTCTCAGCTGCCATCTTATTTCTTTGTAACAAAAATTCCAGGAAGTGTTATCTATACTGTCTCCATTTTATTTCCTCCTGATTTCTCTTCATCTCAGTTATTCAGGCTCCCCACGTCCCCAGTCCCTCCATAGTGACAATGCAAGTCAAGGTTACCTATTGACCAGTTATCAATGTTCACTTGACTTGAACTGTTAGCAGCATTTGACACACATGTTCATTCATTGCTCTTTGATATACTTCCTGTGCTTGGCTCCCAGTATATCACTGTTTCCTAATCACTCCTCCTGGGCTGGTTCTTTCTTTTCCCCATGACCTCTGATTATAGGAGTGTCTTCAATTTCAGCCCTTGACCCTCTCATCTTTTCTATATATAGTCACTTTCTCATCCAGTTTCATGGCTATAAATACCATGTACATGTCAATGACTCCAATATTGTTATGTCTAGTACAGACTTTTACACTCCAGATTCATATATCCATCTGTCTACTTGTCATCTCCACATGGATGTTTAATCTACTTCTTAAACAGAATCTGTGCAATACTGAATTCTTTTTCCCCTGATATCTATCAAACCTGCAATGACTGTAGCTTCCCCCATATTTGTTAATAGCCATCTATTATGTAAATTAAATAATTACTCTTTTCTTTCTCTCACATCCTATGTCTAAACAATCAGAAAATCCTATTGGCTTTGTCTTTAAGATCTATCCAGATTCTGACTATTTTTCACTACCTCTCTGGTTCTCATCAGATCCACCATCATCTCTTGCATGGATTCCTGTAATAGTCTCCTGCGTCTCCCTGCTTCTACGCCTTGCTTCTCTACAATGTATCCAACACAACAGTCATGTTAACTCTTTTGAAAGATCGTGTCACTTCTTTCTCAAAATATTCCAAAGGCTCCTATTTCGCATCACTGTCCTTAAAAAGGCCTACATCATCTCACTCCTATCACTTCTGTGATCTTGGCTGTGGTACCTAATGCCTCTAAGCCAGAATCTCATCATGTGAAAAGTAGAGAAGAGTATAAATCTTACCTCACAGGATTGCTATAATGATTAACTAAAAATACATGTAGCAGTAAAAAAATATAAGCACTGTATTATTAGTCATTATTAAATTATATTGATTCTCTTATCTTGAAATTCAAGGCCATTTACATATTTTGCCCAATCTTTTTGTTTACTACATTTTCATGGTTCTCCTGTTTTTCAGTTTCCTTTGCTTATGAAACTTGTAAAGTGTACATAATCCCTGCCCTTTTTCACAGGGATAACATATCAAAATCCTTTTATTGTAGAAGCAGCTGTGCAAATACAAGATGTTATCTTTTTTTCCAAGGACTAAAAAAAAACAAAAACAAAAGCCCCCCCCAAGCACACCCACGTATGTTGCTATGGCAACATCAGAAAAGGAATCAGTACCAAAAACCTGTAAGCACTGCCCCTGAGCAGGCTTCAGGGATGGGTACTTGATTTGACAATTTAGAAAACAGCAAAGACACTTGCTTCCCTGCTGTGTGATGCCATTTGTCCTTGTCAACTCTGATTAATTAATGTTCCAGCAGAAGGGAAATGTCATTCATTGTGTATTCTTCTTGGTGCTTGAAGTTGATGGACTTGTTTCTCTGGTTTAATTGTAATGCTTCCCACACAGAAGAGACAAGGTCAGATTGTTAGATTTTCAGAGTATCCATTCAACTTGTAGGCCCAGAACACAATCATTTCAGTTCAAGTTGTGAGATAAGAGGAAAATAGGTCATTCAATCATCTTGGAAAAAAATTGGTGTAATATTTGAGTTCAGCAGATGGATAGAACTGAGGAGATGAAAGATTCTTCCCATAAACTTTGTTTATGGGCCATATACCCATCTGTTTGAGGTAGCCTGTAAAGCTACTGTGTGTGACCTCTGCTTCTTTTGAATTCTGCCCCTGTGTCTTTGTTTATGGAGGGTTGTCTGTATTGTTGAAGATCAGCAACCTACATTCAGGGAGGAAGAGGGACCAGGGCCAGGAAAGAAGTGAGGCATAGTGAGTTCTCTACAGAGAGAACTCAGGCTAATATCTCTTTAGTTCTCTATTTTTAATTTGAGTAGTAGACCAGAATATGTGAACAACACAAATGAAAATCAAAGAACAGTAAAAACCACTATCAAATATCTTAGAAGAGTAAAATTGGTCCTTACTTTATTTAGCAATTGAACAATTATTACCATATGTATGGTATTTGGACAGAAATTTAGCTTAGCATCTATACTGCGAGCCTAGGTCATCTGTAAAGCATTGTAATATTTTGTTGGGGATTTTTTTGCATCTTTATTCAATATTCGTCTCCAGTTTTTCTTTCTTGTAATGTTTTTATTTGGTTTTGGTATTAGGCTTACGTTGACCCCATAAGGAAGAGTTAGGAGATGTGACCTCTACTCGTTTCTGGAAGAGAGTGTTAAGTATTGGTTTTATGTCTTTGTAATTTAGGTTTAAATTGATATTCTTTCTCTAGTTTCTGAAAATGGCATCTCTTTGCTTTTGGCCTACTTTCATCTCTTTACTTAAAGTGAATTTCTTGCTGTCAGTATAGAGAGATAGCTATATAAAGTGTTTTCTTCTGCAGAGTAGGCCTTTGTTATGGGAAATTCTTAGGTATATTTCACAATAGTTACTTTCCCTTTCATCTTGAGGATACATTAGGGCTCTTTTTTGGTTTTACAGTGAGAAATTTATGGAGTATCTGGAGGTAAACCCACGAAGGATGGGATCCCCTCTGAGACTGCAGCCACATTCTCAAGTTAGTCTACATTTTACATCCAGCAATTTATCAAAGTTGCCATTTATGTGTTCCTACTAGTTATGGCTCCAGTGGATTCTGTTTCAAGTGAATGAATCATGACTCTGATGTTTGGACTCATCTGTATCTCCAGATTTTAGGATGGTTGTTGATCTAATACCTAAATCTCTTGAATCCAAGAAAAGTTATTGATCTTAATTTGTTTAGGTTTTTTTCTTGTTGTTAGGCTAGGGTGACAACTGTCAAACTTTTTATATGTTGCAGATGAAACGAAGTTGATAAAAATATTTTTTGTTAGAACTCCCCCTCCCCACCATTTATCAGTTTCCTGAGAACATGGCTCATGTTCTTGTGCATGATTCACTGAAGGAATTTTGCATAGTGTCTGTCATGTCGGACAAGCAATTGAGACCTTCAGTTTGATGCTACCCACAATTTATTTGCATTTTTTAAAGCTTTGGGTACATACATATAGTGACTTTGGAACAAGGCAGAGTTTGCTTCAGAACTCAGCTCTGTGGTTTCCTATGGATGAGACTTGAAAGTTTTGAATTGCTCTTTCTAATGGTAGAATTCATCCAGTTCATCCAATAATTGTTTATTGAGCATATGCTCTATGGTAGTCATGATGGCAGCAGTGAATAGACCAAGTTCCTATTCACATGGAACTTTCTTACTGTTTTATAGCATCAGGTTCCAAAGCAGCATCGGCTGAGGCAGAGAGTTCTAGGTTAATTCAAATAAAGTTCTGTGATAATTATGTATGATGTCTTGAAAAACAGCATTAAAGATGGGTGCTTAGAGCAACAACACAATTTTCAGGGCCTGTCGAGGACCAGAAATGTGATCCAAAGAGTTCTCGAGCCTCTGGGAACATTTTAGCTACTTAGAAAGTTCTCACTGTGGTAATCCCCGGGTACACATGGGACATTTTCAGGCCCCTTCAGGCAGAGTATGCAATCACTAATCCCTCTGTGGGAATGTTTGTTCATGAATTACCTCTATAAACTTAAAAAAATATTAAGCACTAGATGATGGTTTTGTGGGCTTTATGGAAGAGGAGGAAAGAAAATGGAAATTATATTTTGGGAGATAGGCTGGATATCTTCTCTAGTGGAAAATGAGCATTTTCTCTTCAAGCAGATTTTAATATCAGAGTATTTAGGCAACACTGGAATGCTCTCAAAGAGTTAGATTGAAGTCTAACCTAGGCTAGTACTTAATAGTTTTTTTTAAAGAGATAATACAAATCTTATTTATCAGGGACTCTTTCAAAGAAGCTCTGACATGCATTCTTCATTAAGACCCCTTCAATATAGGTAGAGGATTTTAGCCCATAGGATTATGCCTTAGGAGAATTCCAGGGATTTTTGCAGAAAATAATTTTTTTCAAAAATATCCAGTGAGAAAACTTTAGCCCTGGAAGAAGAGAAAACTGAAGTAGCTGAGTTTTTATTCTCTAACCTAGATAGCATCTTTTTCTGCAACTCTTTCTCACCTGGATTTCTTATCCTTTCAGGTACCCATTTTATCATGGAACATCCCTGGAACCCAAGTTATAATCCTGAAATGCCACTTTCAGTTGAAAGAAGCCCAAATTCTTGAAGTAATGAATAACGGTATTTCCAGGTGAATGTCACATTGCTACTGTGACTTAAGGAAAAGTTCCATTTAAGAACATCTACAAGGGAGAAAATAAGCCAGGATAGGGAAGGGGGCAAGGGGAATAACTTAAAAAGGCTGTGGTTTCAGGTAAAGTCTAACTCTTGCATGATCCATGTATATGTATGGGAGGAAGGGCTTTGGAGAGTAAATCACATTGTAGAGTCAACCCTTTAGAGATGAGGGGACAGCCTTTGATAGCCCTGAGTCAGTCAGTTGCTGGCTGTTTTTGCTGTGTGTGTGTGTGTGTGTGTGTGTGTGTGCATAGACATGCCTTGCTATGCTAGGTGATTCCTATTGGCCAAGGTCAGTTCTATAGTGAAGTAGGGTAGCCATTAACAGCTCTCTTAGTCAACTTTAGGTGCTATTTTTAAAAAAGGATCATAGATTGAGTGGCTTACAAACAGTAGAGACTTATTTGTCACTTTTACGGAAGCTGAATGTCCAAGATCAGGGTGTCAGCATTGTTGAATTCCAGTGAGAATCCTTTTCCAGTTTTCAGATTGCTAACATTGTATCTTCACATGACAAGAGGAGAAAAAGGCAGCAAGCTTTCTCATTCTCTTTTATGAGTGTTAATACCATTTATCCCACCCTCATGAGCTCATCTAATCCTTATTACCTCCCAAGGGTCCGACTTCTTAATACTATCACATTATGGGGTAAGATTTTAACATAATGAATTTCAGAATGATGCAAACATTCAATCTATAGGAGCCAACTCTCCTAGCATCTGGGAATTGCTATATGACTTTACACAAAAGAGATCTGGATTGGGGCACCAAAGCATCTACTTAAGGTAGGAGATAATACAATGTGAGCTTGGAACAACCAAAACAAGGAAATTAATGAAAACTACTGGATTTGTGCTAAGAGGACTGAGGAACAAGTTGAAGAGGTTTTCATTACTCCAAAATGGGATAAGATGAGATCATATATAGAAAAAAAAAATGAGTTCATAAGCATTAAACAAAGAACAAAAAAGCAATAACCTAGCTAATGACCTTTTTGAGATCATAGTGACTTGTTCTAAAAACTGTTATATAAAGGGTAAGAACCAAGCATTTGTCCTGAACTTCCTCAAAGACTATTCTTAGGTAATCAGACAGATGATATATAAAGTTCTTCCTTTACGAATAATTCCATTTAACAGGTTGAGAAGGAATTATAGACTTAGAATATTACCATTTTCAACCTCTGAAGAAATAATGAATCTATCCAGGAAATGATTGTTATTTAAATGGAAATCTAACGTGGAAAACTATCATGTATGGGGAAACCCATTAATTGATGGATTAGGCTGAAAACAGCTAAATGTTCTGTTAATTTTTTAAAATTAGATTTTATTGAAGGAATATTGCAAGGTTTAATGTATGTACCATTGTAAATCAATATCTATATATATTAAGTTTACCACTACCATTCCAGTTTTTCCTTCACCATATAATTGATTTCTTTTAACCAATTTGCCCAATCTTAATAGCACAGACAGAGAAACTGACTTCATATGCCTACTGATACTGTACAACTGAAAACACAGTAATATGAGATATTATTGCCCCACCTCTCAAAAAAGAAAACAAACCCCACATTTTAAACAAGCCTCTGGATCTACTATCATTTTGCAGGAAATATAGGGGATAGAGGCATATTAAATGCCACTAGCAAATTAGCAAACTCTGGAATGAATTCTTTTTTTAAAATAGTAATTTTATTATTTTCCCTACAATACTATATTCATTTTGGGATATTGAAATTGCATCTGAGTCTGTGAGCATTTCACACCACACCCAAAACCAGATTTCTGGTGTCCCTTACTACCACTTTGCTCCCTCTTTCTTTCCCTTCCCCTCCAGTTCCCTGGTAGACACTGTCTGGTGTCCTTTGAATTTTGTTGGGGTTTGTCTGTCTATTTGTTTCATTTCATTATTTTCCACATATGAATGGAATCATCCTGTATTTCTCTTTTTCTTTTTGACTTATTTTGATTAACAGGATCCCTCAGTTCCATCAAGATTATTGCAAAGGGCATAATTTCTTTCTTTATATTTTTGTAACTACATAGAAATCCATTGTGTATATGTACTTCAGCTTCTTTATCCAGTTGTCTGATGGGATATTTAGGTTGTTTCCATGTCTTGACTACTGTGAACTGTGCTGCTATAAACTTAAGGATGCAGATATTTTTTGGGGTTGGAAATTTTGTATTCTATGGGTATATGCCTAGGAGTGGGGTTGCTGGATCCAATAATATTTATTTATCTATTTACTTATTTATTTACTTATGGAATCTCCATATTTCTTTCTATCCGGGGTGAGTTCTGTGGGATAAATGATCCAGTTTCTTCAATAAATGCATTTTTTAGTACAATAACAGAAGGAAATAAGACATAATTATTATAGATATTTTAGAGGTATAACAACCAAATGAAATATGCTTACCTTAATCTGATCCCTAATTTTAGAAAATAAACTATTGCAAAGGAAATTAATACAATAGAGATATTTTGATATTTCCTGGATATTTAATGATAGTAAGAATTTAAATTCTTAAAAATTTGTGATGTTATGGTTTTGTTTTAAAAAGTCCTTATGTGTTAGAGTTAAATACTGAAGTATTTATAGATGAAACGATGTATCTGAGATTTGCTATGCAATAATCCAAAGTAAGAGAGCAGTAGATGGAGGTACAAATGGGGTAAAGTTGGCTATTGACTGACAATTATAGAAGCAGGATGAAAGATGTCTTGATATATGTCTTCCTTGTGGAAATATTTACTCATATCTTCTGCTCGTTTTTTGGATTCAGTTGTTTGTTTTTCTGCTGTTGAATTTTATGAGTTCTGTATGTATTTTGGATATTAAATCCTTGTCAGATACATGATTGCAGATATCTTCTCCCAGTCAGTAGGATGTCTTTTCATTTGGTGATAGTTTCCTTTGCTGTGCAGTAGTTTTTTAGTTTGATGTTCCATTTATTAACTTTTGTTTTTGTTTCTCTAGCTGCTGCAGTTGAGTCCCCAAATATAAGGGCAATATAATGGAATGTATTGTCTGTGTTTTCTTCTAAATATTTCATGATTTCTAATCTTACATTTAAGTCTCTAATGCATTTTGGATTAATTGTTTTATATGGTGTTAGAAAGTGGTCTAGATTCATTCTTTTGCGTGTGACTGTCCCTGTTTCCCAACACCTTTTGTTGAAGACTCTCTTTTCTCTATTGTATGCTGCTGGCTCCTTTGTCATAAATTAACTGTTGATATTTGTCTGAATCTATTTCTAGTGATTCAGTTATTTTCCACTTACCTGTGTATCTGTTTTTATTCCAGTACCATACAGTTTAGATCACTATAACTTTGTAGTATAACTCAAGATCTGAGAGTGAGATACTTCCACTTTTGTTCTTTTTTTGGCATTACTTTGATTATTTGGGGTCTTTCGTAATTTCATACAAATATAAAATTTTTGGTTCCATTTCCCTGAAAAATGCCAGAGGAATTTTGAAGGGGATTGCATTAAATTTCTATATTGCTTTAGGTAAGATGGCCATTTTAACATTGTCAGTTCTTTTCAAGCATTAGTTTGGAATATCTTTCCATCTCTTTGTATCTTCCTCTATTTCTTATAACAATGTCTTGTAGTTTTTATTGTACAGGTCTTTCACCTCTTTTGTTAAGTATATTCCAAGGTATTTCATTCTTTTCGTTTCTATTAAACATGATTAATTTTCTTCATTTCATTATTTTATTCCATTTTTTGCATATAAAAATGAGCCAGATTTTTATATATAAATTTTGTAGCATACCACTTTACTATAATTATTAATTATTCTAGTAGCTTTATCATGTCACCTGAAAAAGTGATAGTATGACTTCTTTTCCAATTTGAATTCTTTTTATTTATTCTTCTTGCCTAATTTCCCTGGCTAGGACCTCCAATACAGTGTTAAATGGCAGTGGTGAAAGTGGGCACTTTTATCTTGTTCCTGATCTTAGAGGAATAATTTATGACTCATTTTTTTCTTCATCGAGTATGATGTTGGCTATGGGTTTATTATGTTAAACTATGTTCCTTCTATCTCAATTTTATGTAGTTTTTTAAAATCATAAATGGGTACTGAAATCTTGTCAGATACTTTTTCTGCATCAGTTGATATGATCATATGATTTATTTTTGCTTGCTATTGTTGATGTGGTGTATTACATTAATAGACTTTCATATGTTGAAGCCTCCTTGCATCCCTACTTGGTCATGATGAATGATGCTTTGATATATTGTTGAATTTGGTTGGCCAATATTTTGTTAAAGTTTTTACATGTGTTTTCATCAGCTATATTGGTCTTTAATTTCATTTTTTGTGATATCCTTGTCTGCTTTTGTTATTATTGTTATGTTGGCCTCAAAGAAAGTGTTTGGAAGTGTTCTATGTTTTTCAATTTTCTGTTTCTTTACTTTCATTAGGGAAACAATCAGCTAGTATTTTTTTCAAATAAGGTTTCTGCCCTTTCCTCTTTCTCTTCTCATTCTCGTACCCCTATGATGTGAATGCTGTTTCTCTTGATGTTATTCCATAAGTCTCGTATACTATCTTTATTTCTTTTAATTCTTTTTTTCTCTTTGCTGGTCTGTGTGAGTGTGTTCTACTGCACTCTTTTCTAGTTCACTGTTTTAATTTTAGGCCTCTTCCAGCCTACTGTTGAACCCTCCCCTTTGTTCTTTAGATCAACCATTGTGTTCTTAACTCTAAGAATTTTTTTGGAAGTGCCTTGTGTTTTCTTTATCTTTATTGTAGTTCTTTTTTGTTCCTCCATTGTTCTTCTGATATCAGTGAGTATCATTAAAACTATTGCTTTAGAATCTTTATCAGGTAGATATTTAAATCTGTTGCATCTGGATTTTCCTTTGGGGTTTTGTTTGGTCCATCATTTTACATATATTTTTCTGTCTCTTTATTCTGCTTTCCATTCTGTATTTATTCCTCGGGTTAGGCTTCCTTGATGTAAAGATCTTCTGTTAGGGTATCAAATTGCAGAATATAGGTCTGTGATGTTTATTCAGAATTCTAGGCTGTATTTTGTTGTATGATCTCTGCATTAGTCAGAATTATTCAATCTCTAGAGCCAGCATTGTATTCAGTGCTACAAAGTTCAGCCTTTAGTGTTGAAATTGTAGTAGAGAATGCAGAGGTTTTTCCCAGAGTCACAGTCATGAATACTAAGGCACAAAGAGAGAAACCCAATATGTTGGACCCAGACCACAAGAAGCACAGTCCCAGGAGAGACCATTGATGAGATTGAGCTGGGAACTGATCATAGCAAAGCATATTTACCCTATGTAAATCCCTCAGTTCTCCAACCAAGCAACAAGCCCAGCAAAGAGAGACAATCTCTGGGGGCATGAATGTAGCAAGTAGCAAAACACTTTATTAGCGCCCTATCCTCTTTGCCCCATAGTCTTTGCTTTCCAGTGGCTTAGTGGTCTTCAAGAAAAGTCCCTTTGTGTTCCATTCCAGGTTGTTTGTGCTTGTGGTTCAGTTTCCAGGTGTGGTGTCACCTGCCACAGGAGCAAACCCTTCAGCTCTGGGGAGAGTCTCTGTATCACTTTTCCATCCCTAACAGCTCCAGCATCCCCAAACAGGGCTGTGTGAACCCGGAGGCTGATCAGCTTCTCCTGTTGTTTATGGAGATATATTCTTTCTCTTTGTGGAGATGCTGTTCTTCATTCCTTTCCAAAGCCTGTAGTTGTTAAATGGGTATAGATAAGTTGTGTCTGTGGGGAGGAAGTTAGCTAAAGATCTTGATTATCTGCCATTTTGGAACCAGAAACCCCTATTATTACTTTTCAATGTCTCTTTGTGTTCACAAGATTTAGAAAGTAAAAAATGAAGATTTCCCCTTCCTTGTGACTGGAAAGAATTGATTTATTGGGCAGAGGCACTGTATTTTATTTTATTTTTTTGTCTTTTCTCCCAGTCTGACAGCCACCCACTAAAAAGAGTAGAGTTTGTTTTTCTTCTGAAGACAATTATGGAAAGCAGGAAGAATTGAGGTCTTCCAACCTAGTTCTAAGACTCTTACCTATCTAATATGACTCAGCTTAATTTTTTATGTCCAAACTCTCAATTCTTTCTTAGGGATAGCTGCTAAATACAATTATCAACTTAAAGTTGTTATTATTTTACTGGGTGATTATTTATTTAGAATTCGATAAGCTGAGACCATGTCAGTTTTGCTCATTACTGGCTCCCTAGTACCTAGTAAAGTATCTTGTACACAGTAGGGGCTAAATTATTTGTTGAACGAATCAAGTTTAGCTAGTCATTGAACTAATCCTATAAAATCACTCCAGTTTTATGCTGCAATTTAGAATGGATTCATTCTAATTCCATACACTATTCTAACCTGCTCATTATCCACTTTCCAAATCCGTAGCTGATTGAAAGTAAGATCTCTCTATAAATATTGCATCTATTTTTTATGTCTGTATTTATATCTATCTTTTATCTATGTCTATGTCTGTTTCCCAGGTAGTAAGTAGGAAGAGAGCTCTCTACTTGGAAAAAAAAAATCTCTCCTGCTCCATCAAACTCATTGACTTGTTTATATTTTCTCTGTGGCGATATAAAGCATCCTATATTTTTTTCATTTTTTTCTTATTTCTTGCTCATTATGAAGAATAAACCCTTGGCAGTAAAGAGATTTCTTCTAATCCTACTAGTTCATAGACCTCGGGATATGTGAAGATTCTCGGGTTAGCTCAATGCTTGAACCAGAAACATCAGACTCACCTCTTGTGACAAAAGGAGAATCATAGGCCCAAACCCAAGATCTACTGTGTCAGAATATTCATTTTATCAAGACTCCTGACTGATACATATTCATAATAAAATGTGAGAACTACAGATAGAGACCATCATGAACACTCTGGGTGAGGTGAAATTTACTGCATTTTAGAGAGGCCCATTTTATCAAAGCAGATTCTAGAAGACTGATAATGACCTGAATCCTGACCTTTTGTCACTTTTTCACTTGTTCCTAATTTCATATCTAGGACCTTACAGTTATAATTCCACTTCATGTTTTCTTCACTAATTCAGATAGCTCAAAGAAACTTACTCTCTCAGAGGGTTTTCCAGGTGATTACTCCTAGAACTTGTGTCAAGAAATATCAGCTTTTTTCAGTTTTGTGTAGAAGCATATGGCTCAATGTTCGCATAAATTGAAAATGTACTTTATCTTGGTAAGTTTCATTGCCTACTCAGACTCTCCAGAAAATTCAAGCTCCTTACTGTGGCCTGTAAGCCGGCACCCAGTTTCACTGACCCTTCCACCTGCACCACTCCTGTCATGGTGCTTAAGTTGCATCGCTCTTCCTTCTATTACCTGAACCTGCCACACTCAATCTTGTTTCAGAATTTGCACTTCCAAGCTTTTTTATTTATTTGTTGACCTATTTATTGGTTCTTTCATTTTTCTGAAGACAAGGAGAGCCTGACACATAATCAGCGTTCAGAATACATTTGTCGTTGCATGTGTACATGAAGAATTGAATATGAATGTGGTTTCAGCTTTATTTTTTTCCCCATCCTTTCCTTTAGAACATCTTCTGGTTGGTTTATGTCTTTAAAATTATGATTCCCAGGGCTGACTCCATGATTGTGGATCTGTCAAACAAAGCAAGATATCTCTTGAGAGTTTTAGGGAGTTTATATTTTACAGGTAAAAGCATAATATATCTTATATGTATGAATTATTTTATGTGCATTAAAAAATGAGTAAAGTCAGAACCTCTTTTTTGTATCAAATTCATATGGCATTAATGTAGCTACCTTCTCTGGCCACCCTATCTGAAGTTGCAAACCTTCTTGACTGACATTCCTTATTTTCCTCCCTACATACTTTTCTTAATACTGTTTACTAATATCCCATACATTTCACTAATTTTTTATTTTGGTGTCTGTCTGATCACATTAGAATATATACTTTATGCTGACAAAAACTTTGCTTTTTATTAGGAAAAAGCTGCTGTACCAGTACCTAAAGATGCACAGCAAATGCGTGTTTAGTGAATTTATGTATACATACATTTACCAGATGAGCTGATTCACCCAAAGACTCACCAAAATGAATTTAAAAACTTTTATTTTGTAAAATGATTTCTGAGATGAGGGAGCTAGATGATTATGAAAACCCACTTCCCTGTTTTTTAGGCACATAGCTAGAGTACACTTCTCAGCTTTCCCTGCAATTTGGTGTGCTTAAGAAATGTGAATAGGAGTCATAGACCACATGTCCAGGTCTGTTCCATTTGGTCTCAGAAACCTACTTTCTTCTGCACTTTATTCCCTTATTTGTAGCATGTTTGTGCCAGACAACTTTGAATGTCATGTGTCGAAGCTGGGAAAGCTTCTCTCAGTCTGAGGCTCTGTACTGAGACTCTGTATAATTTTGTGGAATTAAACAGGACATGCTTTGAACTGTTTTTGTGAGGGATGAATAGACTTCTTTTACACTTGAGACTATTATGTGTCTTTAGGTTATTAATTAAGACAATTGAACTACCTCAGCAAATGAATTTGTAAATGCTCATAATCTATGAAAACAGTTAACATGTGAAAAAGGCCAAGATAGGATAAAATTTTCATTATCGCCTTTATTTTCCCCTACATCTTATCTTTGAAATCCTTGGTTGCATATGACAGCATGAGGAATGTGTTATTGGATAGGTAGGTGACTCCTAAAGGATACCTTTAAACCATTCATTCTCTCTTCTAGGTGGCAGAAAGCAATATCCCTGCCTTAGCATTTCTTTCTCATCAGGGTGATTTATGGAGGGCTCTGAATTATTGGTATTGTATCAACATTTGGCTGTTCCCTAGGTGCCAATACACTGTCATTAAGGAATTGACAGACTTGCAGTTTCTCTCATATACACCCTCATTTGCAAAGGCATGTGTCAGCACTGTGGACCCCAGAATCCCCCCATGAAATATCAGATCAATGATCTGGTGTTTTCAGTAAACATAAATGAAAGATATTGGAAACAGAATGGATGGAGTCCCTTTACAGCTTACCCATGTGCTCAGCACCAGTAGCGCATAAATGTGCAATATTTGATCTATAATTCAGAGTTTATTTATGTAGCTCCATTTATTTGATTTCTAGACTGTTCCTTGAGGTTGGTTGGAGCACGTTACTTGTTTTCATTTTGTGAGGAAGATGAGATTAAGAGGAATTAGATACTCTCTTTTGGCATGAGTAATGATGAGCCCTTATGGGAGAAAGGGGGCAGCATCATTAGACAGGGTGAGTTGACACTTCCTGCATCAATATCCGTTTTTATTGGGATAGAACTAGAGTTGAAGCAGAAAAAAAATGAATGTGCTTTCAGGGGATATTCACATCCTAAAATTACAAACAAATTTTATGTGTTACTGTGTACATTTTACTGGCGAAATGATCCAGAGCCTCAAATCAATTTTTGAAGGGACTAGAAAACCCCAAAGTAGTTAACAACCATTGTTCTAGTGTTCTGTAGATGCAGATTATGTTGGGCTCTCTCTAAGTATTTGATACCCAAAGCTTTGCTGTGGGAGAATAGTTCTTTCATGCAAGAGGAGGAGGATCACCAAATCTTTTAAGGCACAATTTCTGCCCTATGGATATTTACTATACAGAATAATATGAATATCCATTTCTGTAATTTCAGGGAATTGCTATAGCTTCATGATGATCAGGCTTAACATTTTTTACCACCCCCCCCAAAAAAAATAAAGAAAAGTCTACCATTCTAAGAAGAAAGTGCTTAGCCTTAACAAAATCTTGTGAATCCAGTCTAGATAAGGTATAAAATAACTTAGAAAGCTTTTATCTTGTATGCTGATGTCTGTATAGTGGGAAGGATAATTTGCCAAGTTTCTAAATGGTACCATGGTTGCTGGGGCATCCGATATGGGAAATGGGGACTTAGACATTTATTTTATAAACATTTCTTTGGTTGGAATTTTGGAGGGGTTGACAAGGTCATGCTCACAACTCTAGCAATGGACATGCTTGTCCAGGGATAGTTTCACACTGACATTTTCAGACTTAGGCACTTAGCCAAGCATGGACTATAAATGAAACTCTGGGAGGGCATTGTGATAAAGTTTCAGGGTTTATTGAGGGAGAGAGTATGATGGAAAAGAGGAATAGCTTTGAGAGTTGCCCTAAAGTGGAGGAAATTATGAAGTTCATTTCTTCTTCTTGAAATTAAATATGGGACCTGCTTGGGGCATCAAGAATAAACCTTGAAACCAGTTGCTGACACCAGCTAGTTGTTTATTTTTTGGCCTTAGGAGTTGTCTTAGGGAAGTTCCTCTTCCTAACTTAGAAATGAAATAACTGAATTCTTAGCACAGCATTGATTCAGGGAAATTGCTTTGGTTAGTAAAATTTAGGATTCTGAGCACAGAATGTATTTAGAGTAGCTGAGATGGAGTGAGAAAACCCTGGAGCCTGCCTGTTTGGTGAGTTTCTTGTCTTATGTGTTTTATTAAGATTAGGATTTCCTAGATGTCATCACATGATTGCTAGTGAACAGTGATTGGATCTAATTTTCTACTCAGGTTGCAAAGTATATTCAAGAAACTGAAGTGAAATACGAAACATCGTCTTTATAATCCTACCCTCCCTTCACTCTTTACCTGCTGATTGTGAAAATGTTCTTCATCTCTGCATTCATCACTTTGCTTTTCTAGAATCTCCTATTTCAGCTACAGATGCATTACCATGTCGCCGCAACCAGGCCTGAACTCTTAAATATATTCTAAGACTCAAGTCTGTTTTTGGCCATGTTCTTGAATGTGTTGCTGCTGCTTTAGAGGAAAGCAAAAAAGAGGTTGGGATTCAAAGTCGATTTGTCCAAAGATGTTAGGTATTATGTGTATTCATATGAGCAATGGAGCAAGAATTTGAAGACATTGGAGATAAGATAGAGACAGGGACACTACCTGTGAAGCTCATTTTATTCCAAATACACTCTATGCTAGCTATACAGCTTAGGGCAATTTATTTATCTTTTGA
Source organism: Solenodon paradoxus (assembly GCA_004363575.1). Lineage (NCBI taxonomy): Eukaryota > Metazoa > Chordata > Mammalia > Eulipotyphla > Solenodontidae > Solenodon > Solenodon paradoxus. The sequence continues at coordinate 113,844 of RJWH01000257.1, forward strand.
ACCTCAATTTCTTTCTTCTTTAAAATAGAAATAGTGAATGTCTTGCCTACCCTACTGGGATGTTATGAAGACCTAATGAGGTAATGCTTTATTCAAATATAAGATTCAGAAAATTTTAGCTTATGTTGCAATCACAATCCCAGAATGTGGGTTGCTTAAAACAACAAAATTTTTTATTTTCCCCAGAGTATAAAGTAATTTGGATAGGTTAGTAGAGGGACTTTTCTTATTGAAATTTCTCAGAGATCTAAGTTGATAAAGATTTCATCTTCTTGTAATGCTGCTCTCTCTGTGTATATATACTACGTGACAACTCCTATATTTACTGCATCAGCAAAGGAGAGCAGGGGAAAGTCCAACACAGATAATACCACATATTGAATTGGAATTGACCATCACTTTTGTTCACATTTCATTGGCTAAAGTAAGTTATATGATCTTATCATACTTCAGAAGGGATGGAAGTGTCATTTTGCAAGAAGTGTCAATCTACAAGATTTAATTCCAGTCATAGGTGATATTGCTTAGTTTTATTGATTCTAAGATGTACTTTTTTCTATTTTAGTATCTCTAAAAATGAAATGCATTGAACATTCAATATCATTTTATAATTACCTTAAGTCACTTTTTCTCATTTTACCTCTGAATTCAGAATGTGTTTTACAATAAGTAGTGTTGTAGATTTGGTGATAATATTGTATTATTGCTGTTGTTCCCAGATGTTTGACCCTCAGTGATTCTAAGGGACCATGACCGAGATGGAGACTGTGTCTGCAGCAGTGCTGGATAGTATTCTAATTAGAATTGTGAGCCGTAGGCTAAAAACTCCTCTCATTTGTCTTGAATTTTCTTGTACCATTTGTGGGGGCCTCGTGCGAAGAGGAAATTTCTTGAGGCTTTCTCTCACTCCCAGGAAGACCAGTTCTCTTCTCCTTTGCCCTGATATTTAACTCTTGTTCTGAGACAAATCTTTTGAAGCATAAATTCTTAAAGATTTACAAGAAAGCAGTTTCCTCAGTGGCAATAATAGCATCTCTTTTTATCTGCTTAAAAATCTCTTAGATATCTCAGGGATCAGGATAAATTTTGATTTTTGATTCAGAAATCTCATTCAGACTGCTGAAGAAATGTGACCATCAGTAGGTGACTGGGTCAGTGTCCAGGCTCTTTTATTTCAGGGGTCGATATCTGCTTTACCTGCATCTCTCTCATTGCCTTCCAGGTCATTGTCTTGAGATATTAGATACTGCCTTGTCTCTTTTTGCTGGTTTCCTCACCTATCAACTTCTACAGTGTTTGCTTTGCACACCTGTGCACTCAAATGATGGCTAATTAGAAGTAGGAGGAAAGACTGAGAGTTGGTAGTTGGAGAGTAGGGATTAGAATGGAGACTGAGTTGAATCTCTAATGGAAGCTATCTGAGTGTCGAAGCAGGGAGAAGAAAGCACAGGTTTTCTCCATGGCTTATTCCCAAACTGTGAGGGTCTCCTAGGCTCTACATCGTGGCTCAAAGGGCTTCGTATGCATCACTATTAATAATGTGATTTTTTTGTAAAAGGTCTGAGATTAACCTTTTACACTATTCTTATTTGCAATCTGGGACGTCAGCCTTTTATGTATAATTTGGCATTTAAATTCTCTCAATTATAGCCAAGGTAATAACCTTTATAGGAATTAATGGCTGAGTAAGTCATGCCCATTTTGTTTGGGAACTTCCTGGTAACACATATGATTCTAAGTTAGATTCAATGCATTGGCATTCTTGCCTTCTTGGAGACAATATGGGGCTAACCCTGGGGCCAGAGAGCCTGGGGTAATGGTTGCTGTTGGGGAATTTGAGGTTATATTCTTACCCAGTCTCCCTAGATTGTACTTTTACCCTGATTTGCTAAATCTTAATACTTCTCTCTAATCTCTGCTTTTAACCTAATTCACTGGTTTACGTTATGCTGGAGGCTGACTTTGAATGTCATGTTGTTACTGGGCCACTGACTGGTGGCTCCTGGGTCTGTACACTGCTTCCACTCCACCCCACATGTCCATGTTCCCCCAAAGGGCTGCATATCTGGTTTTACTTTGACCCTCTTCCTGGCCTCAGGTTACTGCCCAGTCATGGTCTCCTGCTGTTGACTCCTGTTGGGTTTGCTTTAATCCTTTTCCACGGCTGTGCCTTGAGGGAATGGAGTGGAATGTCTCTTTGTTTCATTGGGCTTCCATGGCACAGGACAGAGAAGCATTGCTGACTCACTCCCAGCCCATGCTTTCATTGTCTCCGCTTCTCATCCCCATGTAGTCAGTCCTGTCCTTGCTCAGCCATCACCAAGCCTTCATAGTCATGGGAGCTATTCTCATCTTTCCTGCCTTTTTCAATCTAACTTGCTGTATTCACTGGACATTTAAATGGTGTCACAACTGGCTTTGAAGATACATAGATCTGGGCTGAGATATTGGTACTATCGCTTATTTTAGCCAAGTTGATTTCTCTAACTTTAAAAACTAAGTATAATCAAAGACCCAGAATACAGTTCATGTGCAATTACAATTTGTATCTATTTACTTTAGGAAGTAGGATAATTGCAGTTAAGTTCATGGGATTTAGAGCCAAACAGACTTGAGTTTAAATTTTTACCTCACTCTTAGCCAGAGCAGTTTCAGTTTCTGACTCCTAGTTTAATGCTCTTGGCCTTTGGGCTCTGTCTCCACATCTTAATTTTTTATGTTGTCAGATGGGACCTGGCCAACTCCTTAGACAGACCATTGTAAATTGCTGAATCTGAATAAAGGGTTGATCATTCCTAAAGAAGGAAGGGTGTGTACATGATTGATAATCAACAGTCCAGGCTTTTAACTGAAGAATATGGACTCTGAATGGCTCCAGGCAGCCCAGCTTTCCTTGACTCAGACTTTTTTTTTTTTTTTTTTTTTCTTTTTGGAGAAGATCTAATGCCACTGGTGGGGACTGACTCTTAGTGACAAAGAGTGATAGGAAAGTTAGTAAAGGGTTTGGAAGAAAAAGTACCCCCTCTCTCTGGACAAAGAAAGATTTAAGAACTATCATTTGGTTGGGTTGGGATAGAAGGGATGAGCTCATGGGACTAAGGAAATTTGCAACTAAGAAGTCTCTTTGCTGGAGAGACAAGCCAGTAATTCAGCAGTTTTCTCAAGTAAGTCGAAGGATCAAGAGTGTTAGAGATCATGATTCTAAAGGGAACAGGTTATCTTTTTGGAAGACAACAGAAGTCAGACTAGAGATAGTTTTAGTACGGATGATTGAAATTGACATATAACCCTAAATCCTCCATTGTTGATAGTGCTAACTTTTATGTTGCAAGTCTTTCATCATCACTTTTCAAATGCAGCAGCAATAATTGCTTTGATTTTATCTTGTTCCATTTCTTCTGCCTACCATGAGGGTTGCTGCAAACATGAGCTGGAAAGAAGCTAGAGATCAGTTTAAAGATGAGCTGACAAATCATAGAGAGGGACTAGCTTGTTAGGGCCATGGGGTTTGAATTGGAGGAGCAGTTGGTGCCACAGAGAGAATTAGACTTGTCTCATAAACCCCAAAGGTTCAAAGGTCATTTCTTCCTGGTTATTTGGGTCAGATAGGTTCCCATATACAAGGGACTTTCACACTTGGCATAAATCTTCTGAAGAATGTGGATGTACAGTATTCCACTGTGAGACTCAAATTCAAGAAGTATCTTGCTTTAACTGTATCGTAATGTTAATTGTGTTTGGAATGGACTGGAAAATTTACCTTTTCAGAGCTTTTATAAGGAGAGAAATTTTAGAAGTAGAGAAATCACTTTTAAATGATCTTTTTGTAAAATTCTTCATTTCCCATTTTTCAGAGTGTATGGAATCTCCCTCTATTGCCCTGCTTCTAATTTAGTCCTCTAAGAAATTCTGATAACTCCAGATTTGTAATCCTTAGACCTGATTTTCAAAATGATCATGTCATTTCTCCATAAAATGCTGGACTTTGTAGGAATTCTGGCTGTGTTTCTTGTCTTTCTCAAGGGATCTTTTTTACACCGGGGCACCCACTGCAGAGGGTGAGGCCCTGCTGATGATTTAGAGGGCCATCCCCAGAGTCCTGCTGGAGCAAAAGAAGCAGAAATACCTGCCAAATGTACAAAAAGAAGAATTAATAGGACAGGAATCCTGACTTAGAAACTCATAGTGCTGAATACCAAGGGGTTGAGAACTTGCTATTTGGATGATCTTGCTGTAAAGTTTCAAAGACTCAAGGGGATTTATTAATAGTTAGGGCATTGAAACCTTTGGCTGCTTGTGCAGCATTGCCCTTTTCAATAGTAAATTTGTCTTTTAAAAGATCTAGAACTCTTACTTAATGTTCTTTACTGATTTTAATCAGGCAAGGAGGCAGTAAATCAGATTATTATCATCCTCAGCGAGGACAGAAATCTGGGATGCTAATATTTCAGCTGAAATTGCTGGAAGTTCCTTTTTTGCTTCATTTTGTTTTGTTTTTTGAAGTGAGAGAAGAAAAGAGGAGGGAAGCCGAAGGTAAGAAGTTATTTTCAGGAAAGCATAATTTCAGGTTTCCATTCTTGTCACTTTGTGAGTTATAGCTTATTGTCTTTTCTACAGACCCTAAAATTACAAAGGTCCTGATAACCACTTTCTGTAGAACAAGGGATTTTGTTTGTATATGGAATATGGACTGCAGGGGTTTATTTAGGGATATGAGCCTCTCTGTAATCAGAGAAGATATTTCTGTATGGCAGATAGAATTTAAGATCATTGTGCTTCATAGCTTGTTAATTGTACCTGTATTAGAAAATACCTTAGTATATTTTTTTAACAAATATATTGTTTTTTGGCAAATATGTTCACCTTTTCTCACTTTAATTATAAGGTTGAATTTTCTCCTTCCACTTAGTAGGATTCTCAGATATTTCCATGAGACTTGTCTACTTTATGTGTGATATAATACATAATGTCCTTTACAAACCCAACCTTCTCGGAACATAGGAGACGAGCAGCTTCTATGGTGGTGAGTGAACACTGGGAAAAAGACCTGCTCAGGACAAGGGCCTGGAGTTGGGTGCCAGAGAGATCTAGCAGGGTTCATATTGGTTCTGCTGCTCATTAGTTCTGTGGCCTTGAAGCCAGCAAGTGCTTGGACGTTAGGCTTCTGACCTAGCTGTTTGGATAATGACATTGGCCTTGAAGAATGGTTGTGCGGACGAGAGTGTGAATGTGCAAAGTGCCCAACGAAGTGTCTAACTAGTTAGATTATGACTTCATGGCGACAGAATTGACCCAATCCAACATCATTTTCCTGCTGAATTTCCCCAAAACAACCTGGTTTTCTGAGACTGCTGATTGAAATTGGAAGGGAGGAAATTGACTCAATTATGAATGGAGATACGATGCACTCAGAATACCCTTAAAGAACTTGAAATATCAATTCTAGCTCCCTTTTATAGGAAATATTATAAGAGTTTAAGCACAGGCTCTGAAGTCTTCCCCAGAATCACAGGAATTACAGGCTAATTACAGTATCAGAGGACTGTCTCATGACTAATGGTTGCATTCTGAATTGCCTCTCAGGATAATTAATCAGCATAACTTTGTGAGCCTTCTATGGCCTTCTTTTCTCAGCAACGACAACTTGATTAGTTTGGACATATAATAATAGTTTGGTACTTAAACAGGACTGACTTCATAATGCTCATTTTCATGATATTCATTTCTTCCTCTTGAATTTTTTAATTTTAATTATTTAAAGACATGAAAATCATTTTTAAAAATTCAAAGGGAATCTTGAAACTCCAGTTTTGATCATTTATGTGTTATAACTAATAGAGTTTTATACCTCTTAGAGGGGATACGCTGTTAATCTCCATTTCTTATCACTGGGCTTTTCCTAGGTTTAATTATTTGAAGCAGAACCAATAACATTTTATCAAGCTGATAAAAGGGGCAGATTTATCCCATGAAGAGAGCACTGGAATTAGGGTGACCAACTGATATCTGTTTCTCTGGCACTGTCCATGGTTTTGCACTGAAAATCCTGTATCCTGGAAAGCCTTTCAGTCTCAGGCAAACAAATACAGTTTACCCATGCTCGTTCTACTTTAACAATGGAAAGTTCCATGTCCTGGGGACCTTGAACAAACTAGGTGATTGGTCACCCTGATAGGACTGTGAGTCATGGACACTGACTTTCAGCAAGTCACCTTGTTGAAAAAATGAGGGGATACAGCATATGATACGGAAACTCCTTTTTTATATTGATACTTTGTGCTTAAGAGGCAGCTTGCTATTGGAATTTTACCCTTGTGTCTTTACTTTAGGCTTTTTAAAAAAATTCTAAAAAACCAATATTCAGTTTAATCTGAAAGGTCATAAAATGATTTCAGGTTCTATATTGGATAAAAACGTTCAGGATACTTCGGGATCCAATATCAAATCTGAAAGGAGATGATTCTGATGAATATTGGGCTGCTAGAGTAAACAGGTGCTGCTCTGGTTGATGTTACAAATCAAATACCCAGTGCAAGTATCCTAGTTTTTATGACCAAGGAGGACATCGGTTGGGATTTTCTATTTTGGTTAACACGAAGTGTTTTTCCACTAGTGAGGTTGAAGCCTTGGCTGTAACTAATTTGGAATATATGTTGCCAAGCCAAGATCAGCCATGTACCCAGAATGAGAAAGCAGTAATGCTCTTTGGTTATGTAGAGATGGGAGTGCTTGTTCCAGTGGATCTGTGTGTAAAGTAAGGTCACACATTATAAATGTGTTCTTTTAAAGTCCATTGCTTTTTAACTTATCCCTTGTAACAGAAGTTAGCAAAGAAATTTGGCATCTCTCATTTTGAATCATTGTTCTCCTTTTAAATAACAGTAGAATAATTACTCTAACATGAAGTTTCTTATTAAAATGGACACCAGTGTAGCCTACTGATTAATGGTGTAATAATATTTGGCATAAAGTGATACAGGATGTTTGATTTTAACTATCTTACACTCAGAGAATTTGACTTTTGTGTTTAATAATAAGTGTGAAAATTTATAGAGTGACTTTCTTCCTAGGAACAAGGAGCATTTAATATATTTTGCTACTTTATCTTCATAACATCCTTGAGAGAAGGGAGGAAGCGGATGTATGTTTTATAGAAAACAAAATTAGGGCCCAGTACAGATGATGGCCTTGCCGAAGAATATGTGGCAGGTTAATGAAAAGCCTTTTTCTTGCTCCCATATCTTCTAACCTAACATCTTTTCTCTATTTTGTGCTGTTTTGCTGTAATCATCAAGATAACTCAGGAAGTTAGATTTTATAATGAAAAAGTTCGCTTACCCTTATGGAAACTCGAAATACTAGATCTGTGGGAACCACTCCTCCAGGTACTGCTGTAGTTGAGATCACACTATTTTGAAAATTTTGTAGCCTCATTCTTCAGGTGTTCACCCCTGAGGATTGTAAGGTTCTGAGGGGTCAAATAACTCCCTTTAAAAGAAAGAATGCTTGTATCCAAAAACTGAGTTTCATAGTACAGTAATGAATGCTGTAATAAAACCCCACCTGGGTCTTCATGCTAACTCTACCATAATCTTATGGAATAATATTGAACTTCAAGGTTCTGTTTGCAAAACGAATGGGCTAGGCCTCGCTCTCCAATATGGTAATTATTTAAGTTAATTAAAATTAAACAAAATTAAAAATTCAGTTCCTCAGTTCTACTAGTCACGTTTTAAGTACTCGATAACCAGATGGCTAGTGCTGTCATAATGGACAGTATAGATATAAAATATTTCCATCACTGCAGAAAGTTCTACTGAAAAGTGCTGGGCTATGCTGTATTAATTTTTCGAAATGTGTTTCAATAAATCTCCAGGAATCCTTAGCAGTTCAACTTAGAGGAGGCTGACCAGGTCAGTATACACCTAAGAACTAGCATAAGGTGGTGGCGAAGTGTGCGGGGCTTTTCTCTTCCTCATAAACAATGCCATCAGGCCAGTTATCATCTTGGAGCAGACTTTGGGAGGAGAAAACCAGAAAGACTGAAATCAGTCAAAACAAGACATAGTTTACTGAATTCAAATGTATTTCTCTGCCCCAAATATTCAGTGCAGTGTCTGGGTGTTTAGGGGTGGGTTTGGTGGTCTACAGATCTGAACCATTACATAAGATAAAAAGGTATGTCTTCTTTGCACTGAGTATAGTGTAAAGTAAATTTATGAAGCGTATATTATGATCTTAAATTTAGATTCACTTGGAAGAAGGATCAATTACTAAAAAAAGGTTGAAAGTCAGTAGACAATATAATTTCTAGATTTTTTTCTAGGAAAATTTTCTTTTTTTTATGGAAGGTGCAGACAGGAAGGCAGGCGAGTAGGCAGACAGGCAGAGAGAGAAGGAAGAAGTGTCTTTATTTTATTTTTGTTTAGTTGTTCACACTGATTGCTTCCCCTGGGGCCTGGGATTTGAGCCCATGGGTATGTGGCTTGCTCCTTCAAGCCACAGAGGTGATTGACCTAACCACTACTCCACCAGAGCATGCCTTTTCTATGAATTTTTATGATTATTTTATTCTAAAATTCTGGACTGTATAAATAATATGTTTATAATTGTATATGTATAAACTAGGTCATGATGCAAAATATATTTCTTACTGTGTATCATGATCAAAAACATCAGAAAATGCTTGTGTAGGTGGAGAGACAAGATATACACATGTAATTTGAGCTTTCCTAGGTCCCACCCTATAGTAGGTAAGAGGTTATATATCAGCAATGTTTGCTGAAAGTTCACCAGGGCTTCATCTACTGACATAGTATCTTGTATCCAAGGCCCTGTGAGTTCAACTGCTTTTCCTGGCCTTGGATTTTCCCAATAGTTTCTTTTTCCAAGTGTTTTTTTCTTTCCTCTGCATATATTTGAAGAGATTTATATTACTCATTTAAAAATGTCTTTAAGAGGAAATATAACCAACCCTGAAACATTTGCAACAGGACTGAAGTTACCAAAAGAGAATGAGGCAGCGGGGGGCAAATGGTGGTGGAGCCCACTGGACAATGGAGAAGAACAGTTGCTGATTTGGTGGAGGGCATGGTGTGTTGACATATATCTAATAAATGGGGAACCTATACATAGGAAATTATTTTAATGTGTAGAATAATTACTACAATAAAAAGCAAATTAAAAAAAGTGTCTTTAATTGATAAGAAGAAAGATCTTGGGAGCAGAGAGCAAATCTGAAAGGCTTACATGAAACAGTAAAGCACTTTGGAATGGAACTAAAAGCCAGTCTCCACTTAGTCCCATTCATGGTGCTTGGCATTGGGCCTCATGTTTCCCACCATATTTCTCTGTCTTCAGCATGCCGTTGCCGTGAGCCCCAGTGAGGTTTTTTTTTTTTTTTTTTTGTGATGTCTAAATGACTCACTAATTCCCACTTTGCTCTCACTCTCTAATTTTATTAACACTTCAAATTTGTCTAATTTCTGTGTCTTCTTCAAAGATCAACTCCATTCCAACCTCTGAACTCCTCAAAGGCAATTGTGCTTGGTGGTTCAAATCCTGGATCGGTCAATTACTAGCTGTGCAGTCCTGGGCAAGTTATGCAAAGTCTAAGCCTTTGTTGTTTCATCTTTAAAATGAAGCACCTATCTCTCAGTGTTGGTCTGGACTTAAGTACTGAGTACATTACCTGGCATGATGAGCACAGAGCACTGTCATCAGTGCTGCATTTACCCCGTTCACTGCTAACTGCCTGTTGTATGTGCTTTGGTTCTCTCACTGTTAGCATCTAAGATTCTTGTTTATTTATTCGTACTCCTGCTGCTCAGTCTGCAATTTTACATTTTCACAGAATCCAGCTACTTCTGTCTTTGGTAACTGAAATGGTATCAGTTTAACTTCCGTCAGTGGCTCTGCTCTCATTGTCCATGATTTTGCACAGATTTGTAGTTCTGGGGTGCTGACAACATCTGCAGGTTCTTTCAGTGTCCTGGAGTCAATTAGTCTGGGTCAGGGGTGTGCACTCACATAAAGCAGCAGTTACTGGATTTTACCGTCTTCTCATCCATCCCTGGCGTTCATTCTTTGTTGACGATGCATGTTCTGCATTGCAGAGTCAGCATCATTTCTCTTAGCAGAGAAAAGCAAAACAGGGTTTGAGTAATTCTGCCTTCTCTCTGCAATGGAGTAACATTATATTTTCTGACACAGTGACTGTGCCTATTCTCTTCTTGTGCATAACTTACAGTGCCTGTATGGTTTTTTCTGTCATGTTGTGCAAGGCTTCTCTTATGCTGTGTATATGAACCATACAGCCATACCACAGCAGCATGACTGTGCTTCTCCCAGGATTTATCTGCCTGATTCCGGCCTTTTCTCTCTGGCTCCTACCCATGGAGCTCTGTGCTTTGACTTCTATATTTTGCTCATTCAGGACCTGTTTTTTGTTTTTTTTTAAATTGTCCCCCTGGCTGTTCTTTGTGCAGTCTGTCTATGAGATGTGTCCAAATTCAGAAGGACTTTGGTCTTGGAGTGGCCTAGGTATCTTGGAGGAGATTAAAAAAAAATTAAATTTTTGAATGTGGCTGGTGTCTATTGAATCCTGTGCTAACAAAGTTCAGGCTATATGAATTTCTAATTCCCATCTTTAGCTCTGTTTCTTGTGATTTGAACCTTCCTTTGGCAAAAGTTAGTCGATATTTTATTAAAGTCAGCGCGAAGTTACAAGTGGGCAGTTTCCAATTCAACCTAAAGAATTTGCTAATAAGTCACTTTCTGAGGCAGTAAGTTCCCTATCATTGTAAGTATCCAAACAAAGACCAGTTCATCTTTTGTCTGGGATATTGGAATACGAATTTTGTGTCAAATGGAAGATTAGAATTGGAGGACTATAGAAGATCAACCTCAAGGATAACTTTGTTATTTTAAAATCATGTCAGCATTCAGCACAGACTAGGCTAAGAGAAAATGCTTATTGTAGGGCGTATGCGGTCACATATTAAAGGCCTCAGCTTTCTGCTCCAGGCTCACCACCTACTGGAGACTACAGACAGACATATTAGTCTGTTTTACTTTTGTTATATATGTCCCGGTCTCTTTTGCTCTTTGTTTTTCAGCTTATAATGTCATTTTTATGAAGTTTGTTTGCTTTTTCTCCTTTTTTTAAAATCAGATTTTATGACATTTCTTAACTTGACCATGAGGATAGTCGGGTTTGGCTATTCCTCCTGTGTTCTCACGCACTCTGGGCTTACCTCATAGACTCACACGAACTCTCTCACGGCGCTGCAGCCTTCTCTTTATCTCTTTCATAAGAAATGTAGCTCTTTCTGAGACCCAGGAACCAAGTCTAATGCCTCTTTGTTTCCCCCAGTGTCATTACAGTGCATGGCACGACTAGGGACCTAATTGATGGTTGTTAAGTAAGTGAAGTGTGCTGTACTTGTGGTTCTAGACTTGGCAGTCCTAAAGTCTCTTGTTTTCTGAATTATTTCTGTCTCTGATTCTTCCTTTATGGGACTGAATTACTAAGAACTTTAGGAGGAAAGATAAGTGATGCTAGAAGGAAAATTGCCTTGTGCACAGGAGAAACCAATCCTCTCAGCTGTTTTTTCTCAGCCAGTAATGGCAAGAGAGAGTCACTGAGCTGTGCTGGGCGATCCTTATCTACTTTTTTACTGTGACTTGGCAGAATTAAATATTCTCTCTCTTGCACTTCAGGGACTAAGGGATGCCTGAAAATTCAAACTAATACCTTGTTTGGGATATCAGATCTGGAGAAATATTTGTCAATACAGATAGGAGCTGGATGGAGTATGCATTGGAACTTTCTCTGGGTATTGGTTTAATTAATAAAGTTTGTTTTCAAGCTGTACTTTTTTGACTTTAGTGCATGCATATCATTGTCTAACCAAATTTATGAAAATAAATTAGGGGTGGTGAGCATTTAAAGAACTTCAGGGAATAAGTCAGAATTCAAAGTTCCAAAGAAGCATAATTATTATTGCCTGCTTGTTGTGTTCAAACCCTTCACCCTCCTGGAAGCAAGCTGACTTCCAGAGAATCTTATTAATTAAAAGAAAAGTAATTGTGCTCTGGGAGTAGTTTTTAGCTCTCCTTGGATTAACCTTGGGAGAATCACTTCCGTTTTCCTCAGTTTCCTCAGTTGAAAAATTAGAGTGTGTTCATGTTGACAGTCTTTTCAGATTTATCCGTAAATAAGTCACACCTACACCAAGCAACTGCTTTCCCTTTATCTGAAGACCTGTTCTAGAAGTGTAGCTTTGTTGGAGATCATAAATTTATTTAATGTATTTAATGCAGTGAATGGTTCTCAAGCTTTTACTATGTGCGGGTTGCTGAATCCGTAGGCCCTGTTTTTAGGAAGCCTGGAGTCTGGAACAAGGGCTGGGGTCTTTTTCTGTAAAGGGCCAGATAGTATTTTTGACTTTATAGATGAGTCTCTGTCACCATTACTCAATTCCGCATTTGTGATGGAACGGTAGCCACAGACAGTGACTTGAGAGGATGTGACTAGGTAAACAAAACTCTTTACTCACATTTTTGTAAACAGCTGGCGGGTCTGATCTGACCCGTGGGCCATAGCTTATGGACTCCTTATCTAGAAGATGGAGCTCTTCTGTTTACATAAACAAATAGATACATGGTATTTTGTCAAAATATGATTGTGATGGCAAGTATATGCACATTAAATATCGGACAATCGCAGGTGGAGCGTACTGTCAAGACTACTCTAGTTACACTCTGTTACTTATTAGCTCTTAGGAGAGTTTATAATTTTAATATTTCTATGCTGCCGGAGTAAGATATGACCACACAAATATTATTTGCAAGTTACACACAGTCTTTATTACTCACAGGTTCCTGATGCCTGGGTTCAGCTTAAATGGGGCCCCGTGGCGACCTTCTCTCGAACAGGGGCTGCAGCGATTAGTTTTGATGGTGAAGAGCTGAGCGTCTGACGGGACGCCAGTGAGCCGTTGCTTCCAGCTGATCACCATATGGAATGTAATAGAGTCTATTTTGGAGTCAAGGCGACTGACTTGTTTGAAGTGGGAGGTCCCCTTTATAGCTTGAATCCACAGGCTATCAGTTGGGTACATTCAGGGGTTATCACATCATAACGTTCATTTTACATATCACACTTTAACATACATTGGTGTGTCAGGACATTGCTGACATTTTACCTACCACGCAACATAGGTTTACTGTCTTTACTAAACGCAAGCAAGGTTCCCCACAAGTCTCAACATGCTTTTTCTTAGTTTATAATAGTAACATACCATTGCATCAGAATATTTCAAACAACTTCAAAATAATATTATAACATATTTAAATGGTGGTAAGTGTCTGTTTTACTGAGCTATAAGGCCTGTGAGTGAATACACTGAAACTCAATTTTTCTGATCAAAACGGTTTCATTTTACATAGTCTAAAATATTGGCTAGCTATTCACAATACCATGGAACCCAAGTTTACTAGTTTAAGAAATCCTTGATTTTAATAAGAAACAAAATGGAGATTAGGGAAGCTGTAAACACCCCTTAATTAATCACCTCGATGAAGTGCAGGCTTTTTCATGTAGAAGTTAGGGCAGCTTCTCTGAGTCAGGGTGAAGATTGGGATAGTAGCCGTGAGCTGTTCTAAGCAGTGGGGCAGACAGATATCCACAGGGATTGGTCATTTTGAAATTATTATTTAGATATGTAGAATTTAATTACAAATACTTAATCAATATTATTCTTACCATTTCTGCTTTCTTTCTTTTCAAACTTAGTTTCTAAAGTAGTTAGAATATGAATCAGAACCAAGAAAACAGGTTTAATTGTGATAGAAGACCTTTTCCCTGACTCCAATGCAGAAGTTAGTCTGCCAGGAATTTTCCAGAGTACTACAGGTCTGTAGCTACGTCCTGTTCTATGGAGACTGCAGCCGTGTCCAGTTATCCTTAACTAAGGACAAACAAGCATCGCCTCCCTACTCTGCAGTTGTACATAAGTGACAAGAGTTGCCAGTAGAAGCCACACGTAGCCAAGGAGATGAGTCATTACCTCAGAGTATAAAAGGTGCTCCCCTAGACCCACCTTGCTCAGCTTTGGGTAACAATACCCCTGAGCCAGCACCGGTGATTGTAACAAAGTGTCTTTTCTCTACCTGAGTGCTCAGCTGTCAGTCTTCTCGCCATCTGGAGGCTCTGCCATAACAGAATTATCTTAAAATGTCGACAAAATCTAAATGCATCTCTTTTTTATTACCAATGTGGAGACAAAATAAACAATTTCCCCTAACCCCCCCCCCAAAAAAAAAAAGCCACCTAAGAAACAAAGGTTTGTTTTGTGGCACCAGGCTTCTTACTATTACAATTTAATGATATTCCTTTGTACAGAAGTGTATTTGCAGACTTGTCCAAAGACTTATGATTAGCAAAGAAAGTGATTCTACTATTTTGTTACTCTGTAGCTGTAATGGTGACTTTTTGCCTTACTCTGTACTCATTCTTAGTTTTTGCTTTTGTGGTGAGCTGGTCCCATGCAAGGGAGACTGACCATGTCTTGACTATGCTTCCCTGTGTGGTCTTTTTCCCAGAGTTGATCTACATCAGGTCTCTTGTGTTGGTGGAAAGAAAAAAAAAAAAAAAAGACTGCCAATGATGTGTCCTGACAATGATGTGTAAATAACATTGAGACACCCTGTGGTGTGGGCCTCACTAAGCAGATAAGTGATATTTTACCCTAAGGCAATTAGTAGCGGGATTTTCTGAAAAACAGATAACTGGGCCCCATGATCATGTACAGACTTATGAAATACAGATTGTCCCCTTCCTTTGCTTCAGCAGTTGACAACAGGACACGTTAGAATGCCCAGCAGCTTTGCCTTAAAAAGAGAGGTAAAGAAATGGATCGTTTACTATGGGGGCATTTTATATAATTTATCTCACTTAACCTGTATAGTTCCTTATGTGATAAGAGTTATTACACCATTTGATTTAGGAGGAAATCAAGGCTCAGAGAGGATAAGTAGGTCAAATAACTTGCTCCAAGTCATGTACCTAATAAGTAATTGACCAGGGATTTAATGGCAGCTCTGACTCCAGTTACTTCTTCTCTACACTGCTTCAATAGGGTTTAATGAGAACTAGGCTGTTCTTCTAGAAATTCAAAGAGAAATAGAATCGCAACCTAGTAAAATATGCAACCTAGTGCAGAGCCTACCATTCACAGGCTGTGAAGGTAATGGCTCTATGTAGTGGTTCTCAACTTTGGGAGCACATTGGAATCATTCAGAGAGTTTCACAAAATATATGCTGATGCTAGAGTTGCACACCCTGTTGTTTTAATCTGATTGTCTTGTGTATCACTGGGCTTGAGGATTTAGAAACCCCCCCAAGGTGATTCTAGTATGCTGTCAACCGAGAGTGAGAGCTACTGACCTAGAGAGATAATATGACATGATAAACATAGGTTCATGGAGAACTTAAATAATTGAAAATTATATATCTATTTCTATATATCTATATATATAGTTCTGATACAGAAAAGGGATAGTTTCTAGTCTCTGGTTATAGCAGCATTTTGTTCAAATCACAGTAAATTTCATGGCTTAATATGAACCCCAATGCTGGTTTCATGCTGTCCTAGACTATATCCCATAGGGCACTCTAGAGTTGATGAGTCTACTCATTAGAATTTTAGAGTATGATTTTAAAGCATTTTAACTATTAATTTTGGATTTAACATTTGGGATTCCTGTTTTAGGAAAAAGGCATGATGCTCCAATAACAGAAATGATGGAATACACAATTTTAGAAAGGCCAGTAATAAATGACGCCAAGCTTAGAAATTATTCTGGAAGAAATTTCTAATTTAATAGAATGAAAATGTGAATGGAATTAGTTGAGGGTGAAAGACATAGAAGAAAATCTCATTTAAATTCAGCCTAGATTCATAATAAAAGCCTGGTATACTGATTCTCATTACATAATTTTGTCTAGTCTTTTTTACAAACTTAGCTGGAAAAGATGATTACTATGAAAACAAGCTATCCTTGGACTGGTGAGTGGCTGGTGCTTTTTAAGAAGAATGGGTTTTAGTTAAGGACCCAGTGGGTTGGCAGTTTAGTTTTAAATTATATTTACATAGTCTGATGGTAGAGTGATTACAAAATTCCCCTAATTCTTTGCTCTTTCATGTATACGGCTCTCTGAAAGGTGATTTTAGAGTTACTTTCTCAGTCCTTGACCAGTCTTATGACTTGCTTTAGTAACAGAGTGATAGAAATGGTGTCATGCCACTGGACATGCTCAGTTTAGGATATTGCGAACCTTGGAGTCAAGAACTCTTGCGTGTTTTCTCTGTTTCTGTAATAGCCTAGGATGGTCTTTTGGAGATAAGAGGCCACGTAGAAAGCACTAATGATCTCAGTGATACCATGCTAGATCAGTCAACAGCCGACTGAAAACCAGATACATGCTCAGACCATTAAAATGGTTCCATCAAGTCCAATTAAGACCATCAGACTGCCAAGCCGTCTCACAGGTCTGAGAGAAAAACATTAATTTGCTGTGGCAAAAGACAACTGGTAACATTCTCATGTGACTATAGAAAGAATTATAATAATTTCTTTCTAGAGAAAGAGACTGAGGTCTGGGAGGTTATTATTTAGAAAGTATCTCACCATTGTGGAAATGGTGGGTGTTTCTAATGTACACAGGCTTTCAAACCAGAGAGAACCTCTGATTCTGGTAACTGGTAGTTGTAAAGCCTTGGAATGATTGTTTAGTTTTCTGATTATTAAGTTTCCATCCAGAAAGTGGAAATAATAGGATCTATCTTGTAAAGTTGCTGGGATAATTAAAGGAGAGAATCTGTACAAAGGACCCAATTCATGGCAAGTTCTTTATAAATATAACAGCTGTGATGATAAGGTGATGATGATGATGATAATGATATGATGGTGATGATGGTGATGAGAATTGTTCATTGGGGTCAGGGACATGAATTCAGGTCTTTTAATTTCTAATTCAGCAGCCTTTCAGTCTCTCCTTTTTCCTCTTTATCTATTTTCTTCTCATCTCTTTCTGTCTCTCTCTCTCTTGCCCACATTGCCTTTGTTGTCTTCCAAGGACTTATTTTACATTTTCATGCCACCATCAGCTCTGCATCATTTTTTAAAGACCTTGCTTTGTCCTTGAAGTATGTTCTGCTTAATATATATATGAAGATTATTTGCTCTCAATGCTACATTTTATATTTTATCCAGCCTACCTCTATTTGAAAATGTAATTTTATTCTTTGAATTTGCTTTATTGCAAAAGAAAATTAACTCCTTGGAATAAAGGTTTTATCTTGTCTTAATGTTGTGTTCACTTGCTTCTTATTTCTCCACATTCAGATGATTTCTTTTCACAAACTGCTAGGAACCAGCAAGCAAGTATGTGTGAGTAGTCAGTGGACACCACTGACTAGTGAGATAACTGCGGGAGTAAGAGCTGTGTAGAAGAAAAACAGCACATCTCTGAGCCCCAGTCTCTAAAATCCTGTAGAGAAGGGAAATATATATCAAGAGTATTTGTGGAAACAATTATTCAGTACTGCTGCTTTCATCAAAATGTCTTTTAGCTAAAATGTGGAAGCCTACTATTAATCAAGTTGCCTTGGGAAAGATCACTACTTCCCTCAGGAACCCACTTTTAGCATCAAAAAGCAGATGTTTTGCCAGATAAAAAACAAGCATTTTTAACAGCAGCATGCAGAGTTTAGTCAGCAAGAAACTCCAAGTTTAATCTACGGTTGTGGCTATATTTTTCCCTCTTGGAATTATTAACTCCAATGATACTAACAAGAACTAGTCCCTAACCTTCTAAGGTTGCTGGTCTTTTTACCTTTCATCAGGCTTTTTGATCATTTCTAGTTTTAACCTGTTTTAACCATTAAATGACTGGTGGTTCAGCCTATGGCACTATGGGTATAATTATATGCCTAGATTTAAAAAAAAAATCAGTAATTATGGATCTTTCAATATAATTTTTGAAAACCATACTCCTGGAATTATGGCTCACTACCTTTGTACTTTCATTTTCTATTTCTGATTCTCTATATAAATTACCTTTGATATTCCCTTAGGTGGCAAAACTGAATGTTATTTTGAATTGAAAATGACTTAAATGGAATATTCTGGATTTGTTTATTATAGGAAAATGGTAGCTAGTAAAACAATCTATTTGAAGAAACAGAAGCAAATACTTATTTAGGTTGCAATTTAAGATCAGACTTTCTTTTACCTTTTCTTTGTGCCTTCCCTAGATAATAGTAGAACCAAGACACTAATGGCACAGAGCTAGAGGGGGCTTGTGACTTGATAAATAACCACCTTTTTTTTCTAACTGCAGAGAGATTTAAGTGCACAGCATCTTGAAATCTAAGCATTGGATGGCATGTGGCTATCATTTAGCTTTTCCACTTAATAATGAAGCCCTGTCCAGTCTTCCTTCTCACTGTTGGAAACCTTCTAGCAAGGAGGTCGCATTAATTGAAGAAGTAGTTTATCTATTATGGCATTGAACCTTTTTAAAATAAAAGTTTTAATTAGCTATTTAATTCTGTTCTCCACAAAGCACTTTTGTTAGTTTGAGCACAGGCACTGAAATTATTCAGAATCTGAAAGTAGATGCAAGGGTAGAAATTAATACTGCTTTTTGTGCCAGCCATTCACAGTTCTGTTGGTGGTACCAAGCTGCAGTGCTTCCATGTGGTGCTTTTTTTCTTTTCTGCAAGTGAATCGAGGACATAGGATGAACATAAATTTTAGCTTTTTCTAGAATGTTTCAGTTGGTCTTGAACTTGGCTATAGCAGCAGACTTGGACATTTAGGATGTTATTCTCTAAATTTAACCATAGCACGGGAATTGACAGTGAGTGACAATTGTCTGTTATAGGGTTTGACTTGGTACTAGATTAGTTTGCTTACCTAGAACTTTTATCAGTTTTTCTTTTAAAACAAAACTACTTTCTAGGATGAGTGGAACCATAGATTCAGAAGTTTGTATCTCTCTCAGAGTGTCATGAGTGCCAACTTGCTCATGAATTTTCTTTGTAAGGCTAAAAAAATGTACACAGACAAAATAAATTCTGGAATGAAACTTTGGACTATGAAAAGTTATAGAAGAAAATCTGAGTACTTTTACATCGTATCATTTAATTTTTTCTTTGTGCTTAAGACTTGCTGTATGCTAATAAATTTGATTTCATTTTCCTGGACACTTGGGAAGACTGCATTTCTTAGTTGGTTTGGGTACATATCTTTGGGTTTTGCCCTGTGAAATATGACTGTAGGTTGAGTGTAATACTTACAAGCCTGGTCACAAAAACCACTGTGCAATCTTCCACTTTCTCTTTTCCTTTCTGGAAAAAGTCATGTGTTGGGGATGACAGTATCAAAACATGCAAGGAAACTTAATTCCTGAGTCATTTAGTTAAGTTCTTGATTACTCCATAAACGATTGTGCCATCAAAGCCATTATCATTTTAATTATGCAATTAAGAAGAAAAAAATCTTCTCTGTTTCTTTATCATATTATATAGTTATTTTAATTTTGTAAGCATAAGAAATAAAAAACATGCTAAGTTGGCAATTTAAAAATAATGACATAATATTGAAAAACTTGCCGCATGTATGAGATAGAGGATCATGGAAAGGACTTTAAACATTTAATATTCAAGAATTAGACAAATGAAACACTGACAAATTGCCTTTTAAAGATCATTTCAATGTGAATGTTTCTAAAGCTTGAGTATATGCTCTAGTGCTAAAATCAATGCTTTTTTCAAATGCTAAAACAAATGATTCCTGAAGGGTCCAGTTTTTTTTCCAATACAGCTTAAAATCAAAAGGAAAATATTAGTGCAGTAAAGCATGTGGTGCTATAATAGAATTTTCCCCTCCATTTAATTCAGTAACATTGTTTCAATAGAGTGGTGGGCAGACATATACAGTGTTATTTTTTATAAATCTTAATAAAAACATCATCCTGTTTTTACAAGCTTTTTCCAGATTGATATATAGAGATCAATATGACACAAATCTTTTTGAGAAATCACAGGCGAAACACAAGATGAATATACTTCCAATTTAAAGTACAGTCTGTCCTGGTAAACAGTTTATAATGACTAATCTGTAGGAACCTTAATTAGGAAGTAGAATTGATGTACTGCTCAACCACGTCCATCCGCTACCCTCTTGCTGCCTCTATTTCATAATATGCTTTTCTACATCTCTACTTTGGAAGCATTCTTTGAGTACTTTCATTTTGCTGATGCACTTTTTTTGGTGAGCATATTAGAGATTAATTAACCTTGATCATTTTGAAATCAGTATTCATTCATGGGTTTAATTTATGTCTTTTTACTTTTGAATTTTCAAAGATTAGGTTTGATAACTATTGGAACATTTGGGAAAATCTAATAATTATCTCAGCTTGGTCACTACCAAGTTGCATAATTGCAAGCAAAGTATTCTACTTTGTTGAATCTCTCTTTTACTGTCATGAACTGATAGCAATTACCCCTATTTACCTCCAAGTAGATTATCACCTTTGATATTTGTCTTCTAAAATACCAGAAAAACCCATTATGGCTGATAAGAGGTCTATTAAAAAGACATTGTGGTAAGTCAGGAAAGTAAATGTAGGCTCTGTCATTACTGACTTAAAATCTTTAGACCTGTTTCAAATATGGAATGGCATAATCTTACCGCAATCACAGGGTTATTATGTGGATGAAATGAGATCATATAGACAAGTACCCAACACAGTGCTGATCTACAAAAAGGTCTCAATACATATTTGCTAACTCTGAAGAAATTAGATCTGAAGACTCAATTCTCAGCAGATGGCGCAGAGCCCTGGAAGTGACACAATCCTATACATAGTTATCTACATTTCATCCAGGGTGGTCTCAAATTCTCAAATAAAGAATTCTGATTTAATTCTTCCTATTTGACTAAACTTGAGAATGAAGAAGGAAAAGAAGGACCTTTTGACTCTCTACTTACAATTTTACAAAAAAATCAGCAGGAAGCCAAAAGTCTTATCAATTTTTTCTTTGCTTCAAATTGTCTGATAGTCCACTGCATTTGGATTAAAATCCAGAGTCCTTTCCGGGGTCCACGGGATCTAAGAGGAAGTAGGCTGTCTCTGTGCCTCACCTTCCCCCTCTCCTAATTCACTTTTCTTCAGATCCACATGCCTTTTTGCTGTTTTTGGAAACAGTTCATTTCCAACTGAAGTCCTTTTGAATTGCCTTTCCTTCCAGGAAACATCTGTTTCTCCAAAATTTTTGTCTCACTGGGCCCTTTCCATCATCCAAGTGTTCCTCCCAATGTCACTTCTTCAGCAATAAATTCTAAAGTAATCACCTCTGTCTCTGTGCCATCACCTCTATCCCATTAATCTGTCTATTTTCTTACGCAGTTATAAAAATATGATTTAATATGTATGACATTATAATTGAAGTTATATTGTGTAAGTATTTGTTTACTTGTATTTTGTCTCTTCTACTAAAATGTAGGTTCCAAAAGTGGGAGATATTTTCCTCATTGCTCTCCTTTGTACATAGAACAGGTACAAGTGGGCAATCAAAATATTTGTGGCATGAATGTGTTTACTATCGGGTGACCCTCTCACTATCTAAGGCACTGGGATATGTGTTTACCATGTGAGATTACATTAAAGGTCTAAATGTTTTGAATTCAGAAGTGGTCACTAAGCTATCTAAATACAATCTTACTTAAGGGAGTTGTTTTTGGTTATATTGAATTTCCTGTTGGTAAAGGAAGTTAATGGTAGGAGGGATATATTGACATGGCACCTCACAATCACTTTGGGTATCAAGATCCAACTGAAATTGGAAAAAAAATGTGATTTTTATGACAGTGGTGAAGATGCTGTGACTATCAGTTGGTGGGACAGAGAGAAAGGTTGTCTTACTGGTCATTGTAAGACAAAGGTGAATGGAAATGAGATTGGGCAACTATATATTTTGCTCATGAAAGCTACTGACAGAGACCTGCCCACAATGACCTACCCTATGCTGTCACACAGACCCACAGAGCTGCCATGGGATCCTTCCCTGCATGTGGTCATTGTCCAATTCTGTTTGCTCTGCCTGCCCCTCTGCTGCCCTTCTCTCGCTTGTTTTTGAACTTCATCTGTGACCTCATTTACTTTATCCCTTGATGATACTTTATTCTTTTATTGCAGATTTCTTTCAACATTTCAAATTCTTTGCAATGTAATGTATGCATAAAATAATTTAAATATTATGAGAGTTTCTGATAAACAGAACTCTGTGCGCCTCTTCCCTCAGTTCTATTTCCCTTGGACCAACTCCTTTATTTTTATTTTTAGTTCTTCTGATGTTTGATGCCAAAACTCCAGAGTAATCCTGTTGAATAGACATATACTATGAGCCACATATGTAATTTAAAATCATCTAGTAGCCACATTAATAATGAAAAAGTACACATAAGGCTTATTTTTAAATTGTATTTAACTTAGTATATCTAAAATATTGATATTTCAACATATATAAAATAGTTTATTAATGAGAAATTTTATGTTTTTAATGTTATTTTCAAGATCTGTTGTGTGCTTTATATTTATAGCATAATTAAATTTGGATTAGTTATATTTTAAGTGCCCAACAGTCATAGATGATTGGTAGATGCTGTTTTGGACATTAGTACTTCAGGTAATGTGTACCAGATCATATTTTTTGATTTATAAAAGATAGTATACATATATTATTTCTTGAAATGAAAGATAAGATTGCTTCCACACTACCTTCTCCTTCTATCCTCACCCTTATGTTTTTAGATACACATACACGAAACATACATGTGTATATCTGCATTATTTATGCTTATCATTTTAGTTTTTTATTGGTTATATTTATATCTTTGAATATCTCTTGACTCCTCATTTTATGTTACCACTTCTACCAATTTCTGCACATCTCTCCGCCCTCCGCGGTTTCGTCTTTTTCAGCTACACTTATACAAAACCCAGGCTATAAATATTTATAATTGATTCTGTAACCATGTGTTTTTATCTTTCTAAAATATTGTGTAGACAGAGAATGAATCTCTGTGTAATTTTGATTAATATTTATGGAGATAAAAACAACCAGAACTTTATCTACCTAGAGTTGAAGACCAAACAAAAGAAGAGTTTTCTTTTTGTCAGTCACTAAATCATGTAGTAATAGTTTTTGATAATGAAGTGTCAGATGCTAATTTGAACTGGACTTTCATTATTTTATGAGCCTATTCCTAGAGGTTAAATATAGTAAGGAAATAGATTCACATTTGACATGGAAAATGATTTTTCCTCCATCTGAAAAGCTGGCTCTTTCTGGATCAGGGTTATATTCTGCAAAGACCAAAGGCTAGAGCCCCAAATCAAAGGAAACACAGGATCAGAAATGTCATGCGAGTTTTAGTGGTTATTGGGGCCCTTATGTTACTCATAGAAGAGAGTATTTATAGTTATTTTGTTGTTAGAATTGGAATTTGATATGTTAAAGTTATAAACAAAATATATCTAATTGAACTTTTACATTTAGCTTCTAATTATTATTTTCTCTTTAGAAATCTAGATGGTACCAATCACTTTAAAAGTTTATTAATTGACTTGATTAATTATAGTTCTTTACAAATTTTAAACTTTAATGGGTTTTTATTTCTTAAGAATTAAATGCTGTAACATTAAATAATTTCTAAGTACTTAAAATTCTTTAATTTTATAAATAAAATAAATCAATTAACATACAATTGTAAATCTCAAGTTTTTTTGTTTCTAATAATATATACAAAATACTCAAATCAATTTATACCTTACATAAACCATAAATCTAAAAATCGATCGATCATTCAGTTGCATATGTCTTCCCTTATTTTTATCAATGTTTCATTTTTTATAATACCATGTAAGTGTCAGGAGAACAGATTGTGTATATCTCAATGTGTATATCTTAACCACCCCCACCACCAGAGTTCTAGTGCCAGTAAACTATCGTTTTTATCAGTTTCCCTCCCCTTCTCCCCGCCTCCCTCTCTGGTAACCACAGTGATGATTTCAGAGCCTAAGAGTATTTAGTTGTTCTTTTTGTTTATTTATATTCCGTGTATAAGTGAAAATATCCAGCATTTTTCTTTTTCTTTCTGACTTATTTCACTTAGCATAATCAGCTCAAGTTTTACCCAAGTTGTTGCTAAATGCAAGATCTCATTTTAATTGCTGAGTTCCATTGAGTTTATAGCAGCTCAGTTACATATTCTGCGCATTAAAATCCCCTCACCTCTGATAATAAGGTCAATACCCTTAGTAGATAGGGGTTACTTCTCAGCTGGCTGAAAAGGCTGAATGACCAGAGATTTGGGGATGGGGCTGCAGACATTTGGCTTGTTTTAGTTTTCTACTCAAAGGAAAATGTGTCCACAATGGTGATACTACTTATCTCCGGTAACCTTCATGGGTTCAGCAACTAATCTTCAGTATGAATGAAAATTGATAACAAGCTGTATATTCCCCAACAGATAAAAGACTTTGCATTGCAAACTTGACTTTGTGAAGTACCTGACATGCAGTCTCTCTTACCCTTCACATATCCAGTCACTGTGCTTTACAACTAGTTTTAAGTCATCGGGTGGGACTAAGCAGATATAGAAAAGGTAGTATGAGATCCAAGTAGTATGCCATTTAATCCTTAAATGGTGTTTAAAAGTTGTAAAAATGAAAGCCTATCAAAGAGAAAAGTAGACTATTCATTCATCCAGGAGAAGGAACAGAGTTTTCTTGCTTACTCATGTTTCTTGGGTATTATAGATTGAATTGTTTTTCTTTCTGAAAGTTACACATTGACTAATCCCTAGCATCTCAAAATGTGATCTTACTTAGAAATGGCATTATTGCTGATATTATTAGTAAAGACGAGGTCATATTGAATGGCTTGGGTCTCTAATTCTTGATGACTGATGTCTTTATGAAAAGGAAATTCAGTCACACGAACATGCACACAGGAAGAAATTCCTGTGAAGATGAAAGCAGAGATTGGGTTTGATGCTTCTAGAAGCCAAGAAATGCCAAAGAGTGCTAGCGAACGACTGGAGTATAGTCTTTCTCCAAACCCTCAAAAGGACCAACCCTCCTAACATCTTAATTTCAGACTCAGCCACCAGAGATGTGAGACAGTACATTTCTGTTGTTTAATTCACTCAGT
Organism: Solenodon paradoxus; assembly: GCA_004363575.1. NCBI lineage: Eukaryota > Metazoa > Chordata > Mammalia > Eulipotyphla > Solenodontidae > Solenodon > Solenodon paradoxus. The sequence continues at coordinate 139,139 of RJWH01000257.1, forward strand.
TTGTGATCCTTGGTTACCACAGCCCTAAGAAACTATTGCACTATGTGAAACAAGCAAAATCATCAATTAAGGATTATTTTCTAGGTTCATGGGTTCTTTTCACCACTGTATGCTTTCTGTGCTGTAATAATTCACACTTACCTTTTGTCATTATCACAGTGTCTCTTTTCTTCTTTCTCTTTAGAGGAGTTGCAAAAGCTGTTAGTACCCTCAAAGATACTTATTTGAATGACTAGTTTGAATCAGGTACTCAAAAATTTATCAAATGGCCATGAAATGTGTTTAGAATGTCCAAACTTGAATTTTCGTTCTATATTTCCTATAATTCTATAAGTAGAGGCAAACATTGTCTAAGAAATGGTGGACATTTTAGTATAACCACTGAGGAGATGAAAGACAGCAAATCTACAATTAATCAGGACATTTAATAGAAAGCGAAGTTGGAATGACGGTTGGAATGTTTTGTAGACGCGAATGTGTTTTGTTCTATAAGAGCTACGAAATAACTTCCATGAGGGAGTGACACGATCAGTTATTTACAACTTTTTTTGAAATAATTATGGATTCAAAGGAAGATGCAAAGAAATGTACATTGGGGTCCCATGTACCTTTTACCTAGCCTTCCTTAATGTGGACATCTTGCATAATTAAGTGTTAATAGGAAAACTAGGAAGTTGACATTGGCATAATCTGCTTGTTCAGATTTTGCTGGTTAGTATAAGTATGTGTACTCATTAATCTCATTTGGGTGTGTTTGTGTGTGCTGTGCAGTTTTATTGCTTATGTAGTCTAGTTATAAACACCATTATAATCAAGATTCTTAACTGTACCATTACTGTAAGGCTTACTTGTGTTAGCTTTTTATAGCCTCACATCTCTTTTTCCACCCATTTCTAACCATTGGGAATCACCTTAATTTGTTCTTCATCTTTATAATTATGTCATTTTATAAATATCACATAAATGGAGCCAGCAAAATACATCCTTTGAGACTGAATTTTCCCACTCAATTTCCTTGAGTTTCATCAAAGTTGTTACTTATATCAATAATTCATTTCCTATTTATTGCTGAGTAGTGTTCATAGGATGTCTGTACTATAGTTTGTTTACTCATTCACTTATTGAAGGACATTTGGATTTGATATGAAACTTCTATGACATTCATATGTAAGTTTCTTTGTGAAAATAAGTTTTCATTTCTCTAGGATATATGTCTAAGAGCACAATGCGATGTCATATGGTAAATCCATTTTCAGTTTTTAAATGAAATGCCAAACTGTTTTCCATAGTGGCTCTACCATTTTACTTCTCATTCATAATTCAGTTTCTCCACCTCTTCCTCTGGATTGGTGTTATTACTGTTTTTAATTTTACTTATTCTGATATGTGTAGCTATATCAGCCATCTGTGTATTATTTTCTGTGCAATGTCTGTGCTTCTGTCTTGCTCACTTATGAGTTGCATTGTTGGCTACTTTTTTTTTTAAAGAAAAGATGCAGACAGGAATGAAGGTGAGCGAGGCAGACTGGAAGAGAGAGGAGGAAGAAGCACTTTATTTTATTTAGTTTTTCATTTGGTTATTCCCTCCTGCCCCAGGGTCTTGAACCTGGGTCCTAAGAATGTATGTGGACCACATCCACTGGCCTTATCCACTAGGCCACTACAGTGCACCTTTTTTATTTTTATTTTTATTAAGCTTTGAGAGTATTTAAAAAAAATATTCTAGATATGAGTCCTTTGCTAAGTATGTGATTTTAGATACTTACTTCCTGTCTAGTGTTTGTCTTTTCTTTCTCTTAACAGGATTTTTTAAACCAAAAGTTTAAAATTTTTGGAAATATAATTGATTACACTTTCCTTTTATGTATAGTTATTGTAGTGTCAAGGATGTGATCAGGTGCGTATTTTTGAATGTGAAGGCTGACAGGGAGAGCATCAAACATGGTTAAAATTAGAGAGTTACTAGGCTATTTCAATAGTCCAAGTGAAAAGGCAGTGTCAGCCTAACTGGAAAGAATAGAATAAATAGTTTTATTAGTTAGTAGCCATAGTAAGACTTCATGATCAGTCATACATAACAAATGGCAGTATCAGGTGACACCTACCTGGAGTCTGGGTTTACATAATTGAGTGGATAGTTTTGCCATCAACTGCGATCACTATATGAGGAAAGAGCGGGTTTGGAGACATGGCCAAGGTGTTCAAGATGAGATTAGCGATTATAGACTGAAATCAGTGCCTGTGGGACATCTAGAGTGAAATATTTAGTGTCCAATTAGTTCGATGGATCTAGAACTTGGGCAAATGTTTGAAACTCAAGACTCAGACCAGGGAGTCAGTGACACTTAAATACTCTTGAGGTCATGGGAATAAGTGAGACCACTTGGGGAGAGATGGGCCATGTGTATGTCAGTTCTGCATGTAGAGTCAAAGACAATAGTGGGATTCAGTGAATGTTGTAGAAAATCTGAAAACTGGTGTGAGGCCAAGAAATTCCAGCTTCTCTTATATTACCAAGAAGTTCTGGAAATCTGAGCAAGTGAGAATCCTTCAGTGTCTTCCCTTGAAAGTGGGTTCAGGGAATGACTGAACCTTCAACATATGAGATAAAAGTCATCATTAGGTTTCCTTTTACCTCTAACGCTCTAAACCCACTTTTTTTCTCTAAAACTTACCCCCTCATCCTTTCTAGTTGAAAGTGAGAGACCCATTTCACCCTGCTGCATCCATGTAATGCCATATGAAGTTAAGCAAAAGAAAAATGAAAAGCAAAACTTAAAAAGATGTAATAGCTAATGGAAATGGATTTTCGAAGATCAGCTAAGGCCAACTAAGCCTTTAATTTTTAAAATGCTCAAGCACAGTGATTTATTTTCATGCTGTGAGTGAATGAAAGGGGAGGATTGAAATATTTTTAGAAATAAAAATGCTACCTGTGGTCTTGTAAAATAATAGCACTAAGTTCTGAAGCTGCAAGTCCACTTTGCTCTTAGATACACATGCTGTGCTTATGGGAAAAGAAAATATGCAGAGAGGAGTAGTGCACCTCATGGTATTTAAAAGGGATTGGGGAGGTTTTGTCTTTAGAATTGTGACCAAGGACCTTGAGGGGTTTTGGCAATTAGACAGCTAGATTGACAGGTGATGCAGCTTCTCCCAGCCACTGTCACAAGCCACAGTACCTCCTCCCTGCTCTGGACCCCCATGGAAAGTAGCTGTGCTCTTGGCTCCTCTCGATTACCGCCAACACGTGCATGGATTCTTATCTCATTTCTTTGCTATCAGGCTGAAAAGAGTCTTTGGTAAGGAAAAAAGACTCCTCTTGAACATGGCACCTTAAAATGCAAAAAAGGAGGTGATAAAGTATGAGCAATCTGTATGACAGGTCTCCAGGTGGTTAGGGGAAGCGGAGATGTGTGCTACGTCCAGCAGGTGGCAGTGTGAACACGTGGTAAAGACCGATGGCGGCAACCCATTCCTGAGGACCAGAACCAGGGAACTGGTTCTTCTCTCTCTGCAGGTAGGTTTCCAGCTCTCTATTCCTACCTTTTAAGTCCTTGGCAAATTCTGTAAAAGCCTTTCCACATGATAATTTATAGACGTGTCACTCTTCTCTCTTCTATCCACTGACTGACTTTGAAAGACTGAGCCCTTTTAATAAATGAACAGCCTACACAATACAAAGGGTAATAAAATGCTTCATAGTCATTTGATGGCAAGTGTTTGTCTTAAGCACGCCAGTGATAGAACAATCAAATAAGGACAAGTTCGTGATTCTGATCTCTGCAGAGACCAATTAGCTTTGATCTATTTTATGGCCAAGGGCTTCACACTAAGTGTGTTTAACCACTTGGAAATACCTGTTTTGCATATGGGGGTCAATGCTGAAGTATTGCTCAAAGAAATTCACTAGAGTTCAGAATAGAAGATTGACCTCACTCATGCTGTGTGACATCAGATAAGTTCATCTCTATGAAGCTTTCTTCCTGTCTCTGTAGGTGCTGTGTGAAGGTGATAGATAACAGAAATGAAGTGCATGACACACAATCAGTGCTCCATCAAGAGTATCTAGAAATCATGTTAAAATTCATTGACTGTTCTTCTGATAATTTACCTGCTTTTCGTTCCTTGTATACCAAGAAGAACATGGTTTTATCCTATAACCTTTGATGATATAGTTAGCTCTTTGCTTCTGTAGGCCATTGATGGGACTAAAATTGATACTCTGAGTTTTCTCAGAATTGTTCTACTGTAAGTACCCCACTCTGACGTGAAGAGCCAAAGACAATAAAGGACAGTCCCAGAGGCAAAGAAGCTCCTGTTCTTCTAAACCTTTAGCCCTTCCCTAATCAAAGAAGCCATCTGCCACTCCCTGGGTCTCCACCCTTCTCCTAATCCAGAAATGTCCCTATTCTCTAGAAGAATGTAGAAAGGGAGTTATTTATTTATACTTTCAGAGTAACAGTAAGGATCTGTCATGCCTCCTTGCCATGTGGGTAGAGAGGTGGAGACCACCTGTGTTCTCCCCTGAGACCTCCATGACTCAGCTGAAGATAAAAGTGTATGTCTGTCCTAGTAACCTCAGAAGTTACATGTAAATTATTAAATCTGGGCTTTTCTCTTACTAATCATGCCTACTGTTCATTTGTTAATTCATCCAACCTGTGAAGAACCTCAGAGAAATGGGAGATCTTTTTCTTTGACTCCCACACCATGAGTTAGAACCTCATCCTTTCTCTCCTTGCTGGTCTTGGGTTGCTAAGAGGAGCCCGAGGTAGAAGAGTGTCTGGGCTAGAGTGTCTCGGTAGAAAGAGGAGGCTAAGAATACATTGATCTCATATCATTGCCTCTTCATGGTCAAATATAAATGAACTTTATATGATCAGCTGTTCTCTCAGTCTACAGACTATTAACAAAATATGAGATATGGAGGTCAACTGACTTCTCCAAGGGAAGAGCACCAAGAGTTCCCACCCTCTGATCACTCACCAACATCATTGCCAGATGGCATGCCCATCTTCTGTTTCATTTCCTGCTGTCCCTGTAAGGACTTGCTTCATGGTTCTCCATCTCAGTGGATTGCATCATCCATCCAGTTTTGTGAGCCAGATATCTAGGAACCATACTTGACAACTCTCTTTTTCCCCTGAATCTTGCAGATCACCAAATTTTGCCAGTTTTATTTTCAAAGCAGTTCTCTGATTTGTCCCACATCTTATCATTTGTATTATTACCCATCTTGTCTGTGTTATCCTCATTTCATAACACCTAATTTTCCTGCATTCACTGTCTCTTCACTGGTCTCTGTTCTACTGTGAAGTTAGAGAGATGGTCTCTTCCTGCTCAAAATACCCAATGGCTTCTATTGCCTGTAGGATAAAGCTCCTGACATTATTTAGAAAAGTCTTGCCTGGTCTGACTTCATTTCTTAATTGCTTTCAGTTCCTTGGATTGACCACTGGCCTTCCCTTCCCTGGATACCTGCCTATGCTCTTCCCTTCCTCATTTCACCTAGTTAACACTACCAATCTTTGGATAACTTAACTCAAATGCTACGTCTTAGGAATCCTTGTTTGACCTCCCTAATTAGTAAAGTATTCAAAATGAATTAGCAAATCATTGTATAGCAGTTACTAGATGCCAGCCTTCTATATATTAACCAACTCCTTTGATCTTCATTACAACCCTGTGTGGTAGATAACTACTATTAACCCCTCTCTTATCCAAGGTCATCTTCCTGTCAGTGACAGTGTTAGAAATCAAGCTTAGGTCAGCCGGCTACAGTGACTGCACTGGGCCACTACCTCCCTCTGTGGTTACAGATGCCAACACCGTGATCCCCTCTGCGGCACCCAATATAGAGGCGGTTGGTATTTGATTATTTGACTGTTTCTACCCCGAAGGGACTGTAAGCTGAGTGAGTGAGAAAACATGCTTGTTCTTGCTCTCTCTTATAACCCCAGCTGCTAATTCAGTTTTTGGCACACAGTAGGAGCTTAATAAATACTTGGATGAACAAATACACATCAATGGAGACTATGAAATTTGACCTCTAGGGCTCTTGCACCCATGCCAGACACATTTTACACAATCTAATCCTCAGGACAACCTATGTAGGTAACTTTATTTTTATTTTTCTGCTGAAGAAACAAGGTCAAGACTGAGATCCACCCAAGGCTGGGTCTGTATAGAGGAGTAAAATCACACTAAGCTCAGACCTACAGCTCTTGCCTGTCACAGTGTTGCCTTTTTCTGCACTTTCTAGTCTCCTTTTATTACATTTCCTCCTAACATTTTTCATCTTCTTCTAGGTCCTGATAAAGGACCTCTATTCTATTCTCCTGGGTCTCAGAGACCTCAGAATTGATAGAAAACTAGGCTGAGGACCTCGTGAGAAAAAGGTGGGATTTGAAATGTAAGGCTCTTAATTGCCAATATTACTTTACTTAAGTACTCAATTTACCCACTGAATGATTGCACATGTTTTCATTACAGTCTGGTGAATTTAAACTTTGCATATGGCCTCATCGTTGTTTGGAGACAGGGCTTTCATATATTTATCTGCAGGTTTAGAGCGATCTACCTTTATGAGTTAATCTTTCTTCTAGACATGGGAGTGGAGGGAATATGCTTTGCTATGCTGGGAACACAAAAGAGTAACCCCGGGGTCAAGAAGCTCACATTCTGCGGGAGAAATTGATATATAAGCGAAATACTGCACAGCAATGTATCAGACAGACAGTGCAGGGGAGGCCAATGGGCATCACCGAAGTGTGGTGGCAGGAGAAGAGGAGGGGCTGAGGGAATCTTTGCAGAGACATCTGCTTGAACGACATGGGGGCAGGGCTCTGGGCTTCTGCTCGGGCCTCATGGAATTCACAATCCACGGAAAGAAGGTCATTAAGTAAAAACGTACAAATATATCGATAGACAAATAAGTAATTACAGACTGTAATTAATATTATGAAGGAAAAGAACAGCATATGACGAGAGAGAATGATAGGTGCCATGGTTTTGCTGAGGGAGATAGAAAAATGGAGGTACAGGGAGAGGCTCTGGAACTGAACTGGGAAGACTGAATTGGCCACTGGGCCTGCCAAGAAAAAGCTCCCACCATCCTCAAGACAGAAGCTGGTGTGAACATGATGGGGAAAAGGACTTATGATATGAGTAATGGAAGGCTGGCCAGTATGGCTGAAGCACAGCGAGCAAGTGGGAGAGTGACATGGGTCAGCTCAGGCAGAGCCTGAAGGTCATAGTCTGGAGTTGCGTTTTGTTCCAGTGTGTGGGGAGGGCAGCCCCTGAAGGTTTTAATAGAGTACATGATGGGATGAATATGTAAAACCATCCTGGCTGCATTTTGGAGAACAGTTTGTGGCGCAGAGAGTGCTCTCAGTGGAGAGAGCAGTGAGGGGGAGTCCCTTAGCAGTTGAGTGGTGGTGACTGGAGTGTCCTTTCTTGGAGGGGTTTGAACAGGTAGCACAGTGGGATAGGAAAGATAACCATGGAAACAGAATGTCCCAAACTGGGAGGTCGGAGGAAGCAGAGAGAGGGTGAAGGGGGAAGTCCTGGGCTTTGAGCTGAAGACAAGGCAGAGGACAGCTTGGTGCCCAGTGTATGCTGAGGAGATGGGATTTCACCTTGAGGGGTGCAGCTACTAAGCATTTCAAGAAGAGCCTAACAGACCAGCTTCGCATTGCCAGTTCTCCTAAGAGGCTCTGAGAACAGACTAGACTTCCATGGTTGACTGAAATAGACCAGGGACATGAAGAAATGGTGTTTTCCTCATCACAGCTAACAATGATAAGTAGCATTTATCAAATGTCTATGATATGTTGGCCACTGTACCGCAACTTCGATGTCTGTCATTTCTAATCGTGGACACAGAATTCCTACCACACTTCCTGAAAAGGAGATTGGACCTGATAAAGGCACAGGGTTGGCAGGGCCATTTCAACAGCTGCACTCTTCCTAGCCTTGGAGTCTTCAGCATTCTGCAGGGTCATGCTTGGTTCCTATAAGGAAATCACAGTTCTCTGATGAGGGAGCTTTTCCAAAGTTGATAGAGCTGAACATATTGCACAAGTGGGATTTAAACCCTAGTCTCTCATTCCAAAGGCTGTGTTCTCTGTTACATCAAATACTTCCTCCTGTCCCCAGCAAAGCCTGTGGTGGTGCAGTGTGGTGAATATTTTCCCCCTCTTACTAGAATGTGAGCTTAATATGAATAAGGACGCTGCATTATTCATCGATACACCTTGCCCTTTCCCTCTGTGCCCATCAGAGTGACTGGCACAGTGGAGATACATGTTTGTTAATTAAAAAAAATCCTAGAATGACTGTTCTCCTACTAGGAATCTGAAGTCCTCTTTTATTCTGTTGCCCACTTGTGTACTCTTTTTTTTTTTTTTTTTTTTCTATGAGAGCAGCACACAGGGACAGCTACTACCCATTTCTGAAATGGAACCATCAAGTCTGATGGCTGCAGGGAATACAACTGGAGAGAAAGCCTCAGCCTCCATACTAAACTTCTTGTGAGCTTCCTTTCACACTTCAGTCCAACTTCCCTGAGCCCATGTGCCCTCAGTACAGGGCCTTTTACTCTGAAAGCGTCTGCAGGGCTAGCAAGCAGAGAATCAGAGTGTGGATTTATTGAATGGCTATGGATTACAGGCACCTAATGAGACCTGAGAATTCTGCACACATTACTGCACAGAAGCAGGGTTGCTGGAAGAAGCGATGGTTGTGCAGTCTATTAAAATGCATACTGCGTGACATCAGCATTTCCCCCAGTGCTAGCTAACGGTGGGTTTTAATTATGCAGTAATAAAAAAATAGGGAAACAGCAGTAAGCTGCAGTCTATTTCTGTGAATGATCTTTGTCCAATAGCTAAAATCTACAGATTACACCTGGCAAATATTTCAAATTCAATCACACAGTGTGTGTGTAAAGCACCATTTATGCAGAAGGCATCAGCGTTTTTTATTACTACCTACCTGTTTATAGTCAGGTAGCTTGGTCACTGAGTCAGGGATGGAGTGGGGGCCCCAAGCTGGAGGTGAAATAGAATGGACACTTGTGGAAGGGTTGGGAGTGAGAAATCCCAGGTCCTGGAACAATGAAAAGGGGTCTGGATTATTTGCAAGGTTGGCAGAGGGTCTTCCTTGGCTTCTTGAAGTTTCTGGGATCAAGAATGTGGGGGACCTCTGTGTGACTAGACAGGAGCAGAGAGGAGAGGACTGCAGACATGCCTGAAGCAGAGTACTGCAGTTAATATTGACTGAGTATAATTTATCAGTTAATTGCGAGGTGGGCATGGCTGTCTCCAGGATCCCACTTCCCTGAGCCCCTGGCATTTCCATGCTCCCTATTGTGCTGGCAAATATCAGATTTCATGGAGTCTGAAGCTTATAGAATTTTGGGAGCACTTTTCTTTATGAGTAAAAAGAGTATAAAAGTGTCTTCTTTTTGTAAATTTTTATAACAATATATGTATGTAAATGTGAATATCTTGCTAGGGCTTACTTTGATTACCTTCAGATAAGTCCATCTTTTCTGTGACCTTTGGGTTCTGCATAATTACAAGCTGTGTAGATTTTTATTAACCTTATGCAACCAACAGCCACCCCAGGTAAAGCAGCAACTTCAGCCTGTCACTCACTAAGCGCTACACATTTGATGAAGATTTATGCAGACCAACAGCCGGTTCTTTAGTGTTTACTTTGAGCTGGACACGGCGCCACTAGTGCTTTCTTGCATTAGGCTCCAGCACAGCCTAGCATAGTCTCTCTTTTTGTCTCTTTCCAATGTCTGAAATGTAACCAGCCATTTGAAGCACAGGGAGTGGAGTGGAAGGTAACAGTGTCTTAAGAAAGGACTCAGAATTTACCACTCTGAACTTTGCCCTGAATTTACTGCTCTGAATTTTGCCCTTAACTTGAGAGCCCTTGTCTCCTTTCCCTATGAGATTTTGGCATCCTGTGACAGTGCCCATGGTGGCACCGGAAGGTACCAGGTTTTCTTGGACATCCCGGCAGAGTGGTGTCTCCCAGGAACCAGCATGAGTAACTACAGACACCGCAGGATTACACAGACCCTCCTTCCTAGTGATTCACAGGAGTCATTGGAGGTCCTTGATAACAGTGCAGATTTCTGGAGCTTTCCTGACTCCCTACCCCAGACTTCCTGAAGCAGAAGCTCCAGGGGTGGAGTCTGTACATTAACAAGTTCTTTAGATGTGCTTGCTTACAATCAAGTAAGTTTGGGTATCACTGAATCAAAGGACATGTGAAGCATATTCTAAAGGAATAAGGTGAGAGTTTTCACTGAGGGAACTAATTGAACAGGTAGACAATCAGTCTAGTAACCTGAGTGGTTAGTGCAAGTAAGAAAGTAATAAAGGTACCATAATTATGACTTTATTACATGCCAGGGACTGCACTATGCATGTATTAGTGTTTCCCACAGTTCTTTGAAGCAGAACCATTTTTACCTCCATTTCACAGGTGGGGACTGAACTTCAGAGGTGTCAAGTAACTGAAGCCTGTTCTTGTAAAGGACAGAGTCTAGAATTAAACTCTGGCAACAGCGTGTTGCTCTGCTATGTTACAAAGACTGAAATATTGCCTAATCCTGGAGAAACTACAGCGCCTAGCATTGGGGTGAGGAGGAGCGCCAAGAATATGCCCCTAACTGCAAAGGAAGCCACCCCATGGCAATGCTCGTGCAGTTCAACATCTAGGGCACAGGGCTACTGAGGTGGGCAAGGGTAGTGACATATGTCTATGCCTTGACACTGTGGGGGTCTCTGAGCAGTCAACTGCGCTATGCCCTCAGCCGTGTAAGAGTGGACAGTCGCCCTGGCTGAGATTGATACCCAGGCTCAGCGACAGGGACGACGCTGTGTGCTGACCCATAGGTGGGGACGTGGCTGCTGGAGTGGTTCACGTGTCTAAACCCATGGGGCTCAGGCTGACCCGGGTGACTAACGTTTGTTCACTGTGTGGTTGTGTTTCTTTTCTATTAATACTGTAATGGATTACTGTAAATTTAGTAGCTTAGAATAACACCCACTTATTTTTTACAGTTTTGTGAGTCAGAAGTTTAGGTAAAGTGTGCCTCAGCAGTGATCTCTACTCGGGGCCCTGCAAAACAAATCAAGAGGTGGCTAGGCTGACTCTTCTCTGGTAGCTCTGGGGAAGATCACACACTCAAGATCATTCAGGTTGTTGGCGGAATTCACTTCCTTCCCATTGTAGACCTGAGGCCCTTATTTACTTAACATGTGGCCCGTTTGGTCTTCAAATGAAAACTGGTGTATTAATCCTAACTGAAGGCAGGGCAAACAGTAGAGATAAGATTTTGTCACATGAAGTCATCCCCTCATTGGAAGACCCCCTTCTCTGTCTTGAAAGCCTAAACCCCTCTCCCATTTCTCAGCACAGGATATTAGTCATTGGTTCATTACATTTTTGTAGACCGTACAGCCATGTAAATTCTCCATGCATATATCGTTAAGTTTGGTCTTTTCTCCTATGCAGAGAAATCATTTTAATTCTTTGACTCTTTCTCCTTCCTTCCTTCCTTCCTTCTTCCTTTCCTTCCTTTCTCTCTCTCTCTCTCTATCTTTTCTCTTAGGGAAAGGTGCAGGCAGGAATGAAGGTGAGTACTCAGGCAGGCAGGAAGAGAGAGGAGGTGTAAGCTCCTTATTTTTTATTTTTATTTAGTTGTTCACACTGGCTGTTTCCCCCTGGACCCAGGACTTGAACCTAGGGATATACGCCTTGGGTGCCTTTGGAGGCAACTGACCTAATCGCTACTCCACTAGGGTCCAGCAAATAATTGACGTTTTCTTCTGCTACCAGTCAGAAAAAGGTACAATGCTTTGAAGGACTTATGTGATTAGTTTTGTCTCTCCAGATACTCTACAATAATCTCCCTTGATAAAGGTCAACTGATTAGTAACCTTAGGTACATCGACCATGTGCCAAAACAGATAAAATATGCACAGGAGGCTAAAATCTTACTGGGGGTGCAAAAGTCATGAGGCCAAAATTCCGCCCAATGCAGTGACCTCTTAGACTCATTGGCATAAAAAAAAACACCAGTTTCATAGATATGTAATCTTTACAGAAATGATCATTTTTTATTTTGCTCTACTAAGTGTTATATATTAGTTTGAAATCTGTGTTCAATTCAAAGGCAGCATGTATTTTCCAAATGATGGTTTGAAAGCTAAGAATGAGCTAAAATAATTTCTTTTGGAAATCTGCTAAAATAATATCTAGAATCAGCATGCATCATTTATTCCTCTCTATCCTCCACCTACCCTCCCACCTCCTCACTCACCATATTGAGTTCAAAGTTTTCTAAAATCCTTTTCATTAAATTCTGGAATGTAAATCTAATGGATACCATTAAGCCAGTAATAATACCAGACTCCACTTTAGTGGTTTTCCCCCCCCCGGAAAAAACATACTTCCAAGCAATGCCATTTAAAAAGAATATTTGAACCAATGTCTAATTTGAAGAAAATTAATACCTTGAGAAATAACATGGATACCTTATAATTTTATAGTCAAAAACTGTCAAACAGAAGTTCTCACACATGGCAATTTTTTCATAGTAGTTCACTCAAAAGTTTTCTCTTCCACTGTGCCCTTTGCAAAGCCTTCTTCAGAGTCACACTCTCGTGAAAGTCGTTGGAAATGGATATGATCTTTCATTCTGTGTTCTCTCCAAAGAACATTTTGACATTGAACAATGACAATAAAGATGGGAAAATAAGAAACTAAATGTAATTCCAGTTTCTAAGACTTAAATGCACCATGTTTTAAGGTTGGCAGCTTTCATATGCATGTCATTTCTTGGTAGTACAAGGAGAGCAAACAAGAACCTTAATTTTTCTGAGTATAAAACAATGGAGGAAAATCTATTTTTAATTAGCTCAGACAGCTGTGAATGATGAGAGCTCTGTAGGCTGTATATTTTATTTGCATTGTTTTTCTTGTTGTGCAAGGTTAAATGACCTTGAATTCAGTATAATGGGTGAAACTTTTTCAGCTTTTCTATGAGCAATTGACTGATTTAAAATTTTGCTAATGTATAGTGTGCTGCCTGTCAGCTTTGTACAACCCATTCATGGGCATTAATATTGTTATTTCTGCAAAGTGATTCCAATTAAATTGTGTGATTTATTTTTTCAGCAAATTGAAGTTATTCATTTTCCTATGTGTTTATTTTAGAAAAATTAGGGAATATGGATAAGCAGAAAAGAAGAAAAAAAATTTAATCTCACAGATGGCTTCTTTTCCTCATGCTATACATATATGTATATATTTTCCAGTTTTAAAAGATGTATATGTGGATAAATTGAGCTATACACTATACCATTTTTCCTCCAGTTTAAGTTGTGTCTCTTATGGTGATGGCTACGTGACCGCTAATTATAATCACAATCCTAGAACCCCTTGGTGCTTCTGGGGTTTTAACTGTGACTATTGAGTCAGGTACCCCAGCAATCCTTGTATTTATCCATTATTTCAGCATTTCCCTAAAAACTGAGAGTGAAGGGAATAGGTTTCAGGTTAGAAGAGAGCTAAGATCTAATTACTGGTTTGAGCTAGTACTTTTAGATTTTCCCATTCAGAACTCTACAGATCTGTCTTCCACTGCAACTTGACTCGAGGACTTTTCAAAAATCACTTTACTAATTCCTCAATCCCCAGAAGCTAATAAACATCATTGATAGAAAGCAATTAGTTAATATTGGTTAAGTCATTTAACCAAAATCAGCCAAGACTAGAACGGATACCCCTTAATTTCAAGTCCATTACATTTCCTGCTACTTGACTGTATGTCTTTCCCCTAGAACAGGTAACATTGTAAAAAGGTTGAATTGTTTTATGTGACCAAGGAAACCAACTCTGAAGTAAATAAAATGTCAGCGATCACATCTTCTTTTTTTCTCTAAAATGTTTACCTTCCTTGAAAAGTGCCCAAACATATTTTGAAAGAAAATATCAAAAAAAGAATCCTATGCATTCTATGTACAATCCTATACATAAAAGTATCTTTGGCAAATTTATTTAAAGATTTAAAAAGGAAAATGAATATGTGAGTCATAACTTAAAAAAAAAGCTATTTCACATAAGAATCACTGTGCAACTGTTAAATGAGAGGAATGCTGCCCTTTGAAGGAGTTGCTTTGAAAAGATCTGTTTTTGTTTTTCTGTTTTCGCATCTGACTCTGAAATTTATCGTAGCTTCATGATCCATTTTTAAGGTACCCTAAAAATTAACCCCATTATCTCACAGTTTCACTCCCTGGTATTTGATCCCATATACATTTTCCAACTTGAGCATCTATTTCAGTTGGCCCCAAATAACTTTTCTATCTTAAAAACAAAGCAAAATAAGAACTTCCACGATGGTGATTTGTTGCCACAAGTCTATTAAATCAATGTGTACCAGCTCTGAAGACAATTCTGAAAGAGATACTCAGTGTTCTGAGTGAAGGCAACATTACCTGTGAGAGTAGTGAAGATACATTCCAAGCTGATTCATTTAAGAAGGTAAAAAATCATTTGGATGTTGTGTTCTGTACGTTACTCAAACTAGGAGTTTCAGTTCCCTTGTATATCGATCCAGAATTTCTTTATTATTTATAATAGCTGTCATCCTTTTCACCTGCCAAGTCAACAAAGAGAATTTCTTTGCCACCAGGAAATAGATATGAGAGCTATTCTTTTGGAAAGATCATAAGGGTTGAATAATTGAATGACAGTGCTGTATTGAAGCAATAACATGTCTGCTGTTTTTGGTTAAAGCATTTTTTTCTTTATGAGCATTAAAAGTTGATAAATGAGGTAGACAAGCGTCAGTCTAGCTTTAATCCTTCCAGTTATTATGACTGCATCTATTATCCCATAAGGGAAAGGACAGACACAAAAACATAGACATGGAGTGGAGAGGCAGCTGAGCAGAGTGGAGGAATAAAGAGGTACTCACCTTTTTCCTTTTGCCATCCCAACACACAGAACATATCTGACTAAGCCTTTAAGTTAGATTTTTTTTTTTCTACTTTGGCTAGGACAAAGGATGGACCAAGGGCTGATGTCAGAAGTCTTTTATGTAATTAAGTGAATTATTCTGAGTAGACACTTGTTATTCCTGCTAAATGGGTGGGTAGTCATGTGAATTGTGGCAATGCATGTGTAATTGTAGTGCTTACAAAATAAGGATGCTTGAGAGTCCCTGTGCCACTTGTCCACTCTCCTGGTAGTGAAGGCAGGAGGCAAGGAGTGCTTAAGGAACACACACAGTTAAAACAATTCTTTTTGAGAAAAGAGGACATTCACATAGCACTTGGTTTTACCATCATACGTAGTGATTATAGCAGTTCCTTGAATGATGTTGTTTTGTTCAATGTCATTTTGTTATAACATTGATGAGAAAAAAATTCAGGCCTACAACAAAATGACATAAGAGAAAATGCTTTTATTATACTCGTTTTGCTTAAAGTCATAATTTCCAATATGCTGTCGATACCAAGTGAGGACTTAGTCTATTAATTGAAAAAAGTGAGCCTACACTATTCATTTATTTAAAATGATCTCATTAAAACACATGAAAGAGTAAAGCTTAGCAAGTAATTAATTGATGAAATAATTCAAGTGCTTTCCTTAGACACAAACTCATCCTCCACCTGTCTAACAAGTAATGGATAACAGATTTATAGAGTGATCTGTTTACATTATACCGATCTTTTTCTTACATATTTTAGTATTCAGTGCAGGTTACTTTTGTCCGTCGTTAGAAAACATCTCAACTTTCAAAACACATGTGTTATATAAAGTTATTTTTCACATGGAATATTTAAAAAGTTACCACAGTTACCTCTGCTGAGTTACAAATGCTATAAATGTGTTACTTTGCATGAAATATTACCTCATATTGACCAAAGGCAACATGTTTTAGAGGGATATTGAAAACCACAGAAATTCCTTTTGCATTTAAGACTAGAGCTTCATCTTTATTTCTGATGATATTTATAATGAAACAGCAAAAGCAGTCCTTTAATTGACCTCTCTGTAAAGCACATCATCTGTATTACAGTTCTTGAAGTACTCTTAATTTGGAGGCAACTTCATAAAAGCAAAAAGGAAATGTGCAATCTTTGTATTTAAGACCGAGTGAAGCTATTAGCGAGTGTGCCAAGGAAGTTGTATTTCTGGACTGAAAAAAGGAGCAGCACTCCCTTTGTATGGCATTAGCTTCTTAATGAAATGAAGAAAACTTAAGGTCTGCGAGTACATAGAAAATTAAAAAATTAAAAAAAATACAACATGTTAGCTTGCTGACTTTGCTTTTTTCCAAGCATGTCTTTAAATTGGACAAGGAAATGTTAAGAAAGACTGAGGAGGATTTTTCATATCATGACTAGGTTTGAGAGCTAAAGGTTGGGAGAAGATAATTAGGAAAGAATCTTGACTCCTCCACATATCAAGACAACAGAGTGGATGAAACTGATGTGGACTGTTATTCCTCATTTTACAAATAAATATACCTGCTGGTAACAGCAGTGGTCACATATGTAGCAGGTGAGCTTAAAAACATATACCTAAGTGCCAAATAAAATGAGAACTCAGAGGTGAAGGCACAAAAGAATAGGAAACAAACACTGAGGCTGCGGAGAGTTTGCGAAAAGCTCTTGCATAGAGTGTGGAGGATTGGGTAGCTATGTCATTCCTGGAAAGGAGATTGGGGAAAATGAAGCAAGCAACAAGGACATTTTCTGGGTGCCTGGGCCTGAGCGAGTTTAGAAAGTCAGTTACAAGAATTAAATCCCTGAATTTAACTTCTTACCACTACAGAATTCAAATAACAAATTGAGATATTATTAATAAAACTGGTTCAGATACTTCTGCTCTGTAGTCATTTGGAGTTCTCAGAGAAGCAAATTTAAACCACTCTATGTGGATACTTCCATTAATCAGAGTCCTCGGAATAACCTAGAAAAGACTACTCTCATTGAAAATAAGCTCATAATGAAAATTGCAAATAATGTAGGAACGTTATTCATCATGAGGGAAAATTATCTAATGTCAGAAATAGAAGAATTAGTACTCTATTTAATGGAGAAAATAGAAAACAATGAATGATTTGATTCAATAAGTATATTTAGAGGGCTTATAGAGCTTAATGAAGGAATAGAAGCCACAATAAATGCAATGATGTATTAGAAAAAGAATATGTAGATTTAAAAAAAGTCAAACAGAACTTCTAAACCCCAAAAATAGTTATTAATAGTTATGATCTTAATTGATGACTTAAATAGCATGTTAAGGCAGAGCAAAGAGAATATCCCCATATTGAAGAATGCACATCGATTCTAAAGAATATAAGATAGATTTTCATACAGATAACCTATGGTAAAAACTGCAGAACCATTTAAGGCCTAGATAAAACTGTGACAGTAACCAGAAAGAAAAGACAATTGCCTGCCTACAGCTATCTCTTCAGCAATAGATGGTGGAGGAAAATGAATAATAGTTTGAAAGTTATGAGGGGAAATAACTCTTAGTTTAGAATTCTATACCAAGTTAAACTATAGTACAGGAGTGAAGGTAAAATGTAGCCATTTTCACATTAGCAAAAACAGGACATTCATAAGCAAGGATTTTAAAGACTTGCTCCAAGAATTATAAGAGAAGGTATTTCAGGAAAGAAGAAATTAAACTCTGAAGGAAGGATCTATACACAAAAAACAATGGAGAATGAAGGCTTGTGAACATATTGGTAAATCAGAATAATCTCTGACTGTAAAAATGAAAATCATTTGAGTGACAGTTAAAGTGTTAACAAATCATTCCAAAGTAACAGCATGAAAAATGAGGATTTGGTACAAAGGAAGATTGGAATCTATCTCCTTTAGGAGGATGATATCAATATTAATTTAAGACTTTGTTAAATCATCTGCATGCTAAAAATGTAAAGGTAATATTTTAAAATAGTAGAAGGAAATTAAATCATCAAACCAATAACAGGATATAAGGAAATCAAATATTCTATTAAACAATAATAGGAAAGAAAGGAGAAAAAAATGGAAACAAAAAAGGTATCAGATGATTATATGGATGAATTTTACTAAAGTTTAAAGAGTTGATAATCCTAGTTTATTAAAATTATAACTAGAAAAAAAAGGAAAAACTGTTCACTACCTTTCTTGAATTTAGTAAAACTTAGATTTAAAAAATTAATATCTATATTACTAGTACATAAATACTAAACACATTTTTGCCTGAATCTAACAATAAATTGAGTTAATATGGGTTTAAAGTTTATCTGAGTTATGTAAATGGTTCAACCTCATAAAATCAATTACTGCAACTTACTCCTTTCATGGATTAACTCAATATTTGTGTGATTATGTCTATTGATGAAGAAAAAAATTTAAGTTCAACTTCCATTAACAATGCAGATATTCAGGTAAACTGGAATAGTAATAACATTGCTTAATATGATCAAGTTTATGTATCTAACACCACACTGAACATTATAGTAATAGATAATTTTATATACAGTTTTATTAAATTAATGACAAGAAAACTATGCTTTTTATCATCACTATTGCTGTATTATCATAATGGATACTCTGACCAAAGTTAGACAGGAAAGCATAAGAGATGTTAAGAATCTGAAGAACAAGATAAAATTGTATAATTGACTTAATTTTATACCTGGAAAACCAACACAATTAGCACTAATATATTATAATAAAATGTTCAGTTTTGCAAGGTTGTCATATAAACATCAATTTGCATATGTAGATAATATTCCTACGTAGCAGCAATAAATACAAAACATACAGGAAAACTTACTAATATTCACAAAGCAGCTAAATTACTGAAGTATCATACTAAATGTGTGATCAGCTTATAAAATGTATCATAAGATTTTATGGACAAAACATTCATGTTATATTAAAGGGCATAAAAAGAAGTATTAATAAATGAAGAGAGAATGTTCAAGGAGAGTTCAAACTAATACTGCAAGTACATCAGTTTTTCCTAAATTTGTTTTATGCATTCAGTACAATCCTAATCAGTAGTCCAGTTAAGTTTTTATTTGTTTTGTAGATGTGTTGGGACAACTATTCTAATACACCACATGAAGAAAAACAAAGCTGAATCCTTACCCTCTAGATGACTTAAATAACTCAAAGAAAGGTATTATAAATCTAATAGATGAAAATGTAAGGGAATATCTCTGTGAAGTTCCTGAAAGTGAAAACTGTAAGATAAAGATAGATGGATTGTTCCCTAAGGACATTATAGACAAAGCTGACAGATGATAGACTGGAAACATTTATTTATAATGTTTAAAATTGTCAAGAGGTTAGCATCTAGAAAAAGAAAACAAATCCCAGATCATTTAGAAAATATGGGAAATCCAGCAGAAGAGCAGGCAAAATAGGTAAGAAACTCACAGGATAATCCTGAATGATTGTAAATTTATGAAGATACAATGCTGAAAATCACAAAGTATCAGTTAATCATAAGTGAAAATATTGTGACATAGTTTTATATCAATCAGATTCCAAAAACTAGAGAGGTGACTAACTTACATTGTTAACAACACTGATGGTGAAAGTTCGTATTTCCCAGGCATTCTGGAAAGTAACTCACAGTCAGTTCTTAGTGAAATTAAACACACAAATATTCTATTTCCCATCAGTGACATTTCTCACTCAAGGAATTCTTACTCTAGTTCACAAGAGGGCATAAATGAAAATATCCTCTACAGCATTGTTTGTGGAAGAGGAAAATGGAGGGTGCCTGGCGGTCTTGAATGTCTCAATAAAATGTGGAGGTTGTGTACTATGAAATGAGGCATAATATTTAGGGTAAACAAATTAAATGTATGTAAGTGACATGCGTAGATCTTCAAAACAATGTTGAATGAAAATACAAGAAACAGAATGAGATTTAGAGCTTAATTCTATTCATGCAAATTGAAAAATTAAATATTCAAAACATAACTACATGTTTTGAAATCACATTAGACAAAATTAGGATGTATTCAAATCATATAAGATGGTGATATATGAAGTAGGGTAATAGTAAACACTCAATAATAAAATGTGTACAGCTAGTAGTAATTTGCTATAAAATTTTAAATGTGCTGAATTCAACTCTGCACTTGAGATTTAGTTAAAATTGTAGGAAGTGAAAAATCTGGTGAAATAAATAAATTCAAGTATATCAATAATCATAGCAAATCACCAAGAGAAAACTAGCCAATATTAATATCAAGTGAAATGGATTTTAAGTCTTAGAACAATGTTAAGGATTAAGGGGTAATTATGGATAACACAGTTTACCAGAAGACTATATCAATATAATGATGGAACAAATATACTATATTATTAGGTGCACTTATTAATATAGTTCCAAAATATATAAACTAAAAGCTGTCAGAAATAAAAGGATAAATTGATAAAGACCACAGTGATAGTAGGAGATTTAATAGCCTTTTCTTCAAATGAAGATGTACAAAACATTCAGGGTATGAAAGAGTCAAGCAACAAATTTAACAAGCTTGATAGCTATGAAGTCAGAATGATGTAAATATAATTGTACCCCTTAAAATACAGAGAATGTATATTCTTTCTAGGTACAGATGATATATTTATAAATACTATCCAAATACTAAGTCAGAAGTGAAGTGTGGACATATTCCAAGGATTGATTCTCACAGATGATCTGCTCTGAAAATACTGTAGTAATAGTGGGTACTAATAACAGGAAAAAATCAAAATAGTAATTTAAAAATCCTCCAAAGCAAAAGCCCCAATTATATGGAAACTGAAAAAGAGTGCAAATAAACCTAAAATGGTGATCCATGGAAGAGCTTTTCAGTTTCTGAAAAATGGATAAGGTGGAGAATGCTAAGGAATGAAAAAGTCATAATAAAACCCAACTCAGGTAAATAAATCTCTGTGTCATTTGACACTCAGAGCAATCCCAAGGTAGATGTCTCTATTCTCAATTTGATAGACGAAGAAACTGATGGTCAGTAGTTTGCACAAAGTCAAAGAATTAACAAATAGGCAAAACAGAAATCACATCCACTTTCTTTCATACTGGAATAGAGAGATACACACATAAAAGGAAATTGCCTCTAGAGAAAGAGAAGGAATGGCTAAACCATATAAGAAATCAAAGGGAAGGAGTAGTTGAGTTACTCATTCCATAGGCAGGTGTTCTGGGAGGCAACTTGTAGAGGAGGATGTGTGACCTCTTTAAGGAGCTGATGCTAGAGAGTCAGTCTTTCCCAGAAGAGAGAATAACTCTCTTGTTTCTGAAAGCATTTTGTAAATGATAAATCATATAATAAATGTTAGGCATTATCATTAATGTTATATGTTGTCCAGAAGTCCTTATGATTCCTGGAAACTTTATGGAAAAAAATTCAGATTATTTTAGTAATAAATTTCAGATGATTTTATTTATGCCAAGAGGTCCGTAGGAACGTTATTAGGAGTTTTACCACTGTTTTGTGATTAGAGAATAAAATAAGTTGGTACATATCAGGCTTAAAGTAAGAGGAAAATACCGAAATATTATTTCAAAAATTGCTGAGAGAGTAGATCTTATATTTTCTTGTCAAAAACACATACACAAATAAAGAGAACAAGAGGAAACTTTTGTTTTTATTTAAGGAAACGTACAGGCAGGAATGAAGGTGAAAATTTCATTTTATTTAGTTGTTTCATCTTAGTTGTTCTCCCTGGCTCCAGATCTTGAACTGGGGAACTTGGGATGTCTGTGTGGACTGCACCCAGTGGACTAAACCATTAGGGAACCAGAGCATGTCAGGACAAAACTTTTGAAGGTAATGGGTGTGTTTATGGGATAGTGCTGATGGTTTCATAGGTGTATACTTATCCCCAATTCATCAAGTTGTAGATGTTAAATATGTACAACTTATGTATTTTAATAATATCTTAATAAAGTGATTTAAAAATAAAATTCCAAAAAGACATTGTGATTTCTGCTACACCCCACTGTGCACTACCCCACCTGGTGTCACTTTAATTTCTCAGTTTAGGGTGTCACCTAAAGTGAGGGTGGTATGCAATTGAGTTTGAGAACTGAAAGAATTCAGCAACAAACATAAGAACACAAATTATCTGGAGGTCTTTAATAATTATTATTCATGTTTCCAGTATCAAGAAAAGTTATTCAAAACTTAAAGTGTGCTATAAGGAGGATGACTATGTGCCCTTTTAATGTCATACTGGAATATTGTCTAAGAAACCTACCAGGGTAGCAGAAGAACTTTCTGTGGTGATGGAAATATCTGTAGATCTCTGCTATCCCATTAATAGTTATCAACCATATGTGACTATGGAACATTTAGAATGTGGCTAATACAAATGAGAAACTGAATTTTAATTTTAATTTTGATTAGATAACATTTTAGTTTATATAACCACTTGTATGTAGTGGCTCCCATGTTGGTCAATGTGGCTTTAGGGAATTGTTCTTTTGTTTGACTTTACTATTTACTGTTGATTAAGTCTCAAACTCTGACGTTCCATGTTTATTTGGAGAAAATTAACTACATGAATAAGACTTACTTGGCAGAGACACAAATGATTTGCTTCTGGTAGAAAAGATAACCCCCAAAGTTATAATTTTATTACCAGTAATTAAAATGTAGGATGTTATCAAGATTTAAAATAGCAGCCATATTTCACCTGGGTCCATCTTTTTGGTTCTCTCATTAATGAGTTAGATAAATCTTTGATGTATGTTCAATTTGTATTCGTAAGGAGGCTTTTTTTTTTTAAACCAGTTTTGAAGACTGTATTTTTAGTCCTAGTGCAGCAGCAGATAATAGGTATCTTTATTGCTTCCTTTGAAAGCACATGGGCTTTCCTCTAACTCGCTTCTTCACTCAGTGTAGATCTTTTAAATGTCCTAATACTCCACTTAAATGGACTCAAGTTTAATTAAGTTCATGTGCTTCCACTAGGTCATTAGTTCTCAAAACTCTAGTTTTGTGGTATTACTAATATTTATTTCCAGGGAAGCTCTAACTTCAGAATTTGCCTCCCATTCTGATTTCAGCATGTTATTTTTCATGAACATTGGGGTTTCTATTCTTTCTTGTTCACTCGTTAACTTAGCAATGCACTTAAATGTATGGTTACATTATTTGATTAATCGATTTTTACATTTTTTTGTTTCCATTACTAGATGATTTTCAAGATATGAAATTTGTACCACAATGTTTGTGCCCATCGCACCACATCAGCTACCAGAGTTCTAGTATCCACCACACCACCACTGTATTTACTCCTCCATTCTCTGTTTTCCTTCTAACTTCTCCCTCCCTCCCTTCTCATAACCAGAGTTTTTCGTTCTGTGCATTTTGTTGTGTTTCATCAGTTTTTTTTGGTTTCTTATCCTTAAGACATTCTCCATACTGCAGCTATAATAAAATTTCTAAATGTGAATCTGATCATATCTGAAAGTCATCAATGGCATCACCATTATGAAGATAAAGCTCTCATCCCTAAAATAGTCCACTAGGACCTGCACGATCTGGAAACACCTCCATCCTCATTTGTGCCTCAGTCTCCTCACTTTAGCCAGAGATTTCCTTACTTCCTTGGAAATTATATATATTTCTGTCTTGAAAGTTTCAGATATGTTGTTCTTACTCCCTGATGACTTTCCTTAAGTCCTTTTATGTAGTTAACTCTCTTGCTAGAATGTAAGCTCCATGAGGACTGGATCATCCTGGATGTTTATTGTTCTATTCTCATCCTCCAATATTTGTTGAATGGACCATTCAATGAGTGAATCATCCGATGAGCGAACTCCTTATCTTCCTCTTCATACTTCCTCCTCCTCTGTTGCTTATTTTTTGAATACGATCATGGGGTCAGTCTTTCAACCTAGGAATTGGGAGTCATCATAGTCTCCCTTTTCTCCTTCACTGCCACTGTTAGTCATATATCTTCTTTAGAATCTAAGGAAATCAATCCTTTCTTTTCAGTCTTGCCATCATCACACTGCCTAAGTTCATTATTTCTTACTTGGATTCTCCCATAATTTCCCTAATAGATTTTCTTGCTGTAACTTGCAAATCTGACGCAAGCAAATCTGACCATGTTTTTTCCTTAAAAATTTGAAATAACAATATATGTAAATCAAAGTAACACTATGTGCACTTTAAACTTATACAGTGATGTATATAAATTATTCTTCAATAAGACTAGGAAAATGCTAACAATATTATTAAATGATTCCCCCTGCTATTAATGCCTTAGTTTGAAATATAATTTTTTGTGATCTCCCCTTACTTCCTCCCATTCCTGTTCTACATACATCCCAAGCTTGACTTAAGTCAAACATTCACAGAGTATCTACTCTGTAACAGGCTCTGAACTAGGTACTGTAACATACATTGCCTCAATTTCTCCTCAGAAATCACTCAGAGTTTGTATACTTTCCTAGTGAGGAAACAGATGTAGATGGAGGAAACAGCTCGCCTCTAGGTCATGGGGTTCATCTATGGCAGAGCCTGGACCGGAAGCCAGATTTCCTGAACCCCAGAGCCCATGTTCTTTCCAATTAGTGTATTGCCAGAAAAAGAGTTGTATAATCTCTTGAGGAAGAATGAAATGTACATTGAGTCATCGAGGTGAATAACAAGATTATGTCATGGCACTTATAAAAATTAGGTATCAATTAAAGATGTATTTCTAAAGGGCTTTGAAGGAAACTTTTTGTCATTTTCTTTTCCACCCTGGTTTCTCCCTACCTCTTCCTTTCCATTCCATGGTAATAATATCAAGTAATAGTCCTGAGAAACAAACTCAGACCTACTCCAGCCCTAGACAGAACAAGAGGGTAGACTTTATATTAAAATTTTGATTTGTTTTCTGGCAGGATTTGGAATTAAATTTTCCTTGACTTGCACGCTTATGGTCCACTTATTACTCTTTTCCTTGCATGTTATTTTCCTCCTGTCAGTCATAGAAAGAATGAGCTCTGGAGACCTACATCATCCCTCAGGTAATTCCTTAGTTATTATCAGAACCCCACATAATACTGGTTCTCAGAGCTAGGATCCTGACACAGAGCTAAGCCATCTATCCACTACTCCTTGTTTGATTTTCACATAATTATTGAATTCTTCATTTCTTCTCCATTCTCCCAATTGGTTTTTTTACCCTCAGCCTTGACCATCTCAGATCTATATGTATAACATTTCTAGATAATGTATGTAAAACACAAGTGAGATTGCATTATTCCTTAGTTTAAAACCTTTCAGTAACACTTGGTCAGCACAGGGTGAAGGTCAAATAGCTTAGCAAAGCCAACTTCTGCCTTTGCTTGTTTTCTTCTCTTACATTCGGCAACGCTAAATGATTGCGGTTTCTCGAAATACTAGTTGTTTTTTTTTCTTCTTTAAGTTTGTATCTTACCTTAAGGCTTTATTCATTTTTCATTTTGACTTTTGCTTAAATATTGCTTCCTCAGAAAGAGCATACCAAGGTATCATATCTAAAATAAGCTCCTTCTTTCCATTACTTTAGCTCTTTATTTTACCTTATATTTTCTTTATAACACTTCCCAGTGTCTGTAATTTCTGTTTGCACTTATGTGTTTATTATTTTTCTCCACCAGTAGAATGTGTATTTTACATGCTTTGCTCATGGTTGTATCCCCCAAGTGCCTGGAATAGTCTGGCATAGAGTAGGTGTTTAATAAATACTTACCAAATTAATGAACAAATAAATGAAGTATCTCCCTCTATCTGAAACTCTTTTCTCCTTTCTAGTTCACTTGTCTCTAACCTGTATTTAGCTGAGGGGTCACCTCTTCTAGAAAACCTCTCTAATTATAGTAATTTGAATAAGATACCCTTTCTCAGAAGCTCCGTGATACCTTAAACATGTGTATGAGTATATTTGCATAAATTATAAAGTGTTTACTATACACCAGACAGATAAAAAGTGGTTTTCATCTGCTACTTCATAATAACTCTCTGAAGTAGGCATTATCAACTCCAGACTGTAAACAAGAGAAGTGAGACTTAGGAAAGCTTTACCTTGCTTGCAGTGACACATAGAATAAGAAGTTGAACTGAGATTGAAGACCTGGAAATTCTGATACTAAAGTTCTTGTTCTTAATGGAGGAATGAGTATAAAGATACAAGGAAACATGACAGAGAATCCAAAATGAGTGGTTATTGCCATTGAATACTGGGTATGGGCTTCAATACACATTGCTGAGAACAACACTCTGAGTTCAGGAATGAATTTTTTTTTATTGTGTGCATACCTATTGGTAGTTTTCTCTGAAAACACCTTAAAGATGAATAGGCTTCTAATTCCCTGGTCTCCAATCCAATTCAGTTCAATTCAATGCACGTAAGGAAGAAGACTTTTATAATACTGGGTCAGAGACCATCAAGTCAGGGGGAAAGACGGGACTTGAGGCTACTTTCTTTAGAAGGTGGATACATATATACATAGTAATTAAATATTTATGGACTCATCCTTCAGCCATTTATGTAAAGATATTCTTAAAATGTCATTTAGTGTTGTTTCCCCTATGAGGACTGAGTTTACTTTGAGAATGCTCTCCTGCTCTTCAACTCCAGCTCATCCAGCAAAAAAGTAAGTAGTATTACCTTCCAGCCATCAAATTGTAGCTTGGAAATGGGGAGAAAATCAGTTTCTGGATGTGATGGGGTGAATGTCAAAGAGATTTCTACACTGAATTACTAGAAGTTTTGGTTGAGGACAAGAAATGGCCAAGGAAAAGAAAACGAAGCTCTTATAAAATAGCCAAAAGGAAGTAAATAAAGAAATCAGAGCATAACATGTTTAAAGCAATTGAGGAGAGTCTGAAATTAAGCATAGCACAAGGTAAAGAATGAAAATGTGCTTCATGCTCTGGAAAGAGCTAATAAAAATATGAATTTGATAAACCATAACCCCAAGGTATTATGGTCAAACAATAGAATTAGTGAGAAGGAATGATTGCACTGCCAATACAATTCAGTGACAGATAACAAGTAAACCCCAAATAGCAGATGACAGAATAGACAGCTTAAAATCAAATCACTAGCATGAAGGAGAAGCTTGAGTTAGTTTCAAGAAATGAGAAGATACAAGAAAAGTAAAAACAATTAAAGAGGAAGTGCTCTCTGAAGTAGACAGAGTATTCCCTGCAAGAGATTTTGCCTTTAAAATGGAGAAACCAACAAATGGAAGAGAAAAAATTTTCTGAACAATAATTCAAGAATATCCTGAAATAAAAATAAAAATGAAGATATTGATAGTCACCAATTTTATAATTAAGATATAAATTATAATGAAATAGCACTAATAATTTCTTCTGATAACCATTAGCTCTTCCAACCCATTTATTCCTTTACTCATGTTTGTATTTGTTCATTCCATAGCTAAGTTTTGGGTTTTTTCCTGTGTGTTATGACATCTGTAAACAAGACAGTCTTAGTGGACTTTTTATTCTAAGAGGAGAGAAGACAGGAAATAATATGCAAGCAGTAATAAGTGTGAAGAAAACTAAAGAAAGGTAAGGATAGAAAATGATACTGGAGTTGGAGAAGGGTTAGAGATGGAGTAATCAGGGGTGGCCTCTTTGAGAAAGGTAAAATTGAATAGATACCAAAATGACGTGAGTGAGCACGCTCTGAGAAGTTCCAGAAAGAATTTTTCCATCAGGGGTTCTCTTGAGCTAAGAAGTAATATGTCAAATGCTAAGGAAGTATGATACAATGCAAGGAGTTAAAATGAGAAAAAGGCAGGCCCAGATCAGTGTTTTTCAAACCAAGAATCACTGTTCGTTGGCATATTGCATTAAAAATAAGTTAAAAGGAAGACTCAGGATCAACAGTATTGTAGTGCATATTATGTGGTAAGTGTGAGTATTGGTTTTTGGAGCTATCCATATATGGATGCATGCGTGTACATTCTAGGTTATGATTTAAAAATGAATTTCTTACTATGGTACCTGTGCAAAAAGTTGCAAATACACTGTGCTAAATTATGTAGATCCTTACTGTCTGTGATAAAGAGGGTGGGTTCTACTCAGAAGGTCAAGAAGCCACTCAAGAATTCTGAGCAGGGAAGATACAAAATGTGATCAGTGTTTTCAAGCTTTTTGCTGTGTGTAAAGGGAGCTGCAGTATAAGAAATGAGATAACTACTTGCAAAATCATTTCTTACCTATGCCACTGTGGTAGGCAGAATAATATCCTCCTCCAGTTCCAAGGATGTCCAAATCCTAATCTGTGGAATCTGTGAATATGTTATATTATGACAGAAAAGACCTTGCAATGTGATTAAAGTTGAGAAGGGGAGATTATCTTGAATATCTAAGTGGATCTAATCTAATCACTAGAGTCTTAAACCTGGAAAAAGGAGGCTGAAAAGTAGTCACTGTGATGCCATGTGAGACCACTTGATCTGCCATTGCTCACTTTGAAAATGGAGCAAGGGGCCATGAGCAAGGAATGCAGGTAACCTCTATAAGTTGAAGTCAAGGAAATAAA
The DNA here is from genome assembly GCA_004363575.1 of Solenodon paradoxus. Classification (NCBI taxonomy): domain Eukaryota; kingdom Metazoa; phylum Chordata; class Mammalia; order Eulipotyphla; family Solenodontidae; genus Solenodon; species Solenodon paradoxus. Next base: position 167,749 of record RJWH01000257.1, read on the forward strand.
TCTTAGAGTTTACAAAAAGAAACATGACATTTTGATTTTAGCCTGGTGTGATGTGTCAGACTTGTCAGAACTGTAAGATTATAAATGTATGTTTTCTTTTTTTAATACCACATGTATTAGACTATTTTTATTTTTTAAATTCAAAGGAACAGTGCATCATAGCAATCCACATCTGTACATAATATATTGTTTAGCATCATTTCTATTCTTCCTTTACTGTATAATTAATCCTCTTTACACGGTTTATCCATTAATTTAATAATACCTTGGAAAATCACTTCACCATTTAAAAATATATTTAAATATTTTTTAATTATCAAAAAATGCTTATTAAAGGAACATTCCATTATGTCATTACATAGGTTTAAGGTCCGCAGTAAAACAGCATCTGTATCTAACACATTGTTTACCCCTGTCAGTTTCATTCTTCCTTCACCATTTAATTGAGTGTGTTTTCTAAGCCACTACATTTGTGATAATTTGTTTTGGTGGCAATAGAAAATGAATACAAGCATGTTGCCTCTTAAATCTGTCTTCACCTTTTCCCTCTCACAGGCCTCTTCAGAGTACAGATACGAGTCCTGTGTTAAAGTTCTGTCATTTAATCTCACTGTCCCATAGCTTCTTTGCTCCTTCTTTATGTGTTATTTCCAATATCTTTTTTTTAATTTTAAAAGTGATTCCCCTGGATGACTAGCAGTTAGGATATACTTACCAAGCCTTTTTTGTTGTCCAGATTAATTTGAGGAAATTTGAGGTAGGGAACTGAGGTTGGGGAAGGATTACAGTTAGTTCTTTTTAATTTTTAAATTTCTATTAAACTGCTAAATCAGAGAGATTGTCTCCATCAAAATTATGAAGACATTCTTCACAGAAATAGAAAAAGAAATCATGAACCTTATGTGGAATTATGTGACCCTAACTGCAAAAGCAATCCTGAGGAAAAAGAACAAAAATGGAGGTGTTGTGTCCCTGAGTTTAAATAATATTACAAAGCAATGACATTCAGGTCAGCATAGTATTGAAATAAAACAGACATAGTGACCAATGGAATAGAACTGAGATCCTGGAAATAAACCCACACATATATGGACACTTAATTTATGACAAAGTTGCCACGGACATACAAGGTGCGAGGACAGTGTCTTCAGTAAATGGTGTTGGGAAAACTGGGAAAACTGGATGCCACAGGCAAGGGTTGAAACTTGATCACTATCTAATACCACATGCAAAAATTAACTAAAAATGGATTACAGATTTAGTTGCAAGGTTTGACACTATAAAATACATAGAAAAAAACATGGACAAAATACTCCTTGTCATTTTCCTAAGATATGTCTTTGGGAACTCGACTTCAGTGGCAAGGGAAATAAAATCCAAAATAAACTAATGTGGTTGCATCATATTAAAACACTTCCACACAGCAAAAGAAACTCATCAAAACAAAAAGACATCCTACTGAATGGAAGAAGGTATTTGCTCATCATACATCAAACAAGGGGTTAATATCCAAAATACATGAAGGAAACATAAAACTCAGTAACAGAAAAAAAAACAAAAAAACCAATCAAAAACTGGAGAGAATAATTGAATAGACATTTCTCCAAAGAAGACTTACATATGACCAACATGCAGATGAAAAGATGCTCCTTCTCTTGTTATTAGAGAAATGCAAATCAAAACAACAATGAGATATAAGCTGACACCTGTGAGAATGGCTATTCTCTAAAAGACTGGAAGCAAGAAGTGTTGTCAAGAATGCGGAGAAAAGGGAACTCTTATACACTGTTGGTGGGATTGTAAATTGGTGCAACCATTTGGAAAGCAGTATGGCGATTCCTCAAATAAATTGAAAGTGGAAGTCCCATATGATCCAGTTATTTAATATAAAATAATGTAAATTTAATATAAAAGCACAACAACACTAATATGAATTATATATATCACCGTGTTCATCGCAGCATTATACAATAGCCAAAAACAGGAAACAAACTAAGTGCCCATCAATAGTTGATTGGGTAAAGAAGATGTGATATTTATCTATATCTATATATCAATAGATATGTTAATATATATGCACATGGAATACTGTTCAACTATCAAAAAAGATGAAATTCTGCCATTTGCAACAACATGGATGAACCTCAAAAGAATTATGCTTAATGAGATAAGCAGAAGAAGATAGATATCATATATCATTTATATGGGGTATGTAGAGAAATTAAGCAAATAAATTAACTCAGACAAAAATAGACTTTAAGTCAATAAAATCAAGTTGGTGGTTGCAGGAAGAGGAGTGAGGGAGGCGGGGTGGGCAAGTTTAGTAGGTGGATAAATTTTATAGTGAAGGAAGAACTGAAATGGTGTTAACTTGCTGTATTATACACCAATGTGGATTTACTATGATGCACACCTTAAATTTATATAATGTTATGATGCAATGTTCCTTCAAAATTAATTTAAATTAAAAATAAACAGATTTCCATTAAAATTCTAAATTATATAGATTATCTTATAGCTGCTGGTTTTAAATGATGGAATGTTGGTGATTAATTCACTTTGGTTTTTATCATAGCAAAGGACAGTCTTTTAACTTTAAAACCTCAAATATAGGACTGAGAAAATAACTTGATAATTATATAAATATAAGAGCAATACTGGAGGCAGCATCTTTTTGTTGTGTCACTATTGCCTAGATCAGTGTTATTCAAGTACTCTAGCCATATGGTCTTCATATAAAAATGAGGTATTATCATTATTACAAAGGACATGATTAGATCTAGTGAAAAATATTAGGGGTTATTCATTGTAATATCTTCAGCAATAAAATATCTTTATATTTTTGATAGTGTTCTCATGTAAAAAATTATTTTAATCCTCATAAAAATCTTGAACTCTTACAGATGACATGGAAGGGACTTCGGGTTACAAGATCAGTAGACACCCAAAGTAAGTGGCAGAAACTAGAACCCAAGTTGCTTGAGTAGTTTGAGTCCTATTTAGCATTTGCACCAGTTATCACTGATGCCATAGAGATGTCCATCTTGTTTTTGTGGTGTCCTGGGGAAGATGATCCATATGAGTTTAGTAGCATTGAAATTTTGAAAACTCCCAAGTTTTTAAACATTTCCAATCATATGATTAGAGATTATACTATCCCTGCTCCTTGATAAGCAGTGATGAATACATTTTAACCAATTCTTGATAGCTAGGGTATATTATTATGAATATTAATTATTATATTATGAGATCCTTAGCAATATTAGGGCTGTCGGCACCTATCAAATGTTTTATTTTATTTTGTTTTAGTTTATTGTCCTTTCTCATGTTATTTTTGCTTCTTTAAGACACTGGTTTCTAATCTTCCTTGCTTCCTCCATTGAGAAAGTTCCTTGAGGGGTATGCCTTACGTAGAGAATAAAATGCATGCACTTTGCGACATCTCCTTTACTAAATTTCATGTATTCTGGATGATTCATGTTGTCACATATCTGACTTCTAAATACATTCGATATTACTATGAAATATAAATAAATATATTCTCAGTCTATTTAAAAATGTTGCTTAAAATTTTATCTCATATAAATATGTTGACAAATATTGAGTAACATGCAAATATGTATGACAAATATTACATCTTGGAGACTGTACTCATGAGATTTTTCTTCTGTGAAGCAACAATGAAATAACATAGTTTCAATAGATTACAAAAATGAACAAGATAATGTCATTATAATACGTTGTTTTAATTTATTATTTCTTTAAATTCCTTATTCAGTGCTTAATAATCTTTAATTATGGTATGTTCTGCCATTATAAACATACAAATTTGTTATTTGTAAGTAGATCAGTAGCATTTATATGTTAACCTTAGAACACATTTTCTAATGCATTTTTTCTCCTCTAGAGAATATTTGAAATTTATAGCCACTTTACCAGTTGTCATTAAAATATTGAAGCAATATTACTGTGGGACATTTCTTAGCTTGGTATGAGATAGCTCATTAAGTGTATAAAGTACTCACAATGCCCAGGATAATTTTAATTGGGAATATTTTTATAATGGGAAATTAAAAATCATGTAACTGTTCAATGAAAGCAAAATTTATATTACTCAGCAAAATATAATTTTATAACTTAAATACAGTCTATGGCCCAAACTATTTTTTTTGGGGGGGAATTTGCTATGTTCAATGAATAGCTCTGGAGTTGACTTGGTTCTGGCCAGTGTGAACCAGATCTGTTGGCAGGTAGGTGGTTGGCAGAGAATGTTAGTCACACTCCTTACTTCTGCTTTAGGTTGCTTGAAGTTCTTCCTCTTCCGTGCCACTTCTGCCACAGAAACAGTGAAAAATAAAATGCTGAGATGTAGGATTCCACTGAAAGCTGTCACATTAACTTGAAAGAGAATCTGACATTGCCCTATTTTAGGCAGAGATTTGTGAAGATTTTTCTCTTATGAACATATCTTCTTACTTATGAATATTTTCTTAGAGGAGTGGTTGAGAGAAAAATCTAGTCACATTGCCTGGGTTTAAATCTTGGCTCTTCAGCTAACTTGCTTTGTTGACTTGAGCAAGTTACTGAATACACTGGACCTCAGTTTTCTCATCTAAATAAAAGGATCATAAGAGGACCAACCTCAAAAACTTATGATGAAACTAGATGAGTTAATATGCATAAAGCACTTGGAACAATGCCTGGCATAGTAATAAATGTGGTATGCCAGTAAGCATCAGCAATGGCTACAATTGGACTGCTCAATCTTTGAGGTCACTGGCTGTATGTTTAACATGGCTGTATCTGTGATCTAGCATGGCACACAGTAGTGGGTCAGTGTGTAGACTTAACAGCACATTTCCTAAGGATCAAATGTTAATAACTGATACTAAAATTGAATATTTTTGAGTCAATCCATGATGTAACAAGTATTAATAAAAGATTGAAACATTGAGAAATGAAAGGTTGAAAACAGGTTAAAAAGAAAACCTCTAAAAGAGCATTTATATAAAAATGCTTAGAGCATAAGATTTGTTTCTATTGAGAGAAAACAAACATATCTAAATATGTATATGTAGATATGTATCTGTAGGCACAATTCTCAAAGGAACTCTCTTAAAAATTTCATCTCTTCTTGACTATACATTGAGTGAAAAACTGCTAAGAGCTGAAAATTTGATCATCTTTGTTTAGCAGTCCCATTCACAATGGTCTCAGCTCTCTCCACCATTTTATCCCTATTCAAATCTGACAGTTCCAATCTCCCTCATTTTGTTCTACTTTTTTCCCAATAGGCACAACTTACCATGTTACATTATATTATATATAGTTTAATTATTTGTTAGGTTTGTTATCTATCAAATGTTTTCTTCAACTAGAATGTAAAATACTTGAGTTCAGGGATTTCTGATTCACCAACCTATCATAAGTAATTAGAAGAACATTTTGACTTGAGTACTTAACATTCAACAAATCTTTATTAAATAATGAATGAACCATATTTATTTTGAAATGAAATGTATTTAAGTCTTTAGAATGTATTATAGCTAATATTTAGGAAATATTCTTAATTGTAAGGATACAGGATTTTCTGTGTCCTCTTATGTGTTCTACTACCTTTACTTCAATTATCACTACAATTCCTCAGATCAATTCAGCTGAAATTATATTTTCTTTGATAAAAGTGAAGTTAGTGCTAATATTTGATCCCCAAATATAATTTTGAAATACTAAAACAGCATTGGAACACAGAGTGCTAAAGAGAGTTAGACTGTCTGAATTATTTTATGTCAGTAACAAATGCTAGATTTTTCTTTTGGGAGAAGCTCTAGAACATACTCCTTTTTCACGTGGCTTGTCTCTGTGTAAGATACTTCATAAACTGGACCATATCAATCCAATTTTGATGAGCATATCTTTCAATCTCTGCAGGACTCAACTGACCTTTGTGGGTCTGAATATTGAAGTGAGAGTTTAAAAATTAGACTGGCTTGAATTTCCTATTATACTGTACTGCTGAAATGAAAGCAGTCCACTGATAAAATAGCTACATTTTTTTCTTTAAATTTTTTCAGATTAAATATTTCTAAGTGTTTCAATAGGTAGTCTCTTTCCTAAATGTCACTGGTGAATTTCATCTTCGTAAATGATATTAATGAACTATTTATTGTTCTGCCCTCTTGCTGCACAAATCCCACAGTAATTTGGAAGCTTGTCTGTATTCATTTTACATAGGAGAATTCAATTTTGCTTCTATTGCCAGTTTAATTCATCTGAAAGTACTATTTTCTAAGAAAGTAAACAGTTGTAAATGCTTATGATTTTTCTTAGTGATTTTCAATACAGTAAACACAAATCCATTATTTATCAGGGTTGACAAGCTAATCCCCTTCTGGGAGTTGGCCTTACATTGATTGTTTATTAATATTTTAAATAAAAATCTTTATTAATAAGGTTAAGTATAATTTTCACAGGCTTGGTTGATAAAGATAAAAAATCAATTCAGTAATTAGGAAAGGAGATACTATTAAATTCACTAGACAGTGGCACAGAATGAAAGTTCCTTATATTGACAAAAAGAAAATGAAATGACTAGAGAGAATGTCTTCTTTTAAAAATCATAAGCAGACTTTTGGGCTATGTGAGTCTCAGTGAATAAGACTGGGACTTCTTGCTTTAAGATGAAGTAAACTCTGGCTCTCTCCTTCTGAGAAATTCTGTTGTTGCTAGATTTCTGGTCCTTAAAAATATTGAGGTAGCTGAAATCTGTGTTGTGAAACTTTGGGCCATTTGCTTGGGGACCAACACTTAGCTCTCATGTGACAGTAGGAAATTTCAGGTAGATAACACAGGCTGAGAGGGCTGGTGCAAGAGACCAAGAACTGGCAATGTATTTCTAATGTCTGCGGCTCTTAGGGAAAGTGAGCAGTGGAATCAATTAAGCAGAAAAGAAATGGGCACCGGAGGAGGTCCTCTCTTCTGCAAGAATATTTTGCTTCTAGAACATTTAAAAAATACTTAGAACAAGAAACCAACAGGGGCTTATAGTTCTTCATACAATAAAGCAGTGTAGTCCCATAAGTGAAAGGGAAGGGCATGGAGAAGAGCTAAAGTTTTTTTTTTTTCATTTGGTTTAGGCCCTTTTACTTCTTGAAAATGACCTAGGCAACAACTCTCAGGATTAGTTTAAGGACAGTGTGAATTTATTTTAAACAAAGCCAAGGGATAGAAATACCTGTTTGCTATCTATGACATAACCAATATACAAATCAGTCTCTTTCCCAAGAGTTTCATATTTCCTTACCAAAAATAAAGCCCTTTATTCCATAATGAGAAAAAAAGGTTATTTGAAGTTATATTAGGGATGGGTGAGGTGACACATGAGAATGAGGGATATTGATTTAAAACTTAAGCAAGCATAGTCTCTTTTAAGGAGAAAGGAATACAAAAAAGTTTTCCAGATGTGTACTCGAAGATTTAGGATTTGCTCAGGCTCTGCATGTTTGTTTGCAAAGAAACTCCATGAATGTTTTTGTTGTTTAGGAGGAAAATCGAAGTCAAGAATATGAAAGCAATCTGATTTTGCCAAGATTTTTATTCTGGTGGAACCAGATACCCCTATTTTGCAAAAAGAACACACTAATTTTGCTATAAGACGTAGTACCATGTTTTCTTCCAAAGCAAAAACAAACCAAAAAACAAGTAATTGCTTATGGAGAAGAATGTAAAAGCTAACAACATTAGTCCCCATTATGAAATGACTACCATAAACAACTGAAGTGGTCTTGTCATTTTTCTCACAGACATCCAAATCCTAGAACTGGCAAATCACTTGTCCTGGTGTCCCAGGAGAGTCTGTGCTGAGTGTTCTGCAGCTATAGGTAGGGATCAGGCAGGCTTGTGTTGAACCTTTTCTGCTTCCTTTGGATTCTTTGCAGTCATTTGTTTAAACCACTCAGCCTTCTGGCCACACACTCACCACATTCCTGTTTTGTCACTCAATGCATAGGTTTGGTTATATGAAAATTGCATTTGAAACTCATTAGCTATTTTTAACATCTTTCCAACACTAACAGTTATCATATAATTATCTTTCTAAACAAAATAACCACAACTTTTTATTTTTAATGTATAAAATGTTATTATTAAACATACAATAAATACCATGTTTTCACCACTCTTCAAAATGTTTCCTCTGCAAGCCATTTTTTCACAGACTCATGTATTTTTGGAGCTGAACTAGATTTTACCAGATGTAGAGTCTCATTCCCTCTCCTTCCAGTCCCTCTAATAGGGAAGGAATTAATTCCCTCTGATTATAACACTACTACTGGGTGTCAAACATTGTGATTTATCACACATGTTAACTTCATTTAATCTACACCAGAAACCTGCAAGGATGAGAACAAGATTTGAGTTGTAAATTCCATTTGTAAGCCTAATTTAAACAAGTAAATTATGAAATTAGACTTTAAACAGAGGACTTTGTCATTCCAAAGATCATGCTCATGCTCTTAACTACTATACTTCTTACCTCTATAACAATCCTGCACATTATCCTCTGAGTTACATTTGACTTCTGAAGTCTTGGGGAATTAGGGTAGCCCAGTCTTTCTTTAACATGAGAATTATTTTCCTTGTCTTGCACTGATATGGTCAGCCCTTAGCTTCTACCATTGGCTCTGTCTTCTGTGACACCTATTCCCCTTGCCATAGCTGTTGAATATCCATAGTGGCACAGAGTGATGAATCTTGAAAATACTATCATCTTACTGCTTGGCAGCAGATAGAAGTCATCACTAATAAATAATCTTCAAAATACTTTTGATGGCAGCAAAACGTCAGCTTTAAACTACATTGTGGGGCTTAATTTTATTTCTTTTACTTAAAAATCTGGTATCTTTTATACCTATTTTTTTGATAAATAGGCAGTCACTGAATTTCCTGCCTGAACTTAAGTAAGGCGTGTGTGTGTGTGTGTGTGTGTGTGTGTGTGTGTGTGTGTGTGAGAGCAAAGTTGGAGGAGAGGGATGCATTGGAATAGACCAGACTCCAATCTAGAGTGACATTTCATACAGCAGGGTTATATGTTGAGCTACCTAATATCTTGCATTTTGCCTCTAGATTTTGTCCTTAACTATGCAACCTGGAGCTAACTCGATGAGAATGCTGACAATCAATTCTACCAAATATGTTGTCTTTATCATAGTTTTACTAATTATTTTCACCTTGGGAAACAATTTTTTTCAACTACAATGTAAAGCTAAAATTTTTGGCCTTCTTTGCTCCTCCTCTCATGCTGATTTCATTATTTCTTTTAGCTTTCACTGTTAAGTAAACACTAGTATCTTACAGAGGGTAGTTTGCCTATGCATTCCAGTTGCGTGACTAGCTTGCGTGACTTTTCAATAATGTATATCAACAAGGAAATAATCTTGAATCTATTATTTACTATAACTTTTTAATGTATCTACAAAACTGTTGTGTGCTTTTTAAAATAAGGCATAAAGCATAAATGCGTGATTTCCCCAGGTGCCTTCTCTCTTAAAAGGCTGCCTGAAAAATACTTTTGTAATGAGTCAAATGTATCAGAAAAAATTTCATTCTAGAGATTAGAGACTGAACAAGGTTCTCTCACCAAAATAAAATATTTCACCCAATATATAGCATTCAAAGCTCATGTTCTTTTGAGTTAAATTTAGATATGGAGGAATGAAACAATCTCTAGTGTATGATTTGATGAGTTTTGATAAATTATATAACCTCATGACCACAACAGAAGTTATGGTGCTGAGTATTTCTGTCACTCCAGAAAGTTCTCTTAGTCTCATTTCCAATTAATATTCAAACCCACAGACAACCATTGCTCTGATCACTACTGATTTTGAATTTTTTGAACTTTATGTAAATGGAATGACATACTGTATACTTTTTATTTAACTTCTCTTGCTAAATGTGTTTGGGGATTTTTTCATATTTTTATGTATATAAATATTAATTTAAAGTTAACTGGTATTTTATTGTATAAATATACCACCATTTGTTTATCCAGTTTCTTGTTGGTGGACGTTAGTTGTTTTTTGTTTTTGGTATTATGCAAAGAGCTCTTGAGCAAATCCTTTGTGGGCATAGTAGATATTTTTTGTGGACATAAATGTTTATTTTTCTTAGGTAAATATGTAGGTGTGGGACTGCTGAGTCCTAGGATAGGTGAGTATCCAGCTCTGTAAATAACTGCTAAAGTTAACTTCACAAGCAACTGACAAACCTAATTACTATAATAATGTGAGGCCTGCCCAGATGCATCCTACAGACTGAGTTTGATGAAGCAATTTTCCTTCGTTCAATAACTTCCGACATGAGTTTATAAAAATAGATTTAAACTAATTATTAACGTACTTTTAATTCAAGCCAGGTAAAATACTGCAGATATTTTTTGATGTGCCTGTGTAACCTATTGCATTTCTCCAGTTTCAGCAGGATACTTTTCTAGATCACTTTATCTTGACCATAATCGTGAGGAGGTGTCCAGACAGTGGAGGTTTTCATAAATAGTAATTCCCAGAACATTTTGGAGGTGTTATTAATGTTGAGTTCAGAAGGGTGAGCCCACACTAATAGGCAGTATAGGAAGACGGTTTTTCCTTCCCATGACCCTCTTCTTTCTTCATGTGTTGCGGTTAAGCAATTCTGTATAATTTTAGACAAGCACTAAGACCATAACTGCTCTTTTGTGTATTAGTATATTGAAATTATTTTTGTGTTAGGCATCTAAAAATTAATACTTGAGGTACTAATATGTATATATAGACCTTCCAATACCTATGAAGAACCCAGTGTATCTCTTTTTAGTAGTAACCTTTCTCCCCCAACTCCCAGAGGTAACTACAATCTTGAATTTTGTGGTTAACATTTTCTTACTTTTTTCTTTAGACTTGCCTGATATGTTTTAAAATAATCTATTGCCTACACTTGAATATTTTTGACATTTGTATAAAAGGAAACATTATATGTATACTGAGACTTTTATTAAACATATTCATGTTGATACACAGTTAAAATTTCTTCATTAGTTCTTTGACCATTTTGGGAGTTCATTTATTTCTCCTCTTGGTAAGAATTTGAGTTGTTTTTAGTTTTTCTGTTCTTTACTGTTAAAAACAATGATTTTTATAACTACTTTTATATATGTTTCCTGATAAGTATGTACAAAACATTCTCCAGAGAATAATCTTTGGAGTGGAAATTGACGGGTTGTGCAGTATGTGGATTTCCACTTTGCTAGACAATGTCATCTTATTTTTGAAGTAGTCCTATTATACTCTCACCAATAGTGTATAAAAATTTACTTTGTGTCAGCACTTCTTTGGCTATTTAACTTTTGTCAATTTGGTACATTTAAAATGAAATCTCATGGGCTTATTTGCATATTTCTGATTACTAATGAGAGCAGAGTGTATTTTTATATTTTGCATTTGTTTCTGCTTCTGTGAAGTGTCTTGCCTTTTGCCTTTTTTAAAAAAACAGGTTTTCCTTTATTGTATTATTTATAGTTTTTTTTTTAACTCTTTTTTGGATTATACGTGTTGCAAATGACTTCTCTTAGTTCATAATATTAAAGTAGTTGAATTTATTAATCTTTTTCCTTCAGGGCTTGTATTTCTTTGTGCTGTGAAAAAGTTCTTCCTTATGTGGCGTTCATAAATTCTATATTTTCTTTGAAAAAAAAAATTTCTTTAAAAGGGAAGTTACAGGCAGGAGTGAAGGTGAGTAGGCAGAGAGGCAGGAAGGGAGAGAGAAGAGGACGGAGTACTTTATTTTATTTAGTTGTTTTTATCTTGGTTGTTTCCCCAGATGCCTGGTTTGAATTGGGACTTTGGGATTAAGTGGACTATATCTGGTGAACTAAAATGCTAGGCCACCAGGCTGTGTTGAAACTTTTTTAAAGTCTTGTTCTTTTTACTTACATCCTTCTATTTCTTCTTCATGTTTTTCCCGTATGAAAAGTAATTTTTTTTGTCTGAGAATTCTTAATTACTAATTCTTTTTGTTAAAGCAATTTTCAGGTTTCAAGTATAATGTTCCATTTATCTTTTAATTCTCCATTGCATCTATAGTTTTGTCCTTATTTTAAACACAACTTATTCGTATTTTCAGGTATTTTTTTCCCCTCTTGATTAATATTGCTGAGATTGTCAGTTTACTAATCTTTTTCAAAAACTAAATTTTGGTTTATTTAGTTTCATTACACCTTTATTGTCTATTTAAATTAATTTTCACCCTTGTCCTTATTTTCAAAGGATTTTCTTTGAACTTGTTATATTGTTGTTTTTCTAATGACTTCAATTGAATGCTTAGACTATTTTTAGACTTATTCAGTAATATAAGCATTTTGGCTATCCATTTATCTCAAAGTACCACTTCAGCTGTATCTCACAAATTCTGATTTGGTGAACTTTTATGTTTAGTTGCAAGTGTTTTCTGATTTTGTGTGATTTTGATGTCCCTTGATTCATTCAGCAACTCAAAACAGATTTTATATTGAATCTTATGCCATTTTATATGAGAATGTTTTTACTTATTTATTTTTAAAGAAAATGTGCAGGCAGAAATGAGGGGAGCATTTGTTTCATTAGGTTGTGCATCTTGGTTGTCCTTCAGCCCCACCCCAGCAGCCCCTGCCTTGGTGGGCCAAGATAATGATTTTTTAGAGGCCAGTGGTATATATCAGGGAGATCTATTTAGTAATCAGTGCCATAGTCCAGATGATAAAGTAGTTTCACTTGAGAGTGAAGGCTGGTAGTGGTAAGTGGTTAATTCTGCAAAGAATTTGAGGGTTGAGCCAAAAGGTTTTCCAGGTGATTGAAGATGGGATATGAGAAGAAAAAAAGGATAAGGTTGAGTCCAGAGGAGAAAAGAGAATCATTTTGTTTAAGGTTAGGAAAAGTAATAGTGTGTTTGAATGCTGATGATATAGGGGGAAAAGGAGAGAATTTCCGGTGCAAGTATAGTGTTGGAGAGAATGAAAGAATGATAAGAGTTCACATCAAGTAGTGATGGGGCATAACTAGGGTGATATAGAGGATGGTGAATGATATAAATTGGTTGTATGAAATGCAAAGCTGTCATTTTTATGTGACAGTGAAGAAAACTTTGAAAGCATAAATAAAAAGCAAATAGCTTTTATTGAATTGAAGCTTAGTTAAAAATACCAGAAGTATGGAGTTCCCCTCTCTCCATTTATCTTTGCTAGCAAGCATTGGATATATAATACTAATAAAATTATTTGTTAGTTGATTTTTGAGTTTCATGTAAGCCTTGAAATACATATTCTTTAATTATGCATACAAGATTTGTTTGATAGCTCCAGTGTTTATCCTTACATATTTTCCAGTTATGTTTTGCTATATGCCAAAACATCACAAAAATTAGTAACTAAATGACCATTTATTTAGCTCACTTCCTTGTTTAGCAATTTGATTTAGGTTCGACTTAGGACACTCTCCCAGTATAGGCCTGGCTCAGTTGATCTTGTCTGGACCCCCTTATGTCTGCAGTTTGCTGCTGGGTAAATTGGGACTATGTAATTTATGACTGACCTTGACTGGGTTACTGGGTGAACACAGACTTTTCTCCACAACACCTCGAATTCTTCAGCAAGCTTGCCTGAACTTATTTGCATAGCATTTGCATTAGTGGCAAGAACTCCAAGTGGGAACCTTCCAGTGGACAAGTGCTCTTTAAGTTTCAGTTTGTATCATGCTTGCTAGTGTCTCATTAAGCAAAGCAGGTCACATTGCCAGCCCTGACTTAACGACAAGAAATACATTCTACCTGTTTGTAGGTGGAATGGAAACTTTGGGTACTTTTATTATCTTCATGATTCATGCCAGTTTCATAAATCATATGAATAAGTCTAAAAATCTCTATGTTTAGAATTTTTTAAAACTTATTCTGAAACTAAGTTATTACATGCCTACAAATTTCAAACTGTTGTATTTCTGGTGAATTGAATCTGTTTTCACATATAAACACCTGTTTTATTTAAATAATGCCTTCCCCCACTTAAGTCTGTGCTGTCTAAATCTAGTCGCATAGCCTCTTTTTTTTTTTTTTCAAATTTTCTTGAATATTATTTTGCGTCTTATTACTTTAATCTGTGTGTATATTTATCTCTTAGTTGTCTTTCTGTTAAATTGGTGGTTTATTTTTATGTATCAATTTGAATGGGCAATGGATAGCTCATTAAATATTATTTCTGTGTGTATCTGTGAGGGTGTTTTGGATGAGGTTAACATTTATAGACTGAGGAAAGCAGATTGCCTTCCCAATAGGGGCATTCCGCATCTAATCCTGTGAAGGCCTGCAAAGAATAAAAGTCTGAGTAAAAAAAAAAAATTTGTCCTCTCTGCCTGAGTCTTCAAGTCCTGCTTTGGGACTCTGACTTGAACTGAAACTATACTCTTAAATCTCCTGTGTCTCCAGCTGACTGACTGTGTCAGCTGACTGTAGAACTTGAACTTTTCAATCTCCATAATCATGAGAATCAGTTTCTTACAGTAAATTTCATTGTATACATATAATATTCTTTCTATCTAGCTGTCTATCTATCTATCCATCTATCTATCTCTACCATCTTCGATTGGTTCTCTTTCTCTGGAAAACACAGACTAATATACTATCTGACACTGATGTTCTTGTCTATTTATATTTGTTGCAATTACTAATATCTTTGAATTGGTTTTTCCATTTTGAGGTGGTTTTTCTTCGTTTATGTATCTTTTTATCTTTTCTTACATTCTTCCTATTTGTCTCCCCTACTACTTTATACTATATATTCTGCTTTTGAAATTAGTAATATTTATTGTGCCTTTTTAACTTGTCAGATGCCATTCTAAGTGGGAATATATCAAATAACAAGGTTGACAAAAATCCCTACTTTTGTGCAGCTTTTATTCTAGTGTGGAAAGGCAATCACATTATAATAGGGACATTAGAAGGTAATGGTGCTATAGAAAATAAAAATAGAGCAGGATAGGAGGGATCATAGTCTTGGAGGTTGATGACTGGGTTTTCAGTTTTAAAAGTTAGATCAGAGAGCCTTTCTGGGAATGAAAGACTTGAGGAAGATGAAGGTATATCTAGGTATATCTATAAGTATATCTAGGACAAGACTAATCCAGACACAAAGTCTATTCATTTCTGCTCTCTGGGGTAGAAGTTTTGAGTAGAAGGGTGACAAAGTCTGATTTTATTCTCACAGGGTTGCACTGGTTCTGTGTTGATATTATTTTTAGAAAATTTGGCATGTATGTTTAATGAACTGTCAAGTTTCTTAATATTTTTATTGTACTCCTTATTTAAATGCTATTTTTGTTAATTTTTTTATTTTCCTTCTTAGTACCACAGATGCTGGTGATATATAACTATTTAGAATTTAGCCATGTTTGTCATAAATATTGTTTACTACTACTTCTCTCATCTAAGAATTTTCTTCTAGTGTCTTTTTCATTCTGACTGAAGTAAAGATCATTTTTAAAAGGACACTGTAGTAAAGATCTTTGCAAAAAAATTAATGATACTTTTTTGTTTAAATATTAGATCACATGGTTTAAATGTCAAAATAATATAAAACAAGGGAGTATATCACATTGGATCTCATTCCATTCCCAAACGTCTTGTTACTTCCAACCAAGGCGCTTGTTTTTTTAATTTTATTTTACTTTTTTTTCTTTTTAGCATACTTGCAGGTTGTTTTGAATGGTAACTACAAGCAAATACAAACAGATACTCCCCTCTCTTACTCAGTAGGTTGCCATTACAGAGCTGGTTCTGTAGCTATCTTGCTTTAGGACTAACTATGGATCCTAAAGATCTTTTCCTATCTTATTTGAAGACGTGGAATGTTCTTCCATGGATGTCAGTGCTCACTTCCCCAATCCCTGCATAGAGACAGTGTAGTGCTTCCAGTCTTCTTGAGTTTACAAGCGGTACTATCATGAACTAGTGTCCATGTGTCTGTGGAGTGCACGGGAGAAGCAGGGGAACTGTTGGTCAAGAGTAAAAGTAATTGGTATTTTCACAGCATTGCCAGAGAGTCCTCAGGGACTGTTTCCTTTGGCAGCCCCACCTGTGACAGATGAGAAGCCTAGAAACAAGTCTTTGACAATAAATTCTCACAGTATTTTTTAGCCCTAAAGTTTTCTATATTCTACCCTTGTTTTTTAAGATAGTTTCACTGAGTTTAGAATTAAACTTTGGAAATTAGTTTCTCTGCATTTTGAAGATAATATTCTGCTGTTCTAATGTTCTTTTGGATGTCATATTGCTTGTAGATGTCAGCTGACTGACTAAATTGTTGGTTCTTCATAGGCAATGTAACATTTCTCCTTAGCTACTCTTTTATGTTTCTTTGCTTTGACATTCTGCAACTCCTTATGACATGTCTAAGTGTGGAATATAGGATTACCTGAATTTGAGGAATGTTCTTTTTAAACAATCCTGAAAAAGGCAGAATTTGGCTGATATACAACCTGTTTTAAATGGGACAGTATTGTTTACATATTTCCCAAACATCAATTTTGTCTTTCTTTTAAATAAACCAGGGATATTGGGATTCAAAGTTTGCCACAATAGAGGAGAGATGGTAGAAAGAGCTTAGGCCTATTCTTAAGTATTTCAGATCAGATGGGACAATTATGATTTCTGCTAATAGCCCATTGTCAGAAATAATTACATTGGCTACAACTTAATTTCAGAGGAGTCTGTAAAATATAGAGGAACACAAGTAATAATCATGTGAATAATAATGACCTGTGCAAAATCTCTTGGTTTTCATTTCTGTTTCTATATATAAAATAGCATTGTTGTGTAAATGTATTAGCAATATAAAATTACATGTGCAGCTTAAGAAATGATTATAAAATACTCTTATATTATCACTGCACATTATTAACATTCTGAAGTATACCTTTAGCTTCTCTCCTTATTCATCTTCTCACACCTAAAAGTAATCACTATCTTGATTTTTATAACAATTTTCTTAGTAGTATATATAGTTTTCCATTTATATATACATCCCTAAATAATATAGCTTAGTTGTTGCCTATTTTGAATTTTATATATAGTTTTGTTTATATTGTTTGCTTATGTTATAATGTTTATCCATGTTCTTTTAAGTAGTTGTAATTTTTTCTGTCCATTTGTCAGAAACAGGTGGACATTTAGAAAGTTCGTTTTGCCTTTTTTTTGGTATTATGAGCAATGCTGCTATAATCATGCTTGTATAGCATGCAAGTATACATGAGCATGAGTTCTTTATTATTTATACATTAGTGCAGTTTTTGGGCCATGGGTGAAGGTATTTTCAGGTCTGATAGATAATGATAATCTTTTCTGAAGTGTATATTTCAGTGTATTTTCTCATTATCTGCATATGAGATTATGAAATTCTCCTTCTCTACATGCTTGCCAAAGTTGACATTGTCAGACTTTGAACATTTATCAGTGTGTTTTGGTGTGTAATGGGAACTTTCTGTCCATTTGTCAGAAACAGGTGGACATTTAGAAAGTTCGTTTTGCCTTTTTTTTGGTATTATGAGCAATGCTGCTATAATCATGCTTGTATAGCAACACAGATTTTATGTTTTACTTTCCTGAGTGCTAACATTGAGCACTTTTGGAAATGTTCACTAGCTATTCATATTTAATTTTTTCTTTTGTTTTCTGAAGTACCTTGTTCATTTTTAAAAAAAGTCTTGCCCATTTAAAAAAATGAAGAGAAAGATAAACATCATATGATAGCACTCATATGATGTGTATACAGATAGGAAACAAACACATGACATGAATTAAACAATACTAAAATGAGAGAGAGAGAGAGAGAGAGAGAGAGAGAGAGAGAGAGAGAGAGAGAGAGAGAGAGAGAGAGAGAGAACTAGTGGTAAGGGACAAAAAGGAAGTCAAAGGGTACTAAAGAGATGGGGGAGTGGGTGGGGGAAGTGGGGTAAAGGGAATGAAAGGGAAAAAAGGGGGGAATATTGGTAAATCTATTGTGCTGTATGTAAATGTAAATTTGCTATTATGTATACCTCAAAGCAAGTTAATGTCAAAATGCAATATCTCTTCAATGAAAAAAAGTTAAAAAGAGGGTCTCTCTTAAATAGATTTCTAGCATTTTTACAAAAAAATTTAAATCACTTCCACATGTTTTGTATTGATTATTGAAAATTTTAAATAAACATTTATTTAACATTTTTATTGGACTCTAATATCTACCAATTAGATGGATCTTCTCTTGCCTGTTATTTCTGCTACTTTTACTCAGAGTTGGCTGATTTCTCATGTATTATTAATGGTTTTTTTGGTCATGAATTCAGGTTCTTTGAGAGTTTATTTGCAGTAATTTTTCAAGTTTGTTTTTAAGGTGTTTTCTTCCAGAGCATCTGAATTTGCCTGTTTGGTGCCAAGGAGAGCTACTAATTCATAACCATTTAAATTACTGCCTAAACCTTAACTACAGGAGCAGATAATAAGATTTCAGCTCCAGTACAATTGAGATTAGGTTAAGAATTCTCAGAAGAGATGATCATTTCCCCTCATCCCAGAGCTAACAGAAATGAAATACACAAATATCTTTATTTTCTCCCAGAGCAATGTGGAGTCTTTCACAAATTCCAGTTCATTCTTTCACTAAGGTGTCAGCGCTCAGGGATTTAATTTTTTCATGAGAGACTCTGATCCGACTTCCCACATGGTGTCATCCCTAAGTTTTCTTCCTGTTCTTTAGTCACACAGCCTGTTAAGCATGAAGGTGAAGATGCTGGGGATCAGCAGATATGCCCATGACAGATCCCAGCATCAGCTTTTTGTTATCTCTCTGGATTCTGCTTCTTGTCATTTTTTGGCCTCTGAGGTTGCTCTCAATGTCTTGTCAGCTTCCTTGCAGTTATGGAAGTTTCTTTCTGATTTCTTTTTCTGTTGAATCAGGTTTTAAAATATTCTGTACTATGAAGATTATTTAAATGATATCTGATGACTCATTTGTGGAAAAGTAATGAAATGCTTTAGTTTTCTTAAATAAGCTCTAGAGTGTATTCAAGATAATCACTATGTCACTCCTCCTTACTTCATATTATTTCTTGAATATGATGGAAATGTTGGAATTAATCCCAACAGATCAGAAATGTCCATGTGAGTGGGTCATTGGCTAAAGGGAAAAATATTTGAAGACTAGCAATAAACAATGAGAGAAGCCACTGAGAGGTTGCTACCCTCATATTGATATTAACAGGCACTAAGAAAATAAAATATTTTGATTTCTATTGAAAGTGATTTCACAAACTCCCTCCTTGAATTCAATTAACTGCGTGAATTAGAAAAGAATTAGTTTTCTTTGCAAGTACATTTAGCATTATTTACGGTCAGTTTAACAAATACTAAAATGTATAGACACTGTTGACTACCACGAAAATCTTGACTTGCCACTGCAATGGGACCCCAATCAACCTCTTAAATATAGTTTAATAACATAGGAATTATTGATCCGAAAAACATTTGTTATTAATCCAAATGATCAGTTTTTATTTTTGAAATGTTTTTTGCTAACGAAGTTTATTCTTATTAAAAAAAAACACTCAAATATAAATAAAGTTCTTCATGCATTTTAATCTGCACAAAAGCGTATCAGTAGAAAGTCGTTAACAAAATTACAAAGCATATTTTTAAGTTTCTTGAATAATTGCTAAAAATAGTGATTTTGTCATTTTGATTTCCTTTTACTAACTTTCATTGTCTAAAATATATAATTTAAATATTTAGTGTACAACATGTGATTAAAAAAGCAGTTTTGCGCTAGGTGGAAGGTAAATAAAAACTGTTATTATATAATACCACTCTCATTAAAAGGTTAAAAATTAGGCTTAAAGTTCAATAGTAAGTCATCTTTATGAAGAAAAATGACTTTTAGTACATTTTAATATCAGTTTTATTTCCTCATGCACAAAATCAAACATTAAATAAACATTCATTTGGTAACTTAAGTTTAATCTATAAAATGTGATAGCATTGTTAAATTTATTGTATACTTTATTGTGTTAGCTGGCCCAATCTCTGACCTAATGATTGACTTGAGTACTTTATTTTAAAGATTTTATGGGAAATACTATCCTTTGAAGAAGTTTTCTATTAAGAAGTTAAATGAGTTAAAAAAAGATAAATGCTCTTTTAATTCATTTTTTTTTAAATGAAACTAAAAGTAGTCTGTTACTGATTTGTACCATTTCAGCCAGGACAAAATGCTTTAACAGTAGAATTTATATAACCAGTGAAAGAGACATTGATAGAAATTTTGCTTTCCAAAGACTATTGAGTGAGGTGAAGAACATATACCGTTAAAGTGTTATTTAATCTTCACTTTGAAAAATAAGTCTATTAAGCAGCATTCTTTTATTGAAGTAATTTTGTTATACAAATTAAAATAAACTCTAATGTTCCCTGTTTGTGCAGTGTCTCCATTCCTTAGATACATGTCAATGCATCCTGCCCTCCACCAATTCACCTCTAGTGTTCTTTATCATTGTCCAGTGGGCCAATCACCACTTGCTCCCTCCCACTGTCCAATTCCCTGTTGGTAACCTCAGTTCTATTCCAAGTGTCTAAAGTATTTAACGGCTGCCTTTGTTTCATCAGTTCTTTTGTTTTGTCTATTCAAATTCTACCTGTGAGTGAAATCATCTGGTTTCTATCTTTCTTCTTTTGATTTATTACGCTTAGCATAATCCCCTCTTGATCCATCCATGTTGTTTGAAATGACAGGATTTCATCTCTTCTAAGGGTTTTGTAGTCTTCCATTGTGTGTGTGTGTGTGTGTGTGTGTATATATATATAAATACATTATATTTTTTATCCATTCATCTGACTTCATGCACTTAGGTAGTATCCAGTTCTTAGCAGTTTCAGTAAACATGGTGGGGTGCATGAATCTCTGCAAATAGTGGTTTTTTTTTTAATCTTTTGGATAAATACCAAAAAGTGAGATGGCGGGATCATATGGGATTTCCATATTCAACTTTTGAGGACTCTCCATGGTGTCTTTCATAGGGGTTGCACCAATTTGAACTCCCACCAACAGAGTAAAAATGTTCCCTTTTCTCTACATCCTCATCAACATTTGTTAACTTTTGTATAATAGCCAATCTCTCAGGTGTAAGGTGATATTTTATTGTTGTTTTGATTTGCATTTCTCTGATAGTCAGCTATTAAGAACATCTTTTCATGTGCCTGTTGGCCATTTGTATAGACTCTGAGAAAAATGACCCTCCAATTCTACTTGTCAGTTTTTCATTGGATTGCCTGTTTTTCTGTCTTTGAGTTTTATAAATTCTTTGAATATTTTATATATTAAACCCTTGTCAGAAATATGGATGGCAAATATCTTCTCCCAGTTAGTAGGTTGTCTTTTCCTTTTGGTGATGTTTTCTTTCACTGTGAAGCAGCTTTTGAGTTTGATCTAGACCCAATTGTTTTATTTTAGTTTTTGTTTCCCTTGATGCTGGAATTGAGTTTCCAAAGACCTCTCTAAGGCTGAATATCATGGAATATCTTCCCTATATTTTCTTTCAAGAATTTAATGGTTTCTGGTCTTATAACCAAGACTCTAGTCCACTTTGAATTAATTTTTGTGAATGATGTTAGAGAGTGGTTAGCTTCATTCTTTTGCATGTGGCTGTCTGGTTATCCCAACACCATTTGTTGAAGAGACTTTTCTTTCCCCATCATATGCTTTTGGCTCCTTTGTCATAGATTCTTACTGTAAGTGTGTGAGTCAATTTTGGGCGATTCATTTCTGTTCCACTGATCTGTGCCTCTGTTATTATTCCAGGACCATACAATTTGATCATTATCACTCAATGACTGGGAGTGTAACCCCTCTGGATTTATTCTTTTTTTCTCATAATTGCTTTGACTATTCAGGGTCTTTCATTGTTTCATACAAATTTTAAGTTTTTTTGTTCTATTTCCTTAAAATAAGTCTATGAGATTGCATTAAATTTGTATATTGCTTCAGGTTGGATGACCTATTTTAACATTGTTGATTCCTCCCAGCTATGAGTAGGGGATGACTTTCCATTACTTTATATCCAACTCTATTTCTTTAAAAAGGACTTGCCCTTTCATTGTATAGGTCTTTCGTCATCTTTGTCAAGTATATTCTAAGATACTTGATTCTTTTTGCTTTTATTTTAAATGGTGTGGTTTTCTTGATTTTGTTTTCTTCCAGCATGTTTTTTGTGTATGAAAATGCAGCTGATTTTTGTGAATTTATTTTGTACCCAGTTGCTTTATTGTATTAATTGCTGGTTAATTCTAGTATTTTTTTTTTTTGGCAGAGTTTTAGGGTTTTCAATATATATAATCATGCGATCTGCAAATAATGGTAGTTTTACTTTCTCTTTCCAATTTGGATTCATTTTGTGTCTTTTCTTTGCCTAATTGCTCTAAGACTTATACAGCGGTGGTGAGACTGGCCAGTCTTACATTGTTGTGAACCTTTGAGGAAATGCTCTGAATTTTCTCCATTAACTAGATGTTGGTTGTGGGTTTATCATATATGGCTTTTATTTGTTGAGGTATGTACCTTCTAGGCCCATTTTATGCATGGTTTTTAATCATAAATCAGTGTTGGATCTCGTCAAACGCTTTCTCTGCATCTATTGATATGATCATGTGAATTTTTGATTACTTCTCTAATTTCCTTGCTCATTGTTATTCTGTTCAGATATTCCAATTCTTCCAGGTTCAGTTTGATAGATTATTTTTTGAAAATGTGTCCATGTCCTCAAGGTTGTCTATTTCATTGGCATAGAGTTGTTCATAGTAGTGTCTTAGGATTTGTGTTTCTGTGATTTCTGTTGTGACTGCTCCCCTTTCACTTTTGATTCTAGTTAAAAGAGTTTTCTTTCTTTTTTTTTTTCTCTGTGAGTATAGCCAATGATTTGTCAACTTCGTTCTTGTTTTTTTTCTTCAAAGAATCAACTTTTGGTTTCATTGATCTTCTGGATTATCTTTTTGTTTCCATTTTGTTTATTTTTGTGTGTTTTTTTTATTTCCTTTCTTCTACCAATTTTGGGCTTTAATTGTTCTTCTGTCTCTGGTTGCTTTAAATGTTAGATTAAATTGTTTGTTTTCAATTTTTCTTCTTTCTTGAGGTAGGCCTGGATTGCAATGAACATCCCTCTTATTATTGCTTTTGTTGTATCCTATAGATTCTGGTAGCTGTTTCTTTACTCCTATTTGTTTCTAAGTAGTTTTTAAGTTCTTATTTGATTTCCTCTTTTACCCGAGTCATTAAGCAGCATATTGTTTAGTCTCCAAGTAATTTAGGGTCTTCCAACTTTCTTTTTTGTGATTGATTTCTAGTTTTAAGCCATTGTGGTCATTGCAGGTGCTTGTTACGATTTCAGTCTTTGCAAATTTGTTGAGACATGTCTTGTGTCTCAACATTATTTATCCTTGAGAATATTCCATGGTCTTTTGAGAAGAAAGTGAAAACTGTGGTCACTGGATTCAGTGTTTGGTATATGACTATGAGACCTAACTGTTCCAAATGGTCTTTTAAAGCTGCTGTTTCCCTGTTAATTTTGTGCTTGGTTGATCTGTCCATTGTTGTAAGTGGAGTGCTGAATTCTCATTCTGTTGTTGTCTCTCATTAATTCTAATAATATTGCTTAATATATTTTGATGCTCCTTTATTTGGTGCATACATGCTAATAAGTGTCATGTTTTCCTGTTAGATTGATCCTTTAATTATATAATGTCCACCTTTTTAGCTTTGTAGAAGTCTCTTTTATCCGATATAAGTATGGCTGCTCCTGCTTTTTTTTTTTTTTTGTTGCAAATTGACTATAGGATTGTCTTCTAACCATTGATTTTGAGTCTATGTTTATCTTTTGAAAGAAGGTGATTTTTTTCTGAATGCTCAAATGGCCACTTTATGTTGCTTGATTATTGAGTTCGATCCATGGAACTGATTTTTTATTGTATTAAATTTTAAATTGTTTAGCTAGCACAAGAAGTTAGTGGGTACAATATTAAACAAAGAGCTCTAAACTTTTAGAGACATTATCTTTAATAAATAAATCAAAACTTATAAATTTATCAGATTAAACTTAAAGAGATGAAACATTGACTATAAAACATTTAATGAGATTTCCTTAAATATTTAAATGAAATTAAAAGCTTTGAATACTTTAAAAAGCAAAAAAGAAATACTGCATTACCAAAATTATTGTAAGACATGTGATTTATATAGAGCTATTGTGTTTATGGATATAAGTTTACTGCTTTATTTACTGAGTAATAATAATTATGACTTTTAATTATTATAGTTTATTCCTAGATTAGAGTTCTATTTCGAACTTTCTCAGATGTCAGGTCCTGAAATGTATATGTAAGATGGCACCCTCTTTTTCTTGGGATATTGTGTCATTAGCTGTTGGAGTCAGATTGTGATTTCTAAACCTGAAACAATTTGCTTTGAACTGTGACTTATGAAAATAGATCTGCTATGTCAATGGGACTTTTAAATCTCACCATATACCTTTTTGTATTAAGTTGTTTGGAACTTGTTGTTTTTCTCAAAATGATATGTTCTTTAAATTCCCTTTAAAGAGCAGTGTCCTGAAAATTGTTATATTTTGATCTCCTTTGTCAGTGTTAGTGGAACATTATACATAAAATATATTAATGCCTTATTTTTATTAATAAGACCATCAAAGTTTTATTTACCAGGTAACAAAGGGTGATGAAGCTGCATAAAAACATCTCCTTTATAATATATTTGTCAAATTTATCATCTTGGAACACACTCTGCTTGACCAGTGATTCTGGTTAACCTAGGGTCATGTTTCTATCTGGTTATCGGATGTGACCACTATGATGAATCTTTCCTATTTTGCAACAGTTTCTTTCATTCCTGGAACTGCTTGACTTACTCTAATTCCTTGTATAAATTCTATTTTTTTCACAGGATAAAGGTAGTACATTTGCATACTTTGTATATTTAATAGAACAGAATATGCACATATATTGACATTACTCTCTATTAAGCTTAATAAAAAGTGATTCTGTTCTGTTTGAATCATTTTTTTCCCCATATTTTTGTTAACTTCCTCCTTTAAAAAAATAATGTAATGGATGTTTGTACCACTTTACCCAGTTGACTAGTTATTCTTCACTTTTGGATACAAATTATTGCAGGTTGGCCAATGAGAGTTCCTTAGATCTTTAGCTTTCTTGGTATCATACATTTGGAAAGTATCCTTACTTTTTGACCACAATATGTTTTATTCCCTTCATAATATGATAATTTACTTGGGATTAATTGCTTTCTACTTTTCTTTCTTTCTTTTTTTAATGCAAAATGGTTATGCATGAATGGTGATGAGAAAAATCTTGAGTTGGTCTACTTCTGACAGAAATGAAAAAAAAGTATTTCTACAGAAAGTCTTGAATTCACATTAAGTTTTCATTTTGCCACTAATGTTATTAAATCCTTTAAACTTTATGTTTAATATAAACTTATTTTTTTTTATAATATGCCCTTTGGTTTTTAAACTCATCCAACCTAAAAATATACTATTCTTTGAAAAATTTTAGGTTTTATCCATCACCATTTTAGAGGAAGAGTGAGTGAATGGGACCTAACTTGAGGAATCATGCAATTTTTAAACTTGCAGGAGCTTTAGAGATCATTAGTGTGTTAATTTCATTTTACTGGTAACAAATTGAATGCTCAGAGTTGATAGCTCACTCTACAGTGTATACGTAGCTGTATGTATAAGCATATATACTCACATCCACCCAGACACCAACATAAATCTTCTCGAATGCTTACAAATCATTAATAATACCCCCTTGGAAAGACCTTTGGTGAGTTCTTTATTAATAACTTGGAATTTCCATAAAAATTTGGAGGTTAGTATAAATGCCTAGGGGTCTAGATTAGAAATGAAGCTCTCACTAAGAGACTACTCTGAGTCTGTACCTGAGGGTAGGAATTAAATGTGGCTTCTTTCAGATCATACTCAGTTTAGAAAGCAAAGCGATTAACAAATCATTTTATATTTATAATGGAAAAAATGCGATGTCAGTGGGCTAGTGTAATCTCATGTAACTGAGTTCATGGGATCTGTATGTTTGCTATGATTGTTCTGTCTTTCGAGGAATTTTTAAGAAAAATTATATGTATGCATTATGACTGAATAGTGGCATGAAAAATTAGGTAAAATAGCAAATCTAAAATCTCCCCAAAATTAAGAACCCAGGTACAGGTGGTTGATTAGTGAGCTCTACCAAACATTTAAAGAGGAGCTGATTCCCACCCTCTTTAAAATCTTCCATAAAGAAGAAGAAAAACTTCCAAATACATTCTATGAGGTCAATATTACCCTGATTCCAAAATTAGACAAAGACAGCATCAAAAAAGAAAGCTACAGACCTTTATCACTGATCAATGTAGATGTAAAAATCCTGAACAAAATCCTGGCAAATAGAATTCAATAGCATATCAAAAAATAATACACTATAATCTAGTGGGATTTATTTGAAAGATGCAAAGTCGGTTCAGCATATGCAAATCAATGTAATAAACTACATTGACAAAGTGAAAATAAAAAACTATCTCAATATGTGCAGAAAAAAATTTGACAAGATTCAGCACCAATTCGTGATAAAAGCCATCACCAAAATAGGAAGAGAAGATAGTAAAAACAACATATGACAAACTCACAGTCAGCATAATAATCAATGGTGAAAAGTGAGAGCCTTTCCCCTGAGATCTGGAAAAAGACAAGGCTACTCTCTATTACCACTATGATTCAACATAGTTCTAGAAGTCTTGGCCAGACCAATGAGGCAAGAAAAGCATGTTAGAGGAATCCAGATTGGAAAAGAAGAAACAAAAGTCTCATTATTTACAAATGATATATTATACCTAGAAAATCCTAAAGAGTCCATGAAAAAACTGCTAGAAACAATAAATGAATACAGAAAAGTGTCAGGATATAAAACCAACACATAAAAATCAGTAGCATTTGTACATGTAAACAATGAAGTAGAGGAAAAAGAAATTAAGAAAGAAATCCCATTCACAATAGCACTAATGAAGATCAAATAATGAATGAACTTAAAGGATGTGAAAGGCCTCTGCAATGAAAACCACAGGATCTAAACAGCAACAACAAAAGAGAAGGCACAAAGATATGGAAAACATTCTACGTTCATGGATTGGAAGAATCAGTATAGTAAAAATGGTCATCCTACCCAAAGCAATATATAGGTTTAATGCAATCCCCTTAAAAAAAATCCCCCAAACCAGGGGTATTTTTCAGGAAATGGAGCAAACAATACTGAAGTTTGTATGGAGAAAGGCCTTGAATAACCAAAGATATCTTAAGAAGAAAAAAAAACCTGGAGGAATCACAGTCCCTGACTTAAAACTATACTGCAGAGCATCATCATCAAACCAGTATGGTCCTGGAACAAAAACATACACTGATTAGTGGAATCAAATTGAGAGCCCAGAAATAAAGCCATACCTATATGGACAGTTAATCTATGACAAGAACATGCAGTGGAGTAAAGAAATTCTTTTCAACAAATGGTTTTGGGAGAATTGTAATAAAATTTGCAAAAAAGGAAGAAACTAGGTTATCCATTATTGGCATACACAAAACTTAACTCAAATGAATAAACAATCTAGACATAAGTCCCCAAAACATAAAATACTTAGAAATTTGAGGAAAGCACCCCATGACCTCAACCTCAAAGATGTCTTAGGGGAAGGAACAGCTACAGCAAAGGAAGCCAAAGCAAAACTAAACAATTGGAACTACATCAAATGGAAAAGCTTCACAGCAGAGAAAACCATCACTAAAACAAAATGATAACCCTGGAAATTAGAGTTGATAATCACACATTCTATATCAAATAAGAGCTAAATCTCCAAAATATGTAAAGAACTCATATAACTCAACAATAAAAAGGCAAATGACCTCCTCAAAAAGTGAACAAAAGAACTGAACAGACGTCAATCTAAAGAAGACACACAGATGGCATAGACACCTGAGAAAATGTTCTACATCACTTATCATCAGAGAAATGCAAATAAAACTACAATGAGGTACCACATCACACCAGTGAAAGTGACCTCTATCAAAAAGAGTGGAAATAGCAGGTGTTGGAGGTAGTGTGGAGAAAAAGGATCCCTCCTACACTGTTCGTGGAGCATAAATTGGTGCAATCTCTTTGGCAAACAGTATGGAGATTCTGCAAACAAATTAAGTTGGTGTTTCCATTTGTTCCAGCATTCCCAATCCTGGGCATATACCCAGAGAATACAAAAACCTCTAATCAAAAAAAAAAAAAAAAAAATCTGCAACCCTGTGTTCATGGCAGCACAGTTCACAGTAGGCAAGACGTGGAAGCAACCTAAATGCCCATCAATAGATGACTGGATAAAGAAACATAGACACACATATATGTATGTATGTGTATATATGTGTGTATGTGTACATATATATTTATGTGTGTATGTAAACACACACACATATATAAAATTCTCTGCAGCTATTAAAAATGATAAAATTGTGCCTTTTGCAACAATCTGGATGGAACTGGAAGGGATCATGTTATGTGAAATAAGTCAGAAAGAATAAGAGAAACATAGGATGGTTTCACTAATACTGATATCATGTTGGGTACATCTCAGTTGTGTAAGACATGGATACTTTTGTCTCTGGAGAGAAAATTTGACCCAGAGCATGGACAGCACTTCAGAAGAAACAAGAGGTAAAGCTCAGAAGTGAAATAAAAAGGTGTTTATTCAGGAGGAAGAAAGAGATAAAAATGTGCATCCCCAAACAGATGGGACATTTTTAGAAGGAAGCCAGCCCTGAGGGGTTAGGGACCTGAGTTTTTAAAGATTTTGGCAGGTGACTCTACACCCTTATTTTCACCCCAGTGGTGTTTTGAGGTGGGGTAATTTTTCCGATTGGCATTTTTTTGTGGCTTCTTTTAAGTTGATTGGAGGGCTTCACATTGGCGGCCCTTTATGATTTGTTGCTTTTGTTCTCTCCAACATTCTGTAACCTAAGTATTGGCATGTACACTTGTAGTTCGTAGTGAGCTGTACTTTACACTGAATTGCTCTGATTTCATGGCTCAGGTTATTTGTACTTTAAACTGAATTGGTGCCCCTTTATCTCTCCCTGACTTTGTAATCAGTAGCTTTGAGTATTAACGCTCCATTCTGAGCTTTTTGTTTAATTTCTAGCTACATTTTGAACAGAATTGGTGCCATTCTATTGCTTCCTGGTCTTGCTTTCTCTTCCCTTGCAACTCAGCTCAAATTCCTATCTTGTTATATGTAGAATATAATGAAATGAAACAAACGAACACACACATCCCAACAAAAATAACAAGACACAGTATTGTGGTGATAGGGACAGTTGGCAGGGTAAGGGAAAGAAAGAGGAGGAAAGGTGCTTATAAAGGACACTGGAATTCTGGTAGGTGAGCAAAACAAATAATAAATATTACTATTAAAACATTATTGACAGCAACAAAACCCAGTAAACCCGAGACTCTTGTTAATTCTGCTAGTCCTCTAATTTATTTACACAACAGTAAAACAGATTTTCTTTAAGCTTTATAGAACATTAAATTATTGTGACATCAGAATACATAGTGAATAATTTGTTCTGTTAACTTTATTAAGAGAATAAAAACAAGCAAAAATTTACTTCAATTAACTATAAACCATTTTCTCATTAAAGCTTTTGGGTTATTAGAGTTAACACTTTCTACATAACATTTTAGTTCATTTTAATTGCACGTTGATGTCAGATGAACATACTGGTGTGCCATATTCGTTTATAACACATTTCGTATTTTCTACATAGTGGAAACTGAGGCATAAATATTCATTAACATTGTCAGTTTTTGTCTAATTAGATAGATTTAGCATTATAATCTAAAATTATAAGACTGTTGTCTCCTGTCCCCAGTAGGAGCTTTTTCTTTGATATTTTGTTATATTTGCTTCTTTGAATTTCTCCAGAAAATCTTCATTACTAAGAGTACACTGGTAAAGTATTAAATTGTTATTGGACTAAAATGATTTTTTGTATATATTACAACCTGGCACTGTAGATAACTGACATATGATGACATAATCTTAGTGACGTTATTAAGACCCATGTATGTTTCTCTGAGGAACAGTAAAGTCAGTAGGAGTGGCGTTTGTACAACTAGTTTTATACATACATGACAGTTTTTAATATTATTAAAAACACTCATAATAATGGTCAGTTTTATTATTGTAAGAAGTACATTCTTAAACTCAAAGAACAAAGATGAGACAGTTTTCCTTTAGAAGATAAGTCTTAAGAAGCTGCCACTGAGTCAAGGAAGTAATCTGAAGAAGACAGTAGTTGACTGGAAATAGAAACTGCTATTTAGCTCCTGGAATAAAGCTCTGCAAAAAGACAGTTACACAGCTACATTTTATAGATTTTACTGGGCTATTAGCTTTATTGTTCAGAGCATATTGATTTATATAAAAGAATCAGCAACCTTAACTATTTCTTGGAAGAAATGAACAATTATTTTACATTAAAACTTAAGAAAAAATTACACAGTTCATTTAAATTCATGGTACTCCCTTGGTAATTTTCATTACACTAATTTGCAAATATAATAATTCATCCCTGAAATCCCCTTGTCTGGCACTTTCCTCTTCTTAGCAAAATCTAATCAGGCAGAATTTCACTGAAGTCTTGTGTCATAATCATTTTTTCTCTCCTTCTTTTAGTTGGAGAAGATTTTTTTTCTTAACCTACTTTACAGAAGTCGGGCAAACAAGCTATTAAAGTACATTTAATGGTGCAGTGTCCTTAGTTTTGTAGCACAAGTTGCTTTCTTAAGTTACATACAAAATATTCATTGTAAATTTATTGTGAGGGGAGGTATGAGTCAAAATCGACACACCATAACTCAAATGTGTGAAGAAATATTTCTTTATTTTATAACTGATCTCATTTGTTCTCAAGTCTTTATGCTTACAAAAGCGAGAAAGAAAACCTTAATTTGTCAACAGTAATTCCATTCTCTACCCTCCCACTTCAGTGCCACCAATAGTTTAAAGTAAATTTGGGGTTTGTTTTTTAAAGAGGTTTGGTAAATAGCTTGTCTTTTCTCCCTCCCTTATCAGTCTTCCCAAGATAGTTCTCATTTTAGGAAGTAATGAAGAGCCCATGGTGTTAACTGAAATTCCTATGCATAGTAGTTGTTCTCCCATTCAGATTATTCCCATTATCCTGATGACCTCTGGGCAAAATCTGTTGTCATTGCTACCTTTTATCTGCTGCTGATAGGTCATAAATGGCGTGGCTCTTGGTTTGTTCTTTGGTATGATCTTGATGCAATGTTGGCCCTTTCCTTGGGATACTCTGTTAATTCTATTATCGCTACATCCTGTCTTCAGCTCTTGTTGACAGTTTCTCTGGTTCTAGATGAGACCCAAATTTGCTCATTGTCTTGGATGGTCTCTCCTACTACAGACTTCTTTTTCTTCTTTCCATAGCAATCTTATTGAGCTCACCAGCAAGAACCCTCACTTACTTTTCAGATCTTCGTTGGTGCTTACTGGGAGTTCTGGATGTTCTATATACTTAATAGGTCCAACACTAGCATCTTTGCACTACTATATTTGCCCTATGTTGATGTAGGGTCTTCCTCAAGTGGTCTCTTCCTAAAGTCCCAAATGGCCTCTCTGGACTCTTCCTATTACTTTTCCTTAGGTTCTGCTCTGCTGCTGAGGATGCTTTGGAAACAGAGTAGGAGACAATAGGACTGTCACAATTTAGCTTAATTGCAGTTTCAGTTTCTTCCAAAAGTGGAAATTTAAACTAGTCAATCTGGAGTTTCCAGTGAAGTAATCTAGTGAGGTAATCTGCATGATAAGACCCCCTCCTTTACCCTAAGGGAAGATGATTTTGCCTGAAATAATCTTTCTTCTCTTTTCCCAATATCCTTGTCCCACTGTTTCTGACTCTAAGAACCTTCTATTTTGTACAGCTTCCTGTAGTGCCTTTATACTTGATACAAATGAATCACTTTATAGAGCCATTCAGATCTTTTAAAATGAACTGCATTGGATTTTTGTTATTTAGCAGTAGCTATCTTCGCAAGAGGCCCTGTGTTCTCTGATTGCCAGCTTCTGCCATTTCCTGCATGTTCCTATACTTTTGTTTCCTATCTTTTTCTTCTCTTTCATTCTTTTTCTTTTCTTTCTTCACCAGGCACTTTCTAAACTTCCAGTTTGGTTATGTAGATTGAGGTATGAAAGAACAAAAAAGTTAAAGTGACTGCGTAATGAGAGATTCTTGAAAATTTCTAGAGAAAACACTGAAAGTGAGATTCGAAACTTAGACTAGTTGTGTTGTTTTTTGAATTAAGTAATTATTTGTTAATAGAGGTCAAAATTTTGCTTTGAAAGTGGCACTTCTGCATCACTAAGAGTTTATGACAAAGTTAGAGAGGGAGAGTTGTGATAGTCTTTATCAGTTATTCAAGCACTTAACGTAGGTATCACTGTGAAGACTTTTTGTAGGTGTAATAAAGTTAAAATCACTTGACTTTAAGTAGGGGCGATTATCCTAGATAATTTTTACTGGTCGAATCCTGAATGGTAAATGGGAAAAGTAGAGAGATACCTGGATGCTGTCATTCTGTGTATAACACTGGCATCTTGAAGATGTTAGAGCTGAGCACAGGGTGGGAAAATGAACATGCTTACATACCAAATCTTAGTCCAGATAATTTTATAAAATCAGTGAAAAGTTTCTAACTTTGAGGAAGAGGGTCACACTGACTTCTTTATTAACAAAAGGTAAAATGTGTTAGGGTAATAAGTAAGTCCTATGTTTCTGTTATGGCAAAGCCTCTAGAAGGCAAGAAGACTAACTACCAGACACTGGACGGTACTGCCTCAGGGGTATTGTTACTCAAAGCTGAGCAGCTGGAGGTTGGGAGGGCTGGCATCTAGAGGAGCTTCTTTTATACCCTGGGATAGAGGTTTATCTCCTCCATATAGCTGCAGGGTATGGCTATGTGTAGTTTCTAATGAGAGCTCTTATCAGTGGTTATAGCTGCCGGGGAAGGGATGCTATGCTTGCTTGCTCTTGATAGGCAGGGTGTAAAACCTCTGGCAGACTAACTCGCTTTGGGTCAAAGAAAGGTTTTCTACCATATCCAGCTATTCAAAATTATAGTTAAGTCAATTTTCCAGTTCAGAATTTCAAGGACAAAAGGTAAAGCAATCATACATTTGAGAGACTAGGCACTGAGGTTGGTGAATTTTATAGTTCTCATCCTGGAGACTTTATTTAGAAAGTAAGAAGTGGTTCTGTGGAACATTAATAATACTTAGTACTTAATAATCCTAATTGTCAAAACATTTCTCAGAAAAATGCTTTCTTTTTCTAGCATCCTGCTGTCAGACCAGGTCCAGCCTTTTATCACATTTCTTTTATGGGGAAATATCTCAAAGTGTCTCTTCCTGGGAGACGTATGTTACTGAGGAGGGCTCAGGATGTTAACTAACTGGTATGTAAGGAGTGTGTTTCAACTCCTTGCCATGGCCAAGTTACAAGAGTTCAGTCTGTATGACTCGTAAAGCATTTCAGAATTTTAGCAGACATGGCATCTAAAAAGAAAACATAGATAAATGATAGAGATCCAAGTTTTAAAGACAACTATTTTAATGAATAAAAAATGTGTTAAAAATAATGTGGAAGATGCTGACAGTATATTAACAAATGACTCAATCTCGTATTTTATCAGAATGCTTCTGTTTTGGGTCTCATTTAAACAATGTTACATGTAGAGCTAGAATTCCGAATACTTATAAAGAACTACCAATCGTAGTCCTAAAGTTAATTTCCAAAACTGTTATGATTTTGCAGAACATACTACTGAATCTGTCATTGAAAAATTTTATTTTTCTACAGTAATTGTTTCTGAATAATAGTTACACCAGTAAGTCAGTATTTAGGGGCTTAATATAATTTCAAGTAAAAAAAAATCATGACAATTTCAGATAGGATTAAGTTATTTTATGTATAATAGAAAACCCAAAGCAGCAGAGGTTTAAACAAAATAGAAGTTTTTTTTTTTTTTCCTTGAGTGAAATATATCTGGAGATACAGTGTCCAAGAGTGGAGTGACCACTCCTCTATCATTAGGGAGCCAGAAGCTTGTATATTTCTGCTTTGTCATCTTGGAATATTATTTCCATCCTGGATGGTTTAAGGTGATTGCAGATGTACCAGTCATCTTGTTTGTGTTCTAAGAAATAGGAAAGAGGAAAGGATGATAAAAGGGGAATATTTCCCAGAATTCTTTAAGAAAATTCTCTGGGCACACCTTTGTGGAATAGAGGTTCTGCACTGTCCATATACATCCCAAGGACCCAGATTTACATCTTAGGATGTAACATCCAAAATGAACATCCAAAAATAAACAACTAAATAAAATAAAGGGTTACTTTCTCCTTATCTTTATTCCTGCTTTCCTGTTTCTGCTCTCCTTCATCCTGCCTGTATCTGTCCATGAAAAAAAACCCAAAAACACAACTCAATAACAACTGCAAAACTCTCTGTAAGTCCATGTGGTATGTCCTGTTACACCTCAGTCTTCAACTCTAAGACCCTTATTTATTTATTTTTGATGCATATTATTTATTTATTTATTTTGGTTTTTCACACTGTTCCCAGGTTGCAATCCCGTGTCTTGACCTTTTCCTGGTCTGCACACTAGTGTCTCAGCCACTTGAGCCAGAAGGGCATGGAGAGTTAGGGAATCTGAAAACACTGTGCAATTTAATTGGTACATTATAACCCTGTTTGAAGTAAGGCAGCAATGAAGAAGGCAGAGAGCTTGTGGTCTCTGCCACATATCTCTATGTGAAACTTCATTAAAAAAGGGAAACAGAATTTTTAAGTGATTTATCTAAATTAGGAGAACAAAAATCAGGTTTCTTCTAAGACTGACATCTAATAGAGTAATCATTCTCTCTATTACTTTGTCACCATGAACTGGAATATTTTGACTCCTTCCTTCTTTTTTTTTTTTTTTTAAAACATATTTATTTTTATTAGTTGTTCACATTGACTGTTTCCCTCTGGACCTGGTACTAGAACACAGGGTTATGTGGCTTGCCTCTTTGGAGATGATTGACCTAACCACTGATCCACCAATAGTAAGGGAAGGGGAGGTGGCTAGGACAGGGAGGAGGTTGTGTGGGAGCAAGTGGTGGTAGAGCTCACTGGACAATGGTAAAGAACACGGTGATTTGGTGGAGGGCAGTGCTTTATATATATGATGAATGGGGAAACTGCACATAAGGGCACATTGAGCTTATTTTAATTTGTAAAACAAAGTTGCTCTAATAAAATACTGAAAAGATAAATAAATAAAGCCTTGTGGGGTGGGTCTCCCTCCCCAATGTCCTACAGAGCCTGACCTGGAATCTTCCAGGCAGGGCCCTGTGCTTTGGTAAGCACAGGTATTTAAATGTCCTCTGGAAATGCTTGCCGGTCCCCACAGTCAGGAAACAAGTTTAAAGTTTGTCCCTGCAAGTGCCCTCTGGGGTGGAATTCATTCACCATAGCTCTAAGTGCAGGTTGATCATAGCTTTGTGCTCCTGGGCAGTTTCTGTAGCACATTTGGTTCATAGGCCCTCTTCTTTTTCCCCCGTAGCTCCCAGACCAGGGAGCCTGATTGGGGGGAAATATTTGAATATAAGCAATAATCTCTGTGTCATGGTGGAAATTCTCATATCCATACTAACTGGCATATGTTGCCTATTACAGAATTTCTAAGGCTCACAAGACATTAAAATAATTAGATCTCACAAGAGATCATTTCTGAAATGGGGTAAATACTGTGATTGCAGTCTTTACCACAGCTCTCTCCATCTCCCCAGGTTCAGTGGGCTGGGGACTGTGAAAAATGGCGAGTGCTTCACATGTACCTGAGCCAGCACACTAGCCTTACCAACAGATTAATCATCCCCTCTACTCTAGCCTGGGTCCCAAATGAGCAAGATTGTGCTTATAGTAACATATAACCAGTTGTTATACCATGTGGCTTCCTCATATAGCCCATTTTTTTGAGATGGTTAAAATAGTGAATAATAATATTTCAAAAGTGGCATGTTACAGATGATTTCAAGATTTGTCCTTATTATAGTCTTCATGTGTGTGATAAATTAGCTGTTTAATAATTCACTTATAGCTTAGTGTCCTGCTTTCCAAACACATGAGAAATTTCAAAGGGTTTTACCTGTAGAAACCTATAAAAATTTTGAGGTAGCTAATTTTATCAGAGGAAAGTTATAACATTACTGCTAATAAACTTCGTAAAGTTGTATCATAGGAATATGCATCTGTACCATGTTAATGATGCTGTAAAGTTTTTTAAGTAATGTGCATAAATAAAAAGTGTTGCAATTGGTTAGTGACCTCTTTATGGCTTATGCTTTTTGCTACCTCAAAAAATTTTGCATATATAATTTTTCTCACTTTGTAAATGGTTTCTACTTTTTCCTCCAATATGTTATTGGAATTTTTGAGGAAATAAGGAAAAATATTTTCAGAGGAAAATAAACATTTTTATCTGAAAGAACAAGATTAAGACTACAAACAAAAATGATCAATTCCTATGAAACATGGTTTTATAGGAGAATTAAATATATGATATTATACATATTATCATTATAAAAATGCAAGTGTATAAGTTATACAAATTTTGGGGTTATAAAAACAGAATAATTGGAAGCTTACATGCATAGACATTATAAAATTCAGTATAAATCAAAATTTGTAACTGCTAATAATGCCATTTCAAATTTATCATAAAAGAAAAATTTATTGCACTATTTTGGTTATTATTTTCTGAATGTTTAATGTATGCCACGATTAGTAGAATAAAGCATGGAGGGGGTATTTATTTCCTTTTATATTATATTTATTTAATTAGTAATATTACATTTATTTATTTGTGACAGTAAGTTATTTGACATATGGTGTTATGTATATAGATATATGTATATAGACATAGCTATCTTTCCTTATTATGTGAGTGCACATTTTTGCATATCTTATGTGAAGAGTTAGAGTTCTAATTTCTTCATTCTTCTGTGACTGGCTTATTTTTTTTAGCATAATGTTCTCAAGATTTGTCCGTGTTGCAAATAGCAGGATTTCTTTCTTTTTAAAGACAGAGTACTATTAACACTGTATGTATTTAACACACACATAATGTTGCAATGCACATGGGAGTGCAGATATTTTTCAGGATCCTAACTTCAATTCTCTTGATACAATATTACTGGATCATATGGTAGTTCTATTTTTTAATATTTTTGGAAAAACTTATATAGTATTTTCCATCGTGGCTGAACTGTTTTATATTTCCACTAATAGCATATTTCTCAATTTCTTCACATCCATGCCAATATTTGCTCTCTCTTTCTTTGTCTTTTTTTTTTCTGTAATAGCCTTTCTAACAAGGTATGAGATATATCTCATTGTGGCTTGCATTTGCATTTTCCTGATAATTGATGATGTTACGCATTTTTCCATATACTTTGTTGGTCTTTGGAGAAATGTTTAAGTCCTTTGTTCATCTTTTCATCTGTTTTTTTTTCTGTTCCGATTGTTATAGAGATTTCTAGTATGTTTTGGATATTAACCTCTTATCTGATCAATGATTTGTAAATATTCTCTCCACTCTACAGGCTGTCTTTTACTTTGTTGCTTTATTTTGTTGATATGCTTTATAGAAATTTTGTAGTTTGCTATATAAATCCACTTGTCTATTTTTTGCTTTTGTAATTTGTTTCTAGTGTCATATTTAAGAAATCATTGACAAGACTAATGTTTTCTTTCTCAAGAAGTTTTGGCTGCTTTGGATCCTTTTTGGTTTCATGTGAATTTTAGATTTTTTACATAGAAAATCCTAAAGACTCCACAAAAATTGTTCAAACTAATAAATGAATTCAGTAAAGTTTCAGAATACAAAATCAATATAAATCTCAGCTTTTATATGAACAATGAACTATCTGAAAAAAGAAAATTAAGAAACAATTTCATTTACAATAAAAAAGGATGAAATACTTAAGAATAAACTTAATCAAGTAGGTGAAAGACTTGTATTTGTAACTTTAAATTTAGAATTTCTAAAACTTAAATAACTTTTAAATAAATTTCAAAACTTTAAAGTATTTAAAAGCAATCTGTTGAACTAAAACAAAATTTCTGATACAAATATTCTTTGTTAGGTAATATCTGACATTCTTTTTTTTCTCCTATCTTTTTTACTGTATACATTGAAAACTTTCTTTTCTTCTTTTTATTCTACTGATCTTAAATTGGCCTCAAATTCCAGATACCTTTTCCTTCACTGATCAGTGCTGGCTTTTATTTTAACCTTAGGGAATTATCTGCCTTACTGAATCCAAAGAAGTTGTGATGTAGCCCCAAATTTCTGGGGGTAAAAAAAAAACCCTCATGATTAAACTCTTCCCAATTAAAGATTTTTTTTATCTTAGAAAATAATTTTATTGGAGAAGAAATTCTGAGAATGATTCACTCTAAATCTTCCCAA
Organism: Solenodon paradoxus; assembly: GCA_004363575.1. NCBI lineage: Eukaryota > Metazoa > Chordata > Mammalia > Eulipotyphla > Solenodontidae > Solenodon > Solenodon paradoxus. Next base: position 206,479 of record RJWH01000257.1, read on the forward strand.
CTTTTATTCAATTTATTTGACAGACAATAACTAAACGTAATATTTGTAGATAGTTTCCAGTTTCTCCAATAACTGCATTCAAGACACTCAGAAAATAATTTTTCAAGTGAAGAATATATGAGAAACAACAAGATGTAAGCATTATATACAAATATGTACATCTGCATACCAGTAGGATTATCTAAGGGTCCAGAGAAGATGTAATTTTACATGGAAGGATACTTCCATGACTTAAAGCTAAAAAAAAAAAATTCTACCTTCTTTACTCATATCAGTATTTTTTGGTGCATAATGAAAAAGATAAATGCATTTTCATAGAGTTTACCAGTTGGGCTCTTCTTGACACTAGAGAGAAAACAGGATTAACATTTCAGAAGGGATTTAGATTAGCCAGGGGTAGGAATTACTTTACTTCAAGAATATTCAGAATTTAGTCACTAGAACTAATTATTGTTCAAGCAATTGGAATCTCTGCTGGATATTTTAAAGAACAGCACCAACTATAATTTGTTTTGCATCATTTACATAGAAACTTGGGGAATGAGTTAAATGATCTTCAGATGTTTGAACTAATATGAACATGTAATTTCTCCATTGTGACACTGTGTATTTATTTTTATTACTAAATCAGAGCTCTGCTCATAAAAACCATCACCTTTATATTGCAATAATCATTAATTGGAATAAAAATTAATAATTGTTCTAATGGGGCTATGTTCATTATTCAAACAGTTGCTCTCTGTTTAGAGAAAATAAGCACTTAAGAATTATTTTTACTGCAAATATAGTTTCTACAAACAAAATCATCTAGTTGATTACTTTGAAATATAAAGAATGACATTAGATAAATAGGTGATGGGAATAAAGTAATATATCTGTTCATTCCAACTGCTGTATAATCAATTTATGATTATTCACATTTACAAATAAGAATAATGGCAGCCTTGTATCATTGAGATGAGAAATTGAAATGCATTAAATTATTTTATTTGTAGGATCATGCTTATATTTCTCTTTAATTTGCTTAGATGAAAATTAAAGTTAGCCTGTGTTTCCTGCATATACAGAAATTCTTATTAGGAAGAAACAACTCAAAATCATAGTTAGTGACAGAGAAAAATTGAAAGTTGAGTTAAAAATCATCTGGGCATAATCAAGCATCTTGTTAGGAGATTCAGTTTCAGAAATTTTTTCCATTTGAGTTCCTTGTCAAGATGTTAATTTCAGGGCATTAAAATTCCAGAATTAAGTGCCTGGGAGATGTTTTGCATTGAACAACTTGGACATATTGGTGATTTTGATCAGAATGTCAAGAGTTTCCAAGAAATTTTTTGTACTATATTTTATCTTTGTCCCCTTTTTCCTTCTCTCCATTCCTTCTTATAATTCTCACAGACTATTTTTACGTGTTTTTATAAACCTTATAATTGCTTGAATCTTTCAAGTTTACATAATGTAGTTATTTGACTAGGTTGTAAGAAAGGAGAAATTTGAACAATTTAAAATTTAAGTATTTCCTGTCATAATTACTTAGATGAGACATTACATAAAGGTCAATGTATGCATCTCAAAGCTCTTTCATTGTACTCTCATGAGAGATTTGTGATTTCCTTTTGTTAGGAATCCATGGTGCAACAGAAACTGAAAAAGTTATCTTAGGAGGACATAGCCCTGATCTAATACTTACCCATACATGGACTTCCCCCAGTGTCATGAGTACAAAAACCCATTATACTTTCTCAAAGTACACTTCTTATCCTTTCATAAACTTAATTGGATGACTTGGAAAAATGAACAAAGACAGGTCATAATATTGAGAGGACTAAACCAGAATACTTCATGTCTCTCAGAATTGGATTCCTATACAGGCCCCACTCTCACATGAAAAGCAAAGGACAGGGAAGACAGTCCCAGAGGCAAAGGAGAAGCTCCAATTCTTCTAAATTTTTAGCCCTTCTATTAATCAAGAACCTGCCTACTACACACCACCCTCCATCCCCTCAACCTCCACCCCTGGGGTGGAGACCCAGGGGTTAGTAGGTAGAATCCCCTATCCAGAAATGATCTTTTGTCCCTATTCTCTAGAAGAATGTAGAAAGAGGAGTTATTTATCTTTTCTTTGGGAAAAAGGATGAGTCATTTCTCCTTACCTCATGATTCCCTCCTCTTTCTGGGGGGACCCTGGGTCCCCTTTCCAGGCCTCAACTCAGGATATAAATGTGGGCCTGCCCCAGCTACTTCAGAATTTACTGATGGCAGTAAATTGAATATTCTTAAATCAGACCTTTTCTCTTACTAATCACACCTAATGTTAATTTGTTCATTTGTCTAACCTATGAAAAACCTCAGAGAAGTGGGGAAGCTTTTTCTTTGATCCCCACAGTAACAAGACAAGTCACTACCATTATACTCCATGTAATGGTTCCAAGACACTAAATTTTTGCATTTTTATAATTTGACATATGTAAGATTGGGATGTATCAGAAAACTGATATAAATAAATGTATTTATGAGTTTAATAGTTTTTTAACTTTTTTTCACCTGGAAGCTATTAGTCAATTGATATTTTCTTTATAATCCATGAAAATGGAACTGTGGAATTGAAGAGATAATCATCTTAAAAATACAAAGAAATGAACAAATCAGAAGAAAGCAAATATACAAAAATGAACAGTGCTTTTAGAAATTTCAGGTACTACATGAGATTAATTAGAAATAGTGTTACGATCACAATATAACTTTAACTTAGATATATATTTGGTTGATTGTGTAAAATGATTGTTTTTTCTTAACTCAATTAGGTTTTATTAGTTACTAGCCATATGCCAGGCATTAAACTAAGTTTAGTCTTATAAAGATGAATAATACGAAGTTTGATATTGAAATAAAACTTAAACTTTTAGTTAAAAATGCCTCTTTTTTCTACCTTGTAAAATAAATATAATTAACTGAAAGACACACTTTAAAAAATCTGAAAGAACATATGAAAAGCAATTTAGTGGTGCACAGTAAAATGTAAACTAACTACACAGTGCTCTTTAACTTGGGATCAGAGATTTGAACTTAACAGCAATGGATTTATGACTCATTAGGAGTAAGAGTGGTTGTAAATTTTTAAAAAGAACATAATATTTAGGTGACAGTTTGAAAGGTATTAAATTATTGCATTCAACCTTTTATTTCACAAATCCTTAAAAGAGCAACAAAATATTTTTAATAATGTGACTTGCTCATTTTTCCCATTTGTACCAGCTTTCAGTTGCCATTATGATAGTGCATTAAGTTGTATTGATTAATTATTATTTCAATAAAAGACTTCAAAGACCTTTCAAAGAGGCTCTTATTACCAATTCTATTCTACGTATTTAAAATCTGTTTATTATTGCTTTATTCCCTTTTTTGGTTGCTTTCTTTAATATAAGGTCTTGTCAATAACCATGAGTTGTAAGAAATGAAGGCTCTAACAGTGATAGTTAATAAGGTAGAATGTGTAGTCAAAGTTATTCAAAGTGTAGGTGGGGAGTATTAAAAAGTACCCCAAATCTTTACATCAAATATTTGGGCTAGCAAGAGACTTAAGGATAAAATGAGGGACAGGGACTATTTGATCAATGGTGGTGCACATGGGGATCTATTAATGAGAACAGAGGCTAAGGGAAGAGCTAGTGGTCTGTGTAGAGGACTTCTTGTATGGCCGACCCCCATGGAAAGCCTCTAACTACTTGGTGAACTTTTACAAGACCATTTTAGACCCAGGTCAAGTCTGCAAAACACCACATTATCGTTGATTTTACTGTTGGTCTGGGAAACCAGTGGCTGTTACTCCTCATTCTATTATTTGCCAAAAAATTCCATCAGACTAGGGTTTGTTGTAGGGGCAGAAAATGACTAGCTTTCCTGTTGCAATTAGGGTAGGTTGTTGTCTGGGTCAGGGTGCATGTTTGAAGAAATGAGCCTGCCTCAGAGACAGAGGCAGTCACAGGTTAGGTCTGGGGTGCAGTCACCCTTTTGGATATCATCAGGAAACAGGTGATGAGACTGTGTTGTGCTGGTTTCTAAGTATGTCACAGGCAAAACTCAAATGCCGCATCTGAAGGGGTCAAATGGGGACCTGAAGTAACGTCACAGAATTTAGTTTATAATTAGGGTGATGATATTACAGTAGGTAGGAAGATGGTAGATGAGAGAGATGTGGAAGTCTGTCTCAAATGTTAGTGCTTTTTTGATGCTGGAAGATAAGAATTCACTGAGACCTATTCAGACACCTCGCAAAGCACGAAAGGTATTGATAGAGATTGAGTTAAATTCTCTTTCCTTTTTCCCCTTTTTGGGTTTCTTGTCCATACCAAATGCAGATTTTCAACTTGGCATGTATAGTCTGTCTCTATATATCTCTATGTCTACTTATTACATCTGTATCTCTTATACAAAGGACTTTTTTGAAGTTAAACAAAGGAGACTTTTGTTTAGGGAATTTGATTATATCTATATTTGGACAGAAGAGGATTTGAAAATAGACCTGGTATGTAATTTAGACAGGAATGCACTCAATTGGAAATATAACAAATAATATTTGGGAGTGAAAATATGCCTTAGGAAGCACTCCAAAATGTTATCTAAGTAAGTTAATGATAATAAATGAAGGAAATGTTGTAAGTTCTTAAGGAGAAAGCAATATCTTCCTCATAATTCTGTGGCAGGTGCATTCTGTGAATTGCTGTTTATGATTCTTTAAATAGCAACATTACGGAAAAGAGATGGGATTAACAAATCAAGTGTGCCATTTTATAGTTCTCTGAAAATATGCACTATTTATTGATATATAAAGACTAGTACAAAGGTAGTAACGTACAGGATCAAGATTAAAAGCAGCAAGTTATGTGACTGAGATCACTTCTATTTTTAAAAATGTGACATACTGTGCATTATTTTAACCATATATAAATGTACAATTCAGTGTGAAAGCATTAAAATGTTTAATTTTGTCAGTTTGAAAATAAAAACTTTGTAATAATTGCCTCCAAATGTAAGTTTTATGTCTCCATCTATCTATAGAAGGAAAAGATGAAACAAGACTTATTAAAAAATGAATTGAAGATTGAGGAATAAACAAAGTTGATTAAAATTTATAGATGAAGTATTTTTTATTGGCACTGTAATTTTTTTGTTTTTCTCTTGGTTTCATAAAGTAATAAAAGATTATCCTAAAATTAGATGGAGTGAAAAGCAATTACATTTTGTAGAGATAGTGCTTTTTGAAATTGATATTCCTTGTTTCATGACTATCTCTTGCTTCAAAAAATATTGCAGTAACATCAGAAAAAAGTTATGTTTAAAAGGAGATTCCATTGGGCATACCAAAAGTTATGATAATATTTTTGGCTGTAACCCTGGAAAATACATTTATGATCACCTAGTCTGAATCCCTCATTTTATACCTGAGGAAAATGAGGTCCATAAGGATTTATCTTTCTGTCTACCCACCTATCCACATAGAACATGTTCCAGAAAGTATTTTAAAGTGATTTGCAAGGATTCATAAAGAAAGACAACAAATTGGGAGTAGATGAACAAGGCAAGTGGGGAAAGAAGCAGATCATTAATAATCAGAACTGAAACTGAGAAAAGCACGCCATTAAATCCTAGATGTTTGATAAGCATAAGCCACATATTCACGTTTGCTAGTCAGTGGACAGAAGGAAATCTGATTTGCTAAGCAATTCAGTTACTCCAAAGACAAAAAAGTAAAAAAAAACCCACAACGTATCTAATGGTTTAGGAGATGGATTGCTATTTGCAACACAAGAAATAACTGTCTCTTGTGCCTAGAAAGAGCACATTTTCTAAATTTGCAACATCCTCAAAGACATTGGTGTAGGAGATAGCAACACAGTTCTAGGGACAGTTTTCATGGCATCTCTCTCTGCAAGCTGGTTGGGTCTCACCTGGAGGCAATTAATAAAAGTTCTCCCAGAACGAAATGAACCCTTCTCTTTCGGTCCTGTGAAAAACACAGGTGTGTTAGTCCCATGGGGGCCATGGGACCTTCTTTCTATTCAGCTTTTGCATTCAATTTTAGCTTTTCCAGGTAGTTGAAAGAGTTACGATTTGGCATCATGAGACTTCCTGGAGCTCCGCTTTCCTCTTATTCAGTGTTTTGCAAACATATTTCGGACACGACAATCTTCTGGGGTGCTTACTAATGATGCGTATTTCTCTACCTCATGTTTATTAATTTGGATTCAGCAAGTCTAGTTAGGGCCCGGGAATCTGCATGTGATGCAGGTGTGAGGAGTTGTATTTTGAGAAACACTGGACCACCTTTTCCTAGAAGCGGGATTAGTCACTTGATCCTTTAAGTCTGGTATAGCTCTGCTTCAACCAAAGACTATATGGTGTTTCTCCTCCTGTTTTCTGTCTTCCCATTTTTTCCCACCTCTTTTTGTAGCTCCATACAGTTTTAAATAATGGCTGACTTGAGAAATAGACAGAGAATTATTTCTGGTTAAAGAAATAATTGAGATTGCCTGATTTATCCCAAACACATGCATGCAATTAGCCATTTTCTCAATATGTTCATTTGCAGTATATTGAAAAAATGGGCAAGAGAAAGATAAGGGATTTACTTGGATGCGAGGAGAAATCGGACTTTTCTGGGGTTAGGAGTTTTTGACTCCTAATCAAACCTTTTTGACTGTGTGGTTCTAGTTCTTCAAATTTGTATGTTCACATGAGGGAGGTGTAACAAGGAGAAATGGGTTGAGTCATGTAAATGAAACATAGACTCCTGGTGGGGAGAAAATATTTATCACCGGTATTGTTTAGAATTATCAACATATGGTGATAGAAAAGGGAACCGATTTTAGTGAGGTTTCCAGTTTTTATTCAAACTCCATTTTTGCCTTTCCCAAGGTTGATAGCTCCCTTACCTCAGTCCTCTAATACACTTTTTTTGAGATGTTATTATAGAGTACAGGTTTCTACCACTATCTGAAATAGTGTTCCTATTTGTGATGATTTGGGGGTTTTTTTTGGGGGGGAGGGTCTAGGAATGCTAAAAAAATTTTCATGTAAATTAATGATAACAGCATTTCCAGACCCCAAAAGTAGTCTGCTAAGTCATATCAAATTCTGAATTCATGCAGTGGGAGAAACTTGTATTAGTGTTGAGTAGGGTCTGCAGGAAGAGAAAGAATGGAGCATAAAGATAAGGCTGGATACCGCTGCTTAGTGCTAGCCTTGATTCTCAGATGGTGATCCCTGGACCAGCCACATCTGGGATTCCCTTGAAAACTTGTTCAAAATGTGGAGTCTCTGACCTCATTTCAGATTTTCAGAATCATTTTAGCAAGGTACCTAGTCATTTTTGCATATTATAGCTCATGAAGCACTGCTCTAACAGTGCTTCTCAGCTTTCTTAAGCATTGTATTCACAAGGTAGAGTGCTTGTTAAAACATAGATTCTATAATTCTGATTGAATGGGTCTGAGGTGGGACTCAGAAATTTGCACTAACAAGCTCACGGTGATGCTTACAATACCAGTGTACAATGTCAATAGTGAGGGTTGAGAACAGTGATTCTTCCTTTTAATAGATTTATTTTTAAAGCAATTTGAGGTCACAGTATAACTGAGTGAAAAGTGTAGCGAATTCCCATATAAACCATGGCACCTCCCTCATTGTCCCCTACCTGTGGATACATTTGTTACAATTCTTGAATCTACATTGAAAAGTCATTAGCACTCAAAGCCCATAGTTTACACTAGGGTTCACCCTTGGTGTTGTGCTTGTTCTATGGGTTTGGATAAAGTTAGAATGACATGTATCCACCACCGTAGTAGCATGTAGATAGAGAAATTTCACTGTCCTAGAGATTGTTTGTGTTGTCTGTTCATTCTTCTCTATTCCTATCACCCCACAACCACTTTATTTTTACTTTTCCCATTGGTTTGCCTTTTCCAGAGTGTAATTTAATTGGAATAACATAGCATGCAGTATTTACAGATTTACTTCTTTTGCTTAGCATGTTTAATTTTCCTCTATGGCTTTTTTTGACTTGATAGCTTATTTGTTGTTCAGTATTGGATAATATTCCATTGTCTGAATGTATCACTGTTTGTTTTGTCCACTCCCTGCTGAAAGACATTTTTCTCCCAAATTTTGTCTATTGTGAATAAACCTACTATAAGCATCCATGTGCAATTTTTTGTGTGAATGTAAATTTTCAACTCATTTCATTAAGTATCAAGAGATCTGATTGCTGGATCAATGTTACCATTGCCAGTATTTTTTGTTTTGTGGAAATTGCCCAACTGCCTTCCAGTGTAACTTTTAAGATTTTGTTTTCCCACCAGCAGTGAAAGCTTGTTCCTGCTGCTCTGCTTCCTCACCAGCATTTGCTATTGTCAGTGTTTTGGATTTTGACGTTATAATAGAGTGTAGTGTTACCTTGTTGCTACTCATTCATTTATTTTCATTTTGAAATTCCCTAGTGCCATATGACACTGGGTATCTTTTGACATACCTGTTTTCTACCTGTATTTTTTCTTTGGTGAAATATTTGTTCACGTCTTTTGCCCATTTTAAAATTGGTTGTTGAGTTGGTTGTTGAGTTGTGGGTTCTTTATATAATTTGCTTAACAGTCCTTTTTCAAATATGTCTTTTTCAAATATTTTCTTCCAGTTTGTGCCCTGTCTTCACATTATTTTGAAAGAATAGTGATTTTTAAATATGGAACCACTCAAAGAGTTTTAAAAGACACTGATTTTTTGGGCCCCATCCCCAGAGATTATGGTATAATTAGTCATCATGGGGACAGGGAATCTGTATTTTAAAAAAACCTTCCCAGGACATTCTTATATGTTCACATTTGAGAATTGCTGCCATAGGACACTGTTTCTCAAGTTTTGGTGTACAATATAATCACATGGAAAGGTGTTTTTTTTTTTTTTTTTTTTTTTAAATTCAGATCCCTGAGTCTCAATTCTAGAAATTCTAATTTGATTGCATGTGGTCCAGTCCGGGTATTCAAGGTTATTAAAGGTTCCCTGGCTGATTTTAATGTGAACCAGAGTTTGAAACCACTGCTCTAGAATGAGCTCTTCAGTAATGTCAGAGATCTCCCTAACACAAGGAGTGCCTCTGATAATTACAAAAAAAGTCCCAATAATTGTAGGAGTTAATGAAAAGGTCCCTATTTCTCAGTCCATGATGTGGCATATGGTGGTGGGGAGGACAGACTGTGAGCTTTTCAGTTAAGAGCTGTTGTGCTTTGAGTTGACACAGTCACAAAATTACTAAATTCATATCACTGGGGGAGAGAGGACAACACAGTATTGTCTCTTGTAGATGGTACAGAAGTTATTGCCATGTTGGGGTAAGTAGCAATTCCTGTATCCTATGTGACAAGAACACAGAGCACTTAGATTTTCCACTTGATTTCTTCCTTTCCAACTTTCAGGAGATTGCAGGTTCACCCAGGGACTGTTTGCAGTTGGGGAATTGCTGGTTTAGAGGACCCCCGGAATCAGGGATGGAAGGTACAAGATAGAAGAGACCTGGTGGTTTATATGAGACAGAGAATGTTCATAGAGAAAAGGATATGAGGCTCCCATGATGGCAGAAAATCTCATGATGAATAATTTGGGTAACTGTTTTTGAAAGGTGAAAACAAAGATTGAAATAGTTTTGGAGATGGTTTTGTTAAATGCTGAATCATTTATAACCTAGACCACATGGGTTATGAATTTATGAGCATTACATTATTGTGAGAAGATGAAAAAAGATGAGAGAAAAGATCCTGAAACTCTAATCCTTCTCAAGGAGTTACCACGTGGTGAGGAATTAGGATCAACAACTTATTATGCATATAAAGAAATAGGAACCAAGGTGTGAAGTGACTCATCATTGTTGTATAGAGGTAGATTTTAAATCAGGTTTTCTTTCTGGCCTTTTTCAGTCCACCCTGTGCTGTTTCTTATTTACTGAGAGTTAACACATGCCAGGTACAGTGCATGTTAAACATGTTACCTTATTTAATTTTCAGCATCTCTGGGAGGCATGCACTGTTCTCCGCATTTAACAGATAAATAAACTGAGGATTAGATAGTTTAAGTAACAGCTAAAATCACATAGCTATTAAGTCATGGAAGAGGGTTTATATCCACAAGTATCTCATTGTCAAGCAAGTTCTCCTCTAGCCATGTGATATTTTGTTCTTGTAAAAACAGATGAGAAATTTCTCAGCCATTCTGAACTACTCTCTCTCTGACTACATGTATGGAATCTAGTTCCTGGGCACTGAAGGGGCTGAGCTCTGATCTTCCAACCACCCTGTTTCAACTTCCTGTCTTGCTTACATGTCAGATACATTGATAAAAAGAACTTGCTGTGTTTTTAAGGATTGCACTGACTCCTTAGAAGAAATGATGCTTCTTGGTTAGTAAATGACTTTCCCTCACTTCTCTCTGTTACTAGAGACATTTGGGAAAAGCCCAATTGAGTAGTAAAATATCCAGGGTCAAACCTATCATCCACAAATATTTTTCTGGTTGTCTTTTTTTGTAAAGGGCACTTTGCTAAAGGCAGGAAATTGAAAGAGGTTTAAGACAAGTCTTTGCCCTTCAAGGAGCTACAGTTTATTTAGGTGTTGAGGTTTTGTCCCAGAGTTCCCCAACTACTGGCTGTGCTAAAATACCATAGTAGACAGTAGACATCTGAAGATATTTAAAAAATTCAATCCTAAATGGAACCAATATATAAAATAAATAAAAGCAAAGCTTATTTTGCTGTTTTGATTGAAAAGATGAGGTAGGCCTAGAACCCACCCCCCAGGCCCACCCCACACCCCTGCTAAATCCCGTATATATTCCTTATCTAGTGGCCTCTGAAGTATCTTATCATCACTCTTCTCCAAGCAAAACATGTAAAATGCAAGTGGCTGCTTGACAAGACCCCTGGATGGATATTCAGAAGACCTGGATTTTATTCTTAATTTTCCAATAACCTCTGGCAATTCTTTTAAAATATTTTTTAAAGGAAAGGTGCTGGCAGGAATGAAGGTGACTAGGCAGGCAGGCAGACAGGCAGGAAGTGAGAGGAGGAAGAAGCACTTTATTTTATTTAATTATTCATCTTGGTTGTTTCCCTTGGACTCGGGTCTTGAACCAGGGACCTTGTGATGTATGTGGATTACATCAGCTGGACTAACCCTCTGGGCTGCCTGGGCACACCCTGGAAATTCTTTAGTTCAATCATTAGGATACTATTAGTTAATGCAAGTTAAACAAATGTCTCTATTGCAGGTCTTCTGTAGATACTGAGATTTTTCTCAGAGGACTTGTACTATGTAGGAACATGTTTTGAGAAGATGTCCAATCTGTATGATACTCTAACCCCCTACTTACTACTAAGGTCATTTTAGTAGTTAGTGTCATCTACTTATCTAGTCTACCTCATTGCTTTATATTCTTTAAGGACCCACATATGACTCATTGTCTTCCTCCCCACACATGATCATGTCAAATTGGGAGTTACCTAGTGTCCATATGGTCAACCTATCCAATACCTAGCTTCTCAGAGTCTTGATGTCCTCAACTGCACTGTGACCCACAGCCTAATCCATTTCATCCTACTTCAGTGATTTCATTGAAACTGCTTGCTTTCTGAAGTCTAAGCTCCTTTACTGTTTGATACAAATATATCAAACTCTTTCACACAAAACATTCTCCACTCCTAGCAAACCTATTTCATAGATAACATCACTCTATATCAGATCTTTATGTCCATCAAACCTGCATGACCACTATTCCTTCTTTTTGTAGTCTGGACACTCACTAGAATAGCTCTCACTAGCAAATCAAGTTCACTTGCTTTTGTTTTTTTCCTGCTTCTGTTAAATCAGAAGGACACTTTCTTTAGTGTTTCCTCTATGGTTTGACCTCTGGTAGAATAAAATTCCTGCTTTCTGTACCTGTACTTGCTCCTTTTAAGAGAGAAAGAATGGAGAGAAAAAAATGGATTATCTGATTGGTGAACTTTTGAAGGGGATCTGGGAGGGAGGAAAAGAGGGAGGGATAGGTTACTTATTTCTTTGCTTGCCTACAGAGAACACACATTCTGGTCCATTCCTCCTTGAACTGAAGGGAAAGGCCTCCAATTGTTTAGTGCAGCTTAAATTTGGGATCATCTTACAAACTAGTCTTTTATCTTTGACAGTTCTTATATATTGCCCTGTCTCCTATCAAAAATGAAAACAGCCCCCAACACTGGATTGATCCTTGAATATAGATTCAGTGCTTATTTATTCACGTGGCTAAGCACAGATGGAAGCCAATCATGAACCAATTTACTGCTATTGTGAATTGGTAGTGGCACCTAGATGGTACTGGGTAATCCTGTCCTTGTTGCTGGAGGATGCTTTCTTCCACGCCACACTCCCTGGTTTTGCTGGGCCTTGCATGATGTCCATGTCCGGCAGATGACATCAGCTCTTGAACATCAAGAAGCTAATGGACATACAGTTTCTTAAATGTCTAGCCGTAATGTTATTCTATTATTGCCCATATTCTCTTCCTTCCTTCTCCTCTTAGGAGAAGTATTTCCCCTTAGTTCCAGGTTAATTTTTGCATTTGTTTCAATGCGATGCTTTGTTTTCCCTGATGTCCTTACTTCCCTGATTAATCCATCTCACTTTTCTTTCATATTTGTCTGCTCTGTAAGTGCATAATCTGTGGACTAAAAACATACTCAAACCTCTCTCATCTTGAATTAAAGTCACTCCCTTGGCTCCTCTGCACCTCTCCAGATACAGCTCTGTCTTACTTCAATCTGTAATCGTTATATCTTCTTTCTCACATTAAGTGTACCATCAGGTTTTTATTACCTCCCTCTTCCCAACTCTGAACACACATTAAATCAGACCTTACAAAGGTCCACTCACATGGCTTTGACTACCAGCATTTAGGGAATGCTCCTAAGAGTGCTTCTCCAGATTTCTCCCAATTCTGTATACTCAAGACAACAAAGGCTGTCAGTCTGAACCTTGCCAGCACTTAAACAGGACTGTGTCCCAAATTGAACTTTTGTTTCTTCTCTTCCCTCCTGACCTTCTGCTCCCTGTTGTGTAAGGACACAATATGAGCAATGAGTATATGAACACTGAGTTACACTGATTCTTTTTAAATACTCCTCACTTTTGTCCCTTGAATCCCAGTTCAGGTCTCTGTCTCTTGCTGCCATTGTCATAACTTATCTGTCTTAAGTGACCACCTCTCTTCCTGATGCTGCCAAAATGATTTTTGCAATACAGATCTGATCATGCTACTCTTCCACTTAAAACTATTTATGATTTTGTCTTATCTTTAGAATGGATGCCAAATTCCTTTTGATGGCAGGTTATGTAATTCAGTCTTGGTCCCTGCCAGCCTTTCTGTCCTCTGTTTGCCATAGCTGCCCCACTCAAGCCACCCCACTGTGGAATGCCTTCCTTCCAATGTTTGCCAACAGAACTCTTCTTCATCTCTGGGGTCCTGGCTCTGCTCATGGAGGCTCACATATTTTTATACACTGATCACACTGTTTCTATGCTGACATTGTTTGCTAGACTATGAGCTTCCTGAAGGCTACCACTTTGTCTTTATCTTTGTATCCTAACATAAAACACAATGACTAGCACATATCAGTGCTTAGAAAATATTTGTTGTGTGCATTTAAGAGATACTACAGATTGACAAAACATGACTAGCAGGAAAAACAAAAATAAAAGTAATAGATGTCTTCAGTTGATAAGATTAAAAAAAATTTCATTGAAGTAACATTACAACATTTAATTTATAACATAAATTAAAGGTATGCATCAGTATAAATCAACATCTCTATATACTACATTAATTTCACCCATGATCGGATTTTGAGCCACATAAAAACAATTCCTCTCTCTTCTATTCTTTGGTGAAATTGGTTTAGAGTTAAAAGTATCAACTTTAAAAGGAAATTTATATAGAGGGCAAACCCCATGAGTACATACAAACTAACATTTCTGAAAAAAGGCTCAGGATAAGTCAATAATTAGACTTTGGGCATAGGTACTTGGTAAATAAAAGAATAAATAAAATAATGAATTGAGAAAGGTAAATTTAATACATCATTCTGTATATAATTTCTGCATTCATTTAAAATACTTATATCTTTAAATTCATGTATGATTTTGTTCAGTAGTCTTTAAACTTAAATGAAGCATACAATATAGAAAGTTAAGTATAGCATATGTATAATATATAAGGTATATATAATATATATAATTATATATATATATAATTTCTTAATGTGGCAAACAAATAGAACCAACCAAGTAAAAGAAGTCAGGAATAATAATAATACATCAAGTTCAAGCTAAAAAGTTCTATTTCTGGCCAGAGGTGGGCTACAGATTTGACTTTGACCTTTCTATTGATCAGTTGGGGAGAGAAGGGAATTGGTAATAAGATTCATGATTTCTATAACATAGAATCAAACCATTTAATTGGGAATTATATCTTCTAATATCCGTGAGAGAATTTTCCTATGGCTCTTTAGGAAAAAAAAACTATGATACAGTAAGATGAATTATGTGCTCGCCAGCATTCTTAAATAGTCAGACAATTGAGTCTCATAAAGTTCATCGCTGTAGAAAAATAACACTGATGCTAGAGTATATTTCAGTGGAAGCTGTTCTTTAGGGAATGAATATGATCATTCTTTTGTGATCTACCCTAGTGTTGAAAAGATTATGGGTGATCCACAATGTAGATTTACTGATCTAATGCTACACCTTCTTAGCTACTGAGAGATTCTAGTTCAGTTGTTTGGAAGTAAATTCCTACAGTCTGAACCTTAGATAATCACCTCGGGAGTCTGTGATTATAAGTTGTTATAAACTACACTTGAGAAGCACAGTTTTACTGTATTTACAGAAGCAAATGAACTGTATGGTCATCCAAAAACATCGTTTCTGTCAGCTGAGCTAAAGTGTTGTTTGCAGATAATTTGAGGTAATTTCCTAGCCAATGCTTGCAGTATCTTTGTTCTGTATTGACAAATTAATTAATAATTTAGCCAATTTGAGGGTAAAGGAGTTTCTTAGTATTTACAATGCAATATGAAACAACGTTGTGTGTGAAATTGAACCCCCTAGACTAAGTACCAAGAGTCTTTAAACAAACGAATTTGGGACTTTCTCTAAAACGTACCAACTAATGATTTAGAACTCAGGTTTCAGTGAAATAAAGCACAACCATAATGATTTTATCCTGCATAAATTAAAACAGAAGTAACTAGAACTCCATTTTGGCCATAAAAAAATCTTGTATATCTCCAGGATGCTTCCAGTTTTAAACAGTGTATAAATTATAACCTTCAAGATGAGCACCAAGGATCCCTGTCTCTTGTATTCATGCCCTGTTTAAAATCTCATCCTTCTCAATAAGGACCAGATTTATTGATTCATTTTTAACACACATAAAAATGGCAGAAATAAAGGATGGTGCTTTCGATATTTTGTTATAAAAAGACTGTGGCTTCCATTTTGAACTCCTTCCCTCCTTCCTTTTCCACTCTGTCATTTCTCTTGTTCCTAGTGGAAGAAGTTGCCCTGTTGTTAGCAACATAATGGAGATACCCACCTGTCAAGGAACCGAAACTTCCAGCAAACAACCAGCTATCTACAACTCCATAAATAGTAGGGCCTGTCATATATTGACTTATTGATGACTTAATTTTTCCTTTGTGAGATAGGAAAGTTTAAGGAAATACACATTTTTTTTTTCTTATTCATGGCCAGGGAACAGACTGTCCCCAAGTGCTATCAATCACTAAGGATACAAAACACAAGTCTAATTTGTCCTTTCTGGAAACATCATCAGTTGTCATATTCACCTGTTTCTTATACAGATGCAGCTTCAAAATAGGACTGAATTCCTAGCTCGTTGTTGATTTGATGCTGTCATGTAACCACTAATAATGTTCACATTTTAGGGCCTAATTTCAGAAATTTCAGTGAGGGCTAATGATGAAACTATTAATACATTTAGGTTAAGATGTTTGTCATCTTAGTCTCTTTCCTCAAAGAGGTAACAATCTGAGAGGAGTTTCATGGGCAGGTAGGAGGAGAGGGAGAAGCAGACAGATTATAGTGCAATGTGGTAGGAACCAAAACATAAGAGTTAACTCCTGGAAGCTCTAGAGATAGTAGCTTTTGGGCTGTGATATTTCCCATAATTACTTAGGTGTTTTTAGGGACGGGAAAGTCTCAGAGGTGCAGAGCAGTTTGATATGACCTGCTGGTCATGTGTTTGGAGAGTAGACGTGTGATGGAGAGTGAGAGAGGGGACCAGGGATTGATATTGGACCATTAGTCAGATGAGGGAGGAGAGGGAATGTGGCACAAAGAGGCCGGTATGGGTAGTGCTTTCACCTACTGATTTTAACCTAAGGCAATATTTTAAAACAAATGAACAAAAACCCCCAATTCACTGAGTTACAATTGCTCATCTGAAAAACAGTAATGACCACAGCTACCTTGCTGACTTTAAGTTCTGCTGAAGTATGTCCTCTATATGTTTTATGAAAATATTGAATTTAAATAAGCCCAGAATTTATTAGTATCTTAGGAACCTAAAATATGTATTTTTTAATAAGGAGCAATATTGTTAATTTTTATAAAATTTTATAGACATAGGCTATGCTTTCAAGAAAGAAAATTATGGATCTTAGGGAATACAGAAGAAGAAAAGTTTAAGAAAGTAAAGAGGGTATGTTATATAATTCTGAAAGCTCTAATTCTGATAGTCAAAGAAATAAAATGTTGTAGTTTGATTTTCTTACACTGATAATTTGACCATATATATATGACTATACTTAACATTTTAGCTTAGACATTTAAATTCATTTGAATAAGGGAAACTAAAATTTTGTTTTTTACCCTACATTTTCATGTGTTAAAATTAATGACTAAAATTTTATCTAACTTCATGAAGTGGGTTGACATCTTAAACTTGATCTGATATTTATCTTACTGCTTCTTGAGGAAGGTCTGTCAATAATGTCACAAGATGAGTACTTTTTGTATTATTATAGCTAGTGGTTTCCAAAATTTTGCTGAAAAATGCTAGAAAATAAAAATCGCAAAGTTTTATAGTTTCTCTAATGAAATTTCAGTTTTGATCTCTGATGATATTTAAGCTATAAGGTTTCCTAAAAAATAAAAGCAGGGAGAATCAAAGTATTAGTTTTAATGATATATGGAGATATTTGAGGAAATGACTTTCTAAGGCTAATAATTTTGTATTTTCTTCAACTCCCACAGAGTAATGAAGAACTGAATTTGGAAGCTTCCTGAGCATATATCTCAATTCCCACCGAATCACACGGGCTTCAAAACTTTCGGCTGCTTCTGCGAAGACGCAGAGTGAGTGGGCTCAGAGCTAAAGGCAAGGGAGTTTATTGTGTGTTCCTGTTTACAGGAAGTTTATTGTTGAAGGAAGAAATTGAGGTGGAATTGAGATGCCAAATTTCCCCGTATGAATCCAAAGGGAACTTTTTACAGGGAAAAAATGAAAAACCTAGGCTTGAATGGATTTTGCTTTTTGAGTGTGCTCCAGTAGAAACGTCGTGACGTCATAGTATAGTGATTTAATGATCTAGATCACTGAATGTAGAAACTGTAATTACATGTACTCTTGAGAACATAATTAGACATGTAGTACTTTTATTTAATGAGTAATGGTAATAAAACATTTTAAGTAATAAAAGCAGGGAAAAGAGCCTTGGGACTGTTACTGTTTTCTAAGAATCCCAATCTGCTTTTATTAAAAATATTTCTTGAAGCAAATAACCTTATGTATATTCCACTGAGCTCGTTCTCTCCTCAGTTTGCCTTGTCTTGGAATTTGTTGAGTTTCATTTTACTAAATTTCTCTCATCTTTTTACCAATGTTTCTATACCAGTCTCTGTATCCTCCTGGACTTTATAGCTGCCTCCCACCCAAGTCAACAATGGTAACGGATGTGACTTCTGCATTCAAAATAATAGCACATTCAGGGGCAGACCTTCAATCTCATTCTATTTCAGCTGTATCAAATTGCTATTGACTACATGCTTCTGAGCAGACAGCACTGCTCTAGCAAAATTTCAAAGAAAAATTACATACAGTTGTCTGTTATTTACTTATTTTTTGCATTTTTATTATTTGATATGAGACATAATTAAAGTATTGAATTATCAGTATTCTTTACAGGTAACTAAGCATCTATATAATTTTGGAAAAATTTTAAAGGAAAGGTGCAGGCAGGAGTGAAGGCAAGTAGGCAGGCCAGCAGGAAAAGAAAGGAGGAAGAAGCATCTTTATTTTATTGAATTGTTCTTCTTGGTTGTTTACCTTGGCCTGGGGCTGTGAACCTGGGTCCTTGGGATGGATGTGGAATATGCTCTTGGTCGAAGGAGGCTGATCAAATTGCTGCTCAACCAGTGGGTGCCAGATTTTGGAAATATTTTGATTGTAAATGAAAGGAACCTTCATTTTATAATGCAATATGCTATCTTTCCTCAAAAACACAAAAAATTCAGTTTCTAATAAATCACAAAAAGTAGTGGAAAAGGAAGAATTGTGCACATTTTATGTTAAAACATTGCTTTAATCCTTATGCCATTGATTTTTCAGGACAAATCTGGGTATGTTGGGGGGAATACATTTAAAAATGCCTGAATATATTCATATGTTAAATTGTTTATTTAGATCAGGTTAATTTAGTGAATTGTAACTGTATGTCAAGATCCATATTACAATGTCATTAAACAACTCATAAATCACAAAGGTAGACAAAAAATAAAGGAACAGTGTAAGAAATATTAAGCAATTGTAATACAATTGCTAGCAGGAATTGTTGAGCTCCGAACAGCACAAAATGATACAGTTTTTGCCAACAATAGCAGGGAAGAAAATACTTTCCACAGTAAATACAAGTACTGGCTATTTGGTTATATAACTCTTAAAGAGCCTCTGGAGACAAATGAGAAGAAAATATGCTTCATAACTTGTACTCTATTAGGGATACTTTATAGAGATTCACATATATCTACAAATTACTTAAATGAATGACCAGCAGTATGATTTTTATTTCAAACTTTGATTCAGGTTTATGACAGTTATTAAATTATTTTTAATTTGAGTGCCTCAAGGAACTTCACAAAACATTTCCCAAGGTTCTAAAAAATATTTAACAGCCCGTTTTCTAAAAATAGTGTATTTGTCAGTTTTTGCTGTAGTAACAAGCAACCCCCGATATCTCAGTGACTTACAAGAAGATTTATTTCTAGATTTATATTACAAGATAATTGCAAAATGGTCAAGCTGTCTTGACTGGGCTCAGGTAGGATTAATTCCATCTGACTTCCTATTCCAAGACCAGGCTGAAGGAGCAGTCCCTATTTGGGTATGCTATTTTTATGGCAGGAGGCAGAACAGAAGACAGGAGGAACCTAACTGCGTGACCATAATTTATGCCTCTAGTAGAGGATGGCATGAATGTATTCACCTTTTGTTGGCCAGAATATATCACAAGGCCAAGTCCAGTGTACTGGCATTGGAAGTATGTTCTTCTCGTGAGGTGAATGTCAGAAGATGGAAGAGGAACTGAATAATTGAAAAATAATGCAATTTATTGCTGTTGGTAAAAGCACTGTTGGCAAAAATCAATAATTTGGGATCTTATAAAGACCTTCTGTCAAAGATAATGGATAGTCTCCTGTAGTACAATCTGCAATTTAAGTCCGTAATGATTTCCCCTTGCCTAAAACATTTGAGAACTGTTGACAATCGCCTCCTTGAAACTTTTTCCCTTTTGGTTCTATAGACTTTTTCCTGATTCTCTTTAACCTATCTGAAGACCACCGTGTGTCTTCTTTAACTTTTTTTTTTTCATCCTATGATCTTCAAAGAAAGAAGAATTTCCCTATCGTTCTTTCATTGGCTCTCTTATTGCTGAGCAATTCCAAATCCAACTACTATAGTTTTAGCATGAAAATGATTAAAACAATTTCTTTAGTCTTCCACATTTATACTTCCATCTGCCTTCTGGGGACCTCCGTTTGAATGGTTTCAATGATTTGCATTAAAAAACTTGTCATTTTTCCATTTAGATGTATTTTCTCCTAATTTCCCTATTCCAACTTCAGCATCATTTTCCAGGTCATTTAAACTCAAACATATAGTTGTATTTGATTCTCTCTTCTTCCAACGCCCAAGCAATAAATGCTAAGTCATAGGGTATTTCACCACCACAATGTTCCCCATAGCTACTTATTTTTTTCTGCACTACCATCATTCTGATTTACATTTTCATTTCATCCCTACCACTTTAAAGTAATAAATATTCTCTTTCAGTTCTATCCCTGCTAGCTTCTTTTTTTGTCACCATTTTCTAGATGAGAGATCAGTGTATAAATCAATCACAAATGTATTCTTATATACAAGACTTTTATAATACCTTTGTAACTCAACTTTTTGAGATTATTCCTAAATATTAGCTGAATCTCCTACCAAACTGGGAAACTTATTATTTGAACACATCTGAAAATCTCCACTTACTTGTCTTTTATCCAGTGTTTTATTTCTTTTTGATATATCCTCCTGGGCCCAACTATTGTTCAGATGCTGCCTGTGCTTTTAAGATTATATCTTAAAGGATATCTCTTCTAAGAACTATGTTCAATAGCACTTGATTTGTATCTCTTATTTCAACATCTATTGCTTTCTGTTTTGGTGATTTGTAAAATTATTCCTTCTATGAGATTATAGATTTTTTTGTGGGGAGGGGGAGTATGACTGAATACTACTCATACTTTTAATTCCTGTAGCATCTAACCTGGAACTGTACACATAATAAATTTATCATAGTGTTTTAAGAGCTTGAAGTTGAATCAGTCTCTTTGGTACATACTAAGCATACATTAAATGTTATTTATAATTATTTTTGTTATTAAATCTTCAGTAAAACCTGGCAGAATATGCTTACATTTACTTGAAGCAGTTTCATATTCCCTCCTACCTTGTTTATAAAGTGATTAGTAAATGAGAATAAGAAAAGTCTACACAGGGACAGTTGAGACATATTTTTAAAATTTAATTCAATATAATGTATTTATAATTCACCCAAGTCATTTATTATATAGATTTTGTGGTGGGGAACTCATTTCTTGAACTAAGCTTATTTTTCTATAGGATACTTTCCTACACAGCAAAGACATTTCTTGAAAAAATTTAATTCTCTCTGCATCCCGCTAAAGATCATTAAAATAGCTGTGAATCTCTTTAGAAGATAAATATAAAAAGAAATGGTATTTTTTTTACTATGAATTTCTCAATAGCTCAAGTTACCTCTGTTATTATTCTCTATGAATAGTTACCTACTACATAATTGCCTTGTTTCACGGCAAACTTAGGAGTTATTAAAAAATAGGTCAGAGAGAATCAGTAGATAGGTAGGAGAGTGTGGGCTGATCCAGTTTTTAAGATGATAGACTTTAACTCCTAGTGTTTGTTGCTAAATAGTGATTATATGATGCGATTTTTGGAAATTCTAGTATTGGAGTCATGCTAATTAACACGACTGGGAAGTAGTAAAATAGTACTGATGTTAGAAAAGTAATTAAATTTGCACTTAAAATGTGTTAAGAGGGTGGATCTCATGTTAAGTTTTCTTATCAGAGAAAAAAAAAAAATGGAAGCAAAGCAAAATTAAAATACCAAAAGGAACAAAAAGAAACTTTTGGAGGCAATGGATATATTTTTTTACCTTGATAGTGATTTGGTATCATGGTTGTACACATATGTCTAAACTCATCAAATTTCATACTTTAAATGCCTGCTGCTTTTTGTATACCCATTATTCTTCAGTAAAGTTGTAAAACAAAACTAAACAAAAAACTCTTGCATAGAACTTGCAACCTATTCAGGGTGTAATATCAGTTTTCAGAAATCCCCAAGAAGCTGGTGAAGGAAAAGTAGCATGATGTCCTAAAATAAAGGTAGATTTTGGAATAATATTATGCAAATTTCTAATACTATTTAAATTGCTCTACAGCATAGAAAAAGAGAAGAGTTTCTCAATCTATTTTAAGAAACTGGCATGACCTTGACTCCAAATACTTTCGAGGTTGAATAAAAAGGAATCCAAAGACCACTGTTATTTATGTGTATTATTTCAAAAAATTATTTTTAAAATGTTAGCGTGTTAAATTGAACACTCCACCCACCACTCACTTGCCCCCAACAGAAAAAAATCAAAGTCATTATACTCCACTGTGAATTTCTAGTTATTAAAACTTAAAAATATTTTTGCAGTTACCGTCAGAATAATAGTCACACTTTTGTTTTCTTCCCTTGACCCCCATATACTTGGAGATTACTACAAAGAAATTAAAAATTGCACTGAATTCTTAATAAATAACACATACCCAAGTTTTGCATGGAACTATCTTTTTAATACAATGAGATTTAAGTTTCTTAAGTAAAGAGATCTTGCCTTATTAAAAAACCCTTAAAATAAATGTGCAAATTAATTAAAATAGGGATTCTTGAGTCATTAGCTGTTTATATATCTTTAAGATAGCTCATTTATCTCACTTTAAAAAAATAATACATTTCCAAATGTTAGGAACCAGATACTTTTGCTTGCTTAAGTTGTGAAAGAGTCAAGAAAAATGTAAATTTAAAATCACTCTTATACATAAAGTGCAAGTGATAATTCAGTCTCTATTATTGACAAAGATATACATTCACAAGACATAAAGGAATATCAGAGTGGAGTTGAATTTCCTGGAGGTCATGAGTTCTGAGTATCACCTATAATGACAGGGAAATTAGGATTAAAAGTCTTTATATGGATGGCAGGGACAGAAGCATGATCCCCATTTAAAAAACAAGGTGACCTTCATGACTCCTTCCCTAGCATGAGTTTGTAATGGATTCTGGAAAAGATTTTTCTCACTTGATAGTTCATTTCTTCTTAGTACTGAATAGTATTCTGTTGTCTCTATTTATCACAGTTTATTTATTCATTCACCTATTGAAGGATGCCTTGGTGGTTCCAATATTGATGTATTTTTCAATACATAACCCAACATGTTACAACAGTGTAAAAGATTATCTGTAATCTAGAATGCGTTTCTTCCTTTATTTGATTTCCAAATTAGTGATGTCATTCATGCAATCATAGCATTTTACAGTGGTGTTAAGGGGAAAGACAGAGAGAATTACTGATCGGTTTTTAAAATATAGAACATATGCCAGTGGAGACCTATGGAATGGATTCATCCTGAGAGCTTTGAGATAGCAGAGCATAGGGAATTTGTTCAGGACCTTAAGATGTCCAAGCAGGTATGGAGAGGATAGAAGTAATATAATGGAGAGAAGTAAGAAAAAAAGGAGACAAGAGGAGAGGAGGCAAATGTATATAATGGCCAACAGTTTTTCCCATATAATTTACCTTCATACTTCCTCTGTGTAACCTACGTTTTTATTGAGTTCTATGGTTCTGTGCCCTCAACTGGCTACCTTCCATTTATCTGTTACCCTTTGGAGAAGCAGAACTTCTAATATCTCCAATTTATCTTTTCCCATTTTAAAAGGAAATATTACCATTTAATTATGTAAGTTAATTTCATTGAAGGAACACTGCATCATAACATAATATGGGTTCAAGGTGTATATCATTTTAGAGCAGCATCTATATCTAATACATTAAATTTACCATCACCAGCCCATTTCACCCTTCATCATATAATTGACCCCTTCCATCCAATTTTGACTTTATACAGGCTTTTATTCTTCATTGTGTTAATGAAACATCAATGATATTTACACTTCTAAAACAAAAAAAATCACCTCTCAGTTCATACCTTCCTTGACATGAGCATGCCTTTATTTTTGGAACATTTTCTACATTTCATTTCCGGAAGGCTACTCTTTCTCCATTTCCCTGCTGCTTTGCTGCCTACTATCTTTTATTCACCTCAGTCATTTAAAATTCTTAAAGTTAGAGCACCCAAGTGATTAGTTTTCAGACTTGGCTTAGTTTCTCTAACTGCATTCGCACCCATAATAATTTCCTCCAGGTCATGACATTAAATGTCACCTATATCTTGAATATACCCAAATTTATATTTCTAGTTAAACCTTGTCCCTGAATTCTAGACGCAGATAACCAACTATATGATCACCTTCCTGCTTGAATGTTTGAAAAGTTTTAACTCCTCAAACTTAATTTATTCAAAATAAATGCCTTGATCTTTCTTCTTAACCCTGTTACTTCCTAGTGTTCTACTATCTTGATAATTGAAAAATTCATTTCTCCATTTTTCCTCATCAGATCCTTAGAGTAATGTTTTATTCTTTTTCTTTTTTCTCAGAGGATTTATTACAAGGATTCAAAAAGAAAAACGTGAACAAAAAACTACAACATCCAGAATTTGAAAAGTGTGTTAGCCATGATAAATGTTTATGTATTTAACATTTAAAGTAAAACATGAGTGTAAGCTGTAAGAAAAAAGTGATATAAAATCATTGCCTTAACTTTTTTCATCAAGTCTATATTAAGAGGCAAATATACAAGGAGTTAAATAATGTTAGAAGCTTTACTGTTGTGCTTATTTTTGGTTGTTCTCATGAAACATGGTCTTCTTTCAAATCTTTCAATGGGAAATGAGTGAGTTCAATGGAATATTGCATTTGATACTTTACAAAATTATTGATGTTTATTATCTCTTTTGTTTACAATGCTGCATTCATTTTTGAATATTGACATTGTATCTGTATTTTACACCTCACCCTCCACCAGAGGTCTGGAGTCCATTACCACCACCTTTTCCCCTTTTTCCTTCCCTCCCCCTCCCACCACCCTGGCAGTCATCATCTTATGTCCTGTGAGTTTTTGCTGGGGTTTATTTCTTTAATTCATTTTATTATAATCCACAGATGAGTTAAACCATCCTGTATTTCTTTTTCTTTCTGACTTATTTTACTTGACATGATCCCTTCCAATTTTATCCAGATTGTTGCAAGGAGCACAACTGAATTTTTTTTTAGTAGCTGCATAGAATTCTATTGAGTTATATACCTTAGTTTCTCTTTTTACAGCCATACATCCAGCTAGTCAATGAACTACTTGAGGATGCTTTCAGGTCCAAATATTTCATTCAGTTCTCTGGTCCAATCTAGGTTCTCACATGCCTGAATAACTTTTCAAAAACAATTTTTATTATTTTATTGCAGTGACTTTGTTTACAAATTAGAGTAACTCACATGTGTAGCTTCCCTATATGTGCTTTTTCCCCATTCCTCATATGTATATCAGCACACCTTCTTTCTACCACATCACTAAATATTCTTCACCATTGTCCTGTGGGCTCCAACACCATTTGCCATACCTCCTCTCGCCCTTGTCCCATTCCCTACTGGTAACCTCAGATCCACTGCAAGTGTCCAAAGGTTGACTTTGTTTTCTCTGTTCCTTTGTTTTGTCTGTTGACATTTTACTTATGCCTGAGGTCATCTGGTATCTATCTTTCTTTTCTTATTTCACTTAGTGTAATCCCCTCTAGATCCATGCATGCTGATTGAAACAACAGAATTTCATCTCCTCTAAGGGCTGTATATTATTCCGTTGTATGGGATGGGTACCACATCTTCTTTATCCATTCATCTGACTTGGGGCACTTAGGTAGCTTCCAGTTCTTAGCAGTTGTGAAGAGGGCAGCAATAAGCATGTGGGTGTACAAATCTCTGCAAATTAGTGTTTTTGTATCTTTTGGGTGAATACCAAAAGTGAGATGGTAGGATCATAGGGATTTCTATATTCAACTTTTTGAGGAATCGCCATACTCTTTTCCATAGATGTTGCCCCAATTTGCACTCCCACCAATAGTGTAAAAGGGTTCCCTTTTCTCCACATCCTCACCAACATTTGTTGTTTCCAGACTTTTGGATAGTAGCCAATCTCTCAGGTATATGATGATATCTCATTGCTGTTTTGATTTACATTTCCCTGATAGCCAGGGAGAGGGAACATCTTTTCATGTGCCTGTTGGCCATCTGTATAACTTCTCTGGAAAAATATCTCTCCAATATCTCTTCCCATTTTTTGATTGAATTGTTGTTTTTCTTTTACTCATTTTTATGAGTTCTCTGTATATTTTGGATATTAAACCCTTGTCAGAAATATGGATCACAAATATCTTCTCCCAGTTAGTAGATTGTCTGTTTTGGTGATGTAATTTCACAGAAAGAAGTTTTTTAGTTTGGTGTAGTCTCAATTATTCATTTTTCTTTTTGTTTCCCTTGATGCTGGAATTGAGTTCCCAAAGATCTAAGATTGATGTCATGAATGTCTTTTCTGTTGTCTTTCAAGAATTTTATGGTTATTGATCTTATGTCCAATCTCTAGTCTATTTTGAGTTAATTTTTGTGAATGTTGTTAGAGAATTATCTAACTTCATTCTTTTGCATAGGCTGTGCATTTTTCCCAACAGCATTTATTGAACACTTTCCTTTTTCCAATTCTAAGTTTTTGGTTCCTTTGTTGTAGATTAACTGACTGTATGTGAGTGAGTCAGTTGCTAGTTTTATTCCACTGATTTTTGCCTCTGTTATTATTCCAGTACTATACCATTTTGCTCATTATCACTTTGTAGTGTGGCTTAATGTCTGGGAGTGTAATCCTTCCAGATTCAGTTTTTCCCCCCTCTTACTTGCTTTAACTATTCAGGGTCTTTTATTGTTCCATACAAATTTTAAGATTTTTTTGTTCTATTTCCTTGAAATAAGCCTGTTGGAGTTTAATGGGATTGCATTAAATCTGTGTGTTGCTTTAGATAAGATGACTATTATAACAATATTGATTCTTCCTAGCCATGAGTAGAGGATACCTTTCCATTACTTTTTATCCCCTATTTCTTTAAGAAGGACTTGTAGTTTTTATTGCATGGGTTTTTTACCTCCTCTGTTAAGTATATTCCAAGATACTTGATTCTTTTGACTTCTATTTTAAATGGGTGGTTTTCTTGATTTCATTTGCTTTTAGCATTTTGTTTTTGTATATAAATGCAATGGATTTTTGTGCATTGATATTATAGCCTAGTTTACTGTATTTGTTGATTAGTGCTAATAGTTTTTTTGACAGTTTTTATCACGTCACCTGCAAATAATGATAGTTTTACTTCCTCTTTTCCAATTTGGATTACTTTTCTTTCTTTTTTCTTGACGTATTGCTCTGAGCAAGAACTCCAGCTTGATGTTAGATAGCAGTGGTGAGTGGGACTAGCATTGCCTTACTCTGGGCGTTAGAGGAATTGCTTATTTTTTTTTTTTTTTTGCCATTGACTAAATATTGACTTGGGTTTATTGTATATGACCTTCATTATGTTGATGTATGTATTTTATATCCCCATTTTATCCAGATTTTGAAATAGGTGTTGGATCTTGTCAAAACTTATATTTTCATCTGTTGATATAATCATGTAGTTTTTCTCCTTGCTCTTGTTGATATGGTATATTACATTAGTATATTTGTTTACATTGAGCCATCCTTGCATCCCTGGGATAAATACCACTTGATCATGATGTATGATACTTTTGATATATTAGGTTTGTTAATATTATGTTGAGAATTTGTTCATCTATGTTCATTAGAGATATTGGTCTGTAGTTTTCTTTCTTGGTAATGTCTCTACGAGCTTTATTTATTTATTTTTTAAAGGTGTGATGTTAGACTCATAGAAAGTGAATGGAAGTGCTCCCTGTTCTTCAATATTTTGGAAGAGTTCAAGAGGAATAGGTGTTAATTCTCTGAAATTTTGGCAAAACTAATGGTAAAAGCCACCAGGCTTTTATTTTTAAGGAGATTTTGATTTCCTCTTCAGTTTCCTTGCTCATTATTGTTCTGTCCAGGTGTTCTAATTCTTCCAGGTTCGGTTTTGGTAGACAATATTTTCTAAAAATCTGTCCATGTCCTTAAGGTAGTCCACTCTATTGGCATAGAGCTATTCACAGTTATCTCTTGTTTGTATTTCTTTGGTATCTGTTGTAACTTCTTCCCTTTTACTTCTGATTCTAGTTATGAGTTTTCTCTCTTTGTGAGTCTAGTCAATGGTTTGTCAATTTTGTTCGGTTTTTCAAAGAACCAAATTTTAGCTTCATTGGTCTTCTGGATTGTCTATTTTTTCTGTTTCACATATTTCTGATGAATTTTTATTATTTCCATTCTTTGACTTTTGGCTTTAATTGTTCTTTCTCTAATTTCTTTAAATATAGGGTTAGATCATTTATTTATAAGTTTTCTTTATTCTTGAGGTAGACTACATTACATTGAACTTCCTTTTTAGTACTGCTTTTGCTGCATCCCATAGATTCTGATATCTTGCTTCTTCATTTTCATTTGTTTGTATTTTTTAAGTTCCTCTTTAATCTTCTCTTTTACCCATTCAGAAACATATTGTTTAGTCTCCAATAAATTTGGAATCTTTTAGCTTTCTTTTTGTGGTAGATAACTAGTTTTAAGCCATTTTGGTTAGAGAAGATGCTTGGTATTAGTTCAGTCTTTGTAAATTTTTGAGACACTTTTGTATCCCAACATATGATTTATCCTTGAAAATGTTCCATGTGTGCTTAAGAAAGAATTGAAATCTGAGATCATTGGATGAAGTGTTAGAAAATGTCTATTAGACATAAGTATTCCCAATGATCATTTAAAGCTCCTGTTTCTATATTAGTTGTCTGATTGGTTGAACTGTTGATTGTTATAAGTGGAGTGTTGAAGTTTCCTACTATTATCGTATTGCTGTTGATGTTTCTCATTAGTTCTAACACTGACTTAATATATTTTGATGCTCCTTCATTTGATGCATATGTTAATAAATGTTATGTTTCCTTTCTGGATTGACCCATTAAAAATAGTACAATGTCAATTTCTGTCTTTTGTTATGCTTTTTATTTGGAAGCCTATTTTATCTGATATAAGTATGAGTGTTGCTGCTCTTTTTGTTTGCTATTCAACTGTAGGATTGTCTTCCATTTATTGAAGTCAGTGTTTTATCATTGGAAGAATATGAGTTTCCTGAATGAAGCAAAAGGTTGGGTTATGCTTTTTAATTCATTTGGCTACTCTGTGTCATTTGATTGGTAGTTCAATCCATTAATGTTTAGGGTGATTATTGATATGTAACTTTTGCTATTGCAGACAATGCCTTTGTTCTTGTCTTTCCATTTTTAGGTGGGTTAGGTGTTACGTTTTTATTGGCTTCCCTTCTTTGTTCTTTCCCTGGAAATGTGTTTTGAGGTTATACTGAGTTCATCATTGACAATTCTATGATCATTTTCTATTTTTTTTTTTGAAAGCAGGTTAGTCTTGAGCTCCTAGTCATTCACATTTTTATTTTCCTCTCTTCCTCTTCACTTTTTATATGTAACTATCTTTTATAAATGGGGCTCTTTACCCTTTATAGTCTATCCTTTATTATTTTTGTGGAAATGATTTTGTGGTGATGAATTCCTTTAACATTTTCTTATCTGGAAACCTTTTTATCATTTTTAAGTTCTAAATGATAATCTTTCAGGTTATAGTATCCTAAGTTGAAAATCCTTTTCTTTCACCACTTTGAATATATCATGCCATTCCCTTTTTGCCGGTAAAATTTCAGTTGAGAACTCTACTGACAGTCTTATGGGGATTCCTTTGTATGTGACTCATTTTTCTCTCACTTCTTTTACTATTCTTTCTTTGTCTTGTATTTTTGACATTTTGATGGCAGTATGTCTAGGTGTAGGTCTGCTTGAGTTTCTTTTATCAGAAACTCTTCAAACTTCCTGGGGCTGGAAGTTTGCTTTAGCCCTCAGGTTAGGGAAGTTCTTATCTATTACTTCTTCAAATACACTTTCTCCTCCCTTTTCTCTCTCTTCTCCTTCTGGAACCCCTGTGAGGCAAGGGGTTTTGACATTATCCTGTAGGTTGTAATTGCTTTTTTCATTTCTTTTCTTTTTCCTCTTTGCTGGTTTGTGTGAGTGTGTTCCTCTGCCCTGTCTTCTAGCTCACTGATTTTATTGGAGGCTTCATCCATCCTACTATTGAGTCCCTCTCTTGAGTTCCTTAGTTCATTTTTCGCGTTCTTCATTTCTTTGACATCTTGCTTCATTTCTTCTCCCTCTTTTTTTGCTTTTCTCTTTGTCTTCCTCTATTGTCTTCTTAATTTCCATGAGTATACTCATTGTTGCCCTAAATTCATTGTAAGGGAGTTTGCACATGTCTGTTGTACTCATATTTTTCCCTAGGGTTTTAATTGGATACATCATTTTGCATATATTTTTACATGTCTTTGGTTTGTTTGGCATTCTGTTTGTTTCTGTGGGTTGAGTTTCCATGCAGTGATGGCCTTGTGTAGGGTATTGACTTATACTGAGCAAGCGTGGATCTTGGTTTGAACACTGGGAATTCTTGATTTGTATTGCATCACTACTGGTTGGATTTGTTGAACTTCTTATGTGACCCTTTGTTTTTAGCTCAATATTTTAGCCTATGGGGTTGGAATTTGCAGAGCTTTCTCCCTACATCACAGGTCTGAATGGTTTAGAGTTCCCAATCATTGACCCACAACTGACAATCAGGCTGTAGTTCTTCTTCCATCCATAGGTTGGTGCTAGGGGGTAGCTTTGACGGGTCCTTCCTTTAGGATGACTCTCTTTATTCATTTATGCCTGGGGAAGCAGGATTTCTGGTTAGTGGGTCCTGTGCCTCTGGTACACTATACTGGGAGTGGTTGGGGTTGTGGGATTCACCTAACCGCCTTCCAGCTATGGCAACATCCTTTATAATTTCCTTGCAGGACTTCCACTCAGATCCCCGGGTTGTTGGTCCTCCTTCCACTCTGTGCCAAGACCCTTTCCCTTGACTCTGTGTTCTGGTCCCTCTGGGCAGGCTCTCTTCTCTTGGAGTTACTCTCTGGGAGGCCCAGTTCTTTCTGAGGCTTCACCCCCTCTCCCCTGGCCTTCTTTTTCTCCTGAGGCTAGGAATCCCAAATCATGATGTAGCTATAAACCCTGATGTTTTTGCCCACCCTTTCTGGTGGTGAATGCCATTAGCCTTATGGCTTCTGGATCTACTTTTTCTCAGCATTTGTGTTCAGAATAGGTGATTCCTAGGTACACTGTGAGAAGGAAGCGAGACTCTACTCCTGCTAGGTTGCCATATTGACTAATCTCCTTGCCAGGATAATTTTAAGTCTCTTACCTGGTCTTTTTGCGTTTACATATGTCCCTACTCTGTACTCTTTACATAGCAATCATAGAGTTATGATATGACTTAAGTCATGTCATGACTCTGGTTAAAATCTTCCACTGATTTTCTATATCCCATGGAATAAGTTGTAAATCCTAACAGAGCTTTAGATCCCCTGCAAAATCTAATCCTCTTCTCCTCCCCTTCTCTTACTCTACTCTAGACACTCTAGTTTCTTTGTTTCTTTTTGAAATGTCAAGAGTATTCCTACCTCTGAGCCTTTTAACTTTGTACTTTGTTTCCTTAGGATTCTCTTCTCTCAGTCACCTTCATGAATTGCTCCGAAGCTTCATTTAGATTTCTAGCCCAACATAAAATAGAAATTCCATAAACCTTTATTTTCTTCCTTTGCCTTTATCCTCATCCCTTTTCTCTTTTATTGTTTATCTATTCATTGTTTCCATTGAGAAACAAGTGCTACAAGAGGAGGGGCATTTCTTTACTGTTACTTATATGGTTTGTAGAATATAATATTAGTGTTTATTAATATTTACTAATATAAATGAGTAAATTATTTTATAAGGGGTTCAGGTCAGGGATGAGTGAACAATAAATAACAGTGGGAGTAAACATGGGTAGTACAGAAATATCATAGATAGACTTCATGAAATATAAAAAGAACACTAGTTAAAACCAGAAAGTTATAAACATCACTGCTTTAGAACTAAGGAATCAGGCCTGTTCTGTTGGCTTAGAGGTTGAGTCCACCAGGGTATGGTTCACATACAACCCAGTTCTTAACCTGGGCCCCAGAGGAACAACCAAGATGAGCAACTAAATGAAATAATTGATGGTTTCTTACTCTTCTCCTTTCCTGCCTACTTGCCTTCATTTCTGCCTCACCTTTTCTTAGAAAACAGACAAACAAACACAAAAGAAAGAAATAAGGAATCAAAAGAAGAATGGTTTACTGTCATCCTCTGGTGCCTTCCTACTTTCTTACCTAGTCATTAACTCTCTTCTTTTGACCTCATTCACCACTTGGGCTTTCTCTGTGCTATTCTTTAGATGTATACCAGAGGAAAAAATTAAAAACAAATTTTTGCTAGTATTTTTATTTATTTATATAATCCATTATATCTGAACTGTTTTATCACCTTATTAACTTTGGCAAGTATCCTTTCTTATTTGAATATAAACCCAGAGCAAGTCTATAACCAGCTACTTTTAAAAGATTTAAGTATTAATTATTTACTTGATTTCAGAAAATACTAGAAAGGAAGCACAATTATATATGTTTTAGCCCTATAACATAAATACAAAAGAGTTAATTAAAAGCAAGTAGACAGGAAAATTAAAGGAATGAAACAGAATCATCATGGAGATTTTGTTACAAAAGGATACAATAGCAAACTACAGCCTGAGGGCTCAGTGCAGTCTATTGTCAGCTTTTGTACATAAAGTTTTATTGGAATACAGTCATACCCATTTTTTTATTCATTGTCTGTGGTTACTTTCACACTACAATGGCAAAGCTGATTAGTTGTGAGTCAGGATGACCTGCAGATATCAAAATATTTACTATCTGACCCTTTATAAAAAGTCTGTGATTTTTGATATAGAGTTCTAAACACTTGTAGAGGGTCAGCCCCCTGTTTTTTACCCTGTCTAGTTACTAATGCAGGCAACTAACTTTGTTCGCTCATGTGGATGTTATTTAGTTCCTCTAGAGCAAACTTAGCTGTCCAGGTAAACAAAAATTGGTTCCTGATGTCAAAGATCAGAAAGAACATTCTGCAGAGGATCCTTATTAAAAAAAATCAAAACAAAATCAAAACTTGAATAATGTTACAGTGTCTTTTGTAAGATCCTTAGGCTAAACATGATGAAAGACATTCTATTGCACTTTCTCGCATCTTTCTTAAGATACTCTGCGTATAGGTTGGTGATATTACACCAAAACTCAGTTCTCTCAACATAGGAAATGCTGCATGGAACCAGGACATGCAATTATGTCCCAGCATCTTCGTTAAAATTTTATCGCCATTCTTATTGATTCTTCTTTCATCTCATTTTATATTATTATGTGAGACACTCAAAATTTGTCTGATCTTGAACAAATTACTTCACTTTATCTTGATCCATTTGGAGAAAGGGTGAAAATTATATTTCAGGTGAGCAAAGTGTACTTTCAAAGGTGTGTTGTTATTAAAAATAACAGTTGTTATTAAAAATTTTGGTGTGTATGATAGTAAATGGCATGAGATGGGATTGGTGATAAAGTATGTGGGGCTCAAGGTTGTCATGAATAATAATACAGTTTGGGCTTTATCCAGTTGGCAATAGGCTCACCACTAAAATTTCCTATCAATTTTGGTTTTACTTCTTTTAACTAAATATGGTAGAAAATAAAGTTATTTTAAAAATAAACAGCGAGACCATCCTCCCCTCCCTGCCCCCACCCCATAGCAACTCCAGATAGATGATGTTGCCTACCATGGAGTGGCATGGGTCTAAGGAATTGTTTCTAGTAGGTTCCTTAGCATTCCACTGCCCCTAGCTTTTCATTACTACCTTCTCAGAGCTCATGACTGTCTTCTTCCAAGGTCAAGGCTTTTCCGAATCCTCCCAGTATCCCTTTCCTGCAGTGTTTTTAGCACAAACACATGCTCTGTCTGTCAAGTACAGTGTAAAAATGACTTTGCTGGAAGGCGTGTAACTTTCTGGGCATAAGCCACACATGGAGCTAGCATTACAAGCAGATGGCCTCATTACTAGATCCAGCACGAGCCAGATAGAAATAGTTCTAGGACTTTTACAGGACGAGACAGTTACGGTTTTCTGATTTTTAGCTCTGTGATTTGGTCTCTGGTTTATTCTTTAGGTTCAGTTCAAACAACTCTCTTTGGAACTTCCATTTTATATTTTCCCCCTTGCTTAGATTATACCCACCATCATACAAAATAGAAATAAAATATCTACTCTAGATACTTTCTCCACTCCTGGGGAGTTTTACTTGTTGGTTTCTTTCAGTCTATGCTGCCTGAAATTCCCATATGTTCTTTCCCTATTCTTTAATCTCAGTCAGTCTACTGATTTTTCAGTTTTCTTTAGTGTCTTTCTTGCATCACCATCTTTGGATTGCACTCCTATCTTGTGAGCATTTATCAGTCTAATTTTTTGTTGTCTATCAATATTTTTAGACTAGTATGCTAATACTGCTTCTTTGCTATAGAAAAACATAAGATAAAGCACAATAAGAATATATGTATTAATATATAAGAATGTGAACTTTTGCAAGAAAGAAGAAAATAATTGAGAGATAAATGAAGACCTAAATGCTTAATTTAAATTCCTCCCAATAACCCTCTCTCAAATCTGAGCAGCTTGGGAGACTCTCCTGCTTGTCCCACTAGAGAGACAAACACTTCTATTTTCCTGACTCATTGTAGTATAAATTAGAGAAGGAAGTTTTCCAATTTTCTTCTTTAAGAGGCTAACCCTTAATAGTTATTATTATATATTCTTAGATATATTTGAAACTTATTTAAGGTAGGGATCATGCATTTACTACAATGTATCTCTCATAACACTTAACACACAGGTATGGACATTCTTTGCTTTTGTTTTATTCCATGCTGGCGTCATCAGCAGTCTTTTGTTAGGGATAAGCTGATTGACAGTTGCTCCATTTTTAACATCTTTACAAGTTCCAATTCAGTAGTAAAGGAAGCATCTCTCTAAATAGTTCAAACAAACCATTGGGACTTACTGATCATTTCCTTTTGAGTCATCTCTATCCCTGAAAAGTTACTGTGACCAGAGTGATGAAATAGTCCATTGGGTGAGGAAAAGAATAAAGGATCTGGATAAAGAGTCACCATCACTTGAAGCATATGGACTTCAGGGAAAGTGGTGTAGTCCTCAAAGGAAAATTGTTTTTTTTGTTTTCAAAAGATGAGGAAGTAGGTGATGGCTATTTAACACAATAAATAAGTAATGAAATGTTTTTATTAAAAGAGATTTTAAATGTAGTACTATGCTATTGTAGCCCCCCTGAATCTTAAGCAACAAATCATGAATGATTGTTTTAGAGTTATAATTTTCCCCAGAATGGTTTAGGACAGATAAGATGAGAATTTGGAAGCCAGTAGAGGCAATATGAAGGCTACAAGGCTTGCTTAAAAGTTATTCCCTGAGGATCATAGGAGAGCTCCTAACATTTACTAAGTACACAGACTTGTCATGGTATGCAAGATCCTTTAAACCTGACCCCAGGTTATCTCTATTTGGTTTCTTGAAAATGTCTACTCTACCCTCTGTAATTCAACCCAACATAGTTTCCTATCAGTCTCTGAGTACATCATGCTGTTTCATGACTCAATGACTTTTCCCTCTTTCTTTGTCCTTTTTAAAAAAATAAACTTTAAATTAAAAAGCAGATAAAGTAAAATGCTCTAAAACTTTTTTGAAAATCATATTCCATTTTTGGAATGCTCTTTCATGCTCTTTCCAGACTGGTACATTTCTATTTATTCATGAGGATGTAGCTCAAATGTTATTACTTGTGTAAAGGTCTCAGAGAGAGTTAGTCACCTCCAATTTGGGTGTCTCAGTAGATGGTGCTAATATAAGCGAAGGACGGAATACAGAAGTTGGAACTAGTTGGGCTAGGGGGAAAGTAGAGATGATAATGAATTCCCTTTTGGGTAGGTTAAGGCTGAAGTAACTGTAGAGACATTATAAATGCATTGGGTCTAGATATTTAGTAGAGGAACCTGGCAAAAAGATACTTATCTGGGTGTTATCACATAAAAATTGTTGATGAGATTACTCAGTGAGAAGAAACTTGGAGAACACATCATTAAAGAGGAGGGCTTTGACACTGAGTAATCTGTAAAAGATAAGAATGAGTGAAGAGGTATCAGGAGAGCAAGAGAGGATAATTTTAGCTGTTAAACATTAAATAAAGAGGCACAGTGTTTAGAGAAAGGAGTGATCATATCAAATGGTAGGAACAGCTTAAGGATGATTAAAATCAGTAAGTGACCAATGGATTTGGCCTACAGGAAGGCATGGGTGATGATTTTCTGTCAGTTTAAAAGAAATTTGCGGGCTAAGGAGAGTACTATAGCAGTGCCTTTTGGAGGGATATAGTGGTGCTAAAAGGCAGCTCTCGAGCAACTTAAGATGAGAACTAGAGATACAACATCTTTTCCAGCATAAATAAGAAAATAGGAGTTAAAGCAGTATTTCTCTATCCTGTATTTGGTGAAGGAAATTCATTTCAGCATCATAATGGATTTCTTTCTAGCATGTTTTTTTTTTTTTTTTTAAGTAAAACACTCTTCGTGTGAACATAAATAAGAGAAAAATATAACTTCTTAAAAATCACATCAATAACGCTTTGAGGACAAAACTGACCAAATACATTATTACATCCTATTACATTGCACAAAAAACGAAGTCCCTGGTCCAGATAGAAAGGGGCAATTATTATCTTGTTCCCTCTAAACACATGTTATTCTTTATTATATCCTCAGGACCTCTATTTTTCAAATGGAAAAAAGTTAGTTTTAGTCACTAAATTGTCATTGCTGATTGCTTGGTGAGAAAGAAGTAATAAACACATAAGGGAAACAAAGTACCAGAATGTAAAACTTTTCTGACATTTAATATTGGCATTTGAAGACTCCAGGTTAAACCTCTGGTAATGAAAGGCTATGTGGTTATGGGATTATGACTGGTGGTCAGAAAAGGTCTCAATGTCATCAGAGATTTATTTTGTTTTAGTTATTGTTCCAGAGTCCAGTACTTGAGTCTGATAGTTCTGGAAATTCAATCAATAACTGATTGAGGGAAAAATCAATCCTTAACAAAAAGTATATAAAAGATCAACTTTAAATCCATGATATTGATTTTTACCTAACACAATAATTGATGTTAAGATATGTTTCTTTTCAAAGCCCTATGTGGGTAATTAAAACAAAATCAGAAGGCTTCCTTCTGGAATCAGAATAATATTTAAGTAATCTTGTCTGCTAATTTGTATCCTTGGTCTAACCAATGAATTAAATATATTGCCCATTTTTCCCTATTAACTTTGGTTTGTAGGTCTCATTTAAACTCTTATTAATGCCATGGAGTTTCCAGTTAAGAGACCATTCATACCTTCCATGGTTCTGAGCACTCCCAGAAGCCAAGAAATAAAATTCTGGTTAAAAAGACTGCAATTTAGGGATGCATAGTCCAGGGACTTTGTTTTCAATGCTTAAGTATGTCTTTTCAGTTATTATATCAGTATTTAGATTAAGTAGCCTTTACTTGCCTCAAGATAAGAAATACTGGTAGTCTGTGGCTCATTACCTAATTGATTAAATTAGGAGTTTGGTGTGTGGTTATCTTTCTTGATTTATATAGAAGAATATCGACTTGTCTACAAGACTTAGAATCTTGCCAATTTGGTAGAATTAACAAAATTTCATTTCTCTACTTCTTAAATTTCAGATGGAGAAGGTTTTGATACAGTAAAAAAAATAGAATTAATGTCAATTCCTAGGCAGCATTAACTAAAAACAGTAAGAGTTAGGTGTGCTTCTCTTGTGGTCTCATGACTCCCCCTGTTATAGTTCTCAGAATGAAAACTTAATTCTTACTTAAAAGTGTGGGCAGTTGAAAGGATAGCATGTCAAGAATATTTCCCTTTAATGTGGGGGCTGATAGTAGGTCCATTATTCAGTCCTATTATGGCTTAGACTTGTTTGTTTGAATCAGTCCGATGCAAAATGTACTGAGGAAATAATTTTAAGCTCCTTGAATCCTAATCCTTACTGATCGTATTTTAAGATTTACCTGATAAGAGAAATGGAGGACCAGAAGAATGATAAAATCTTCCAAATACTAGCTCTTGTTGGAGGATATCTAGTTTCAAAACTTGATAAAATTGGGTAGTTGAAATGCAGAACCCCAGAACTGTTACCACTATTAGATCCCCTAGGGTATGGGATATGACTGTAACCTCGAAGGGAAGAATTGTATAGGGAGGACCATGCTGAGCAGGACAATGAGTTCAACAGAAGGGAAGGAGTTAGGGACATATAAACTTATCTGTTCTCATTCCCTTCCTTCCCTAGTATCTCTTTCTGGGCTTTCCTGTTGGTACATTTTAATTATATATGTCAGCCTCCTGGATGGGGAAGAATGGAGAAGGATGGAGAATGGGCCTGGAGGTCAAAACATTTATTTTGCATGTTTCCAACAAACTGGTTCAAATTCTGGACCCACAATTTATCAACTCTGCATTTTTGAACCAGATACAACTTCTCTAGTAGTCAGTCCCCAGCCTCCTCAGAATTTCTGGGAGAATGAAATATATAGTAGTAAAATACTTATTGCATCACATGACACATAAATGCTTAACAAGTGCTTATTGAATATTTATTGAAGTATTGCCTGATTAATTAAAAATGAAACATTGGTGAAAGTAGAGACTTAAGAAATAGTTTTACTTTTATAATTAATGCACTATAAATATTTTTTGATATGTGTCCATCTGAATAATTTATTGCCCTAAAGCGATTATATAAACTTTTTTTGGGGGAATGATATGCATGAAAAAAGAAAATAGTCATCACTGAAATGTATGACTGTTGTGTTCTGAGTGTTAAGATTTAGTGTTTATATGCCTTTTATGACTTCCCAATTTTTTCATTTTACGAACTATAATACATAAAACCAAATATCTCCTGAAAACCATAGAATTTTAGAATAGGAAATGACCATGAAATATAATCTGTTAAAGCTTTTGGTTTTATAGTTGATACAGCTGAGCCCTAGAAATGCAAACTCATCCAAGACTAATGTCCTTGATAGTGGCAGAACTTCAACCAGCTTCCAGGAGTCCTGGCTTCAGTTTAAGTCATCAACTTCTAGATTTTGATTAATCACATCCTAGAGAAGAGAACTGACTAAAAGTTCCACACCTTATAAATCAGCATGAAACTTGCCCAGAGGATAGACTAAACGTATGAATTCAATCATCATCCAGAGTCCAAGAAAGGTGCAAATTAAATCAAAGCATTAATGTTAGTCATTTATAAAAGAATCTCTTGCCGTAAGTAATCGTTATCATACTGCTGTCTGTTGTGGATACAAACTGTCTTGAGGCCCTTGTAAATAAATTATATATTCTTCCAGAAACCCCTAAATTAGGCTGCCTTATAGGAAAAAGCAGCAGACAAGTGCACCCACTAGATAAGAAGGATGATTTTAGTCTCCATATAATACAAGAGAATGAAAATAAGAGTGCTCTATATTCACAGTAAAAAATAACTAAAGCTTTTCTTTATGTAACATGGTTATATTTTTTCTTCACAAGAATTTGAATAAGAAAGCTTAGGGATCATAATTTTAAATATTATGTGAGGAATTATTGATTCTTAGAAAAGAAAAAGGGAAAATTCTAAAGAAAACAAAGCCTTGTCATTTATCCTCAAGGAAACAGATTTTTTTTGTAAAGCTTATTATCCGTCCTTTTCACTCTGTCTCTTAGAAGCAAAATCACTATAAAGGTCGTGGAAACCACAGAATGGCTCCTAAGATGATAATTTCCTTAATTGCGACAAAGTCCACTCCCAAATACTCTCTCAGAAGAAAAACTGACATAAGCTCTAGGTAATCAATCATAGTTTCAGACCTTCCAATTAACTTCCTTTGCTATTACTCCTCATTGCTAACCTTTGAAGTATGTTTCAATTAACACAAAATTTACAGCCAGCTATCTAAACTCTGCGCTTCTCAAATATTCTACATGCTATCAAAAATGACTCCTATCAACAAAATGAATAAATACAAATTATTATCCACTACCAAAATGGAAAAGCTCGTGAGACACTATGAAGCCTGGTGGTTATGAGCTTAGATGAGTTATAATTTAATGAGGGAAATTGTGAATGTGCTTAGAA
Source organism: Solenodon paradoxus (assembly GCA_004363575.1). Classification (NCBI taxonomy): domain Eukaryota; kingdom Metazoa; phylum Chordata; class Mammalia; order Eulipotyphla; family Solenodontidae; genus Solenodon; species Solenodon paradoxus. Next base: position 246,739 of record RJWH01000257.1, read on the forward strand.
TAGGGGCTGACAGACACAGTATAAACACATTTGTGATAATGTAGTGGTTATTATTATTATTACTATTAAATTATTATTTTATTGCTTATGAAACCTGTGTTAAATTTCAGTTTTTGTGTTATATTCCTCATTTAATTCTCTCAATAATCTTGAACTTTGTTGGTAGGTATCATTAGTTCTGTTTCACAGTGGAAGAGGCCAAAGTTGAGAGAGTTTAGGGATGTTGAGAGACACACAGAGGAAGAGGAAGAGCTACAGTGCCAACAAGAGTTTTACTTATACCTTTAACTACTGTTCTGTATTTACTTACAGCATATCTTTCTGTATTTGTGAAGAGCTTCTCTAAATCATGATCATCCTGCAGGAGCATAGAAATGAACAAAGGCTAGGGTCCTCTGCAATTCTTTTGTGGACTAACATCTAGATGTAGGTTTTAAAATTAACCTTCACTTTCATTGTTTATTATTTTTACAAAATCAATGTATGCCTTTTTGTTGAGAAATTAGAAATTGCTTCCAGTCAAAAGGGAGCCAAAGTACATATTCTCTCCATCCACAGGTAACCACTGTTCACTTCTAGTTGTATATTCCTCTGTTTTTCATGTTTCGAACGTCCTCTGATGCAAACTATTTGTTCCTCATTGGATATAAAGTCCTTGAAGCCCACTATTCTTTCCATAGAATAAATAAGTGTAAACTACTTTCTTTTCTACTATGTGTCAGATATTTTCTTTCTATTAAATCTTTGAGTGGCATAAAGTTGAAACTCTGGCTTAGCAGGATGGCTTGCCCAGTATTTTTAATGATCAAAAAGTAAAATAAGGACACAGAAATGAAATGTAAGTGCGTTAGACAGTCCATAGGAAAAAGAAAATCAATGGCAGTTGGGGGTTCTTTGCTTCTTTGGCATAGGTATCAAGTAATTACATTTTAATAAGTTAGTAATAATGGGCACAATTTGTATGTTTTTTTTAGCTCAATCCTTCATCCTGAATTCTTTGTTAAGTGTGGATTGCTTTTCTTTACTAAAGAAAAAAAAAAGATAATCAGAGAAGTTCCCTAACCTCAGAACATTTACCATTCATTCACTTCTTTCAATTTAAAGAAAGTGGCAATAGCAAATGATAACTTTGTGCTACACATGTAAAGGATACGTGGACTGCAGAGAAATTCCCCTCAAAGTTTTTAAAGACATTTTATGGACTTCTTGTACAATTTCTGTTGAAAAATCTCCAATAACAATACAGAAGTTAAAACAAGTTACCTGTTGTAAAATAGAGATTGCACTTTTCCTTCTCATCTACTATTTTACTTTACTTTTGATCATTATAAAAATTTCAATAAATCATTGCCACTGTTTTTTTCTGAGTGTGACACTTATAATGAAACAAAAATCTAGGGTAGAGTGGAAAATGATGGAAGTGGAGGGCACAAAGGAAATAGACTTTTCAAGATGATATATGGTTGTTTCCTAGTAGCTATCCTCTTGGTCACACTATTAATGCTCAGATTTAATCTAGAAGTGTTTTTCATAGGGTCACAATTACCAGGAAAAATTCAATGTGTGTTTGTTTGTTTCTTTCTTTCATTTCCTTCCTTCCTTCCTTCCTTCCTTCCTTCCTTCCTTCCTTCCTTCCTTCCTTCCTTCCTTCCTTCCTGCCTTCTTTCCTTTCTCTCTCTCTCTCTCTCTCTCTCTCTCTCTCTCTCTCTCTCTCTCTCTCTCTCTCTCCCTCTCCCTCTCTCTCTCTCTCTCTCAGTATAGGCAGGAATTAAGATGAGTAAGCAGGTAGGCATGAAGAGAGAGGGGGAAGAAACACATTTTTTAAAATTTAATTTAGTTGTTCATTTTGGCTAGTTTCCTGACTCAGGGTCTTGAATGGGGGGACCTGTGGATGTGTGTGGACTGCACTTGGTGGTGTATAAACCACCAGGCCACCAGAGTGCACCAAAGCTCATTTTTAAGACTTACAGGAAACATTTCAAATTCTATTAGTTTTGTACTTCAAAAGAATCTGTGAGATTGAAAGCTATATGATAGTTTTAGAAAATTGTTAAGTAGCCCCTAGTCATGGAAGTCGCACAAAATGGGATTCTTTTCTCTTTTAGAATCCTTAGTGTTTGCTCATTCCACAATTTTTATACCACAGTTTTTATACTTCTATATGTTGATACGACAAGGCTTACATTTTGCAGGAGAATTGACATTGGTAGTAACAGATAGTTAGTTGAATGATTATTTTCTAGACTCTAGCTTGATTTTAATATAATTGTACTGTAATAAGGCACAGTCAGTATAGATGAACAAAACAATTATTCTGCATAATATAGGACAAGCCTCTTCATTATGGTATTAATAGGGATTTTGACTTAGGTATCTAAATACCTGCATTTAGAACCTCAGCATGGACATCCTTTAAAGTCATTGTGTCCCCTTAATTGATATATGTCCCAAAGTAACCTTTCCTAGTTTTACCAATATTTATTAAAGAGATTTAAAAATTGGTTTGTATTTTATCATCTAGGTCCCTGGTGAAAGGGAAAAATCCATTTACAATTTAAGTCATTTGGAGAACAATGTTTACCACCTTTAATGAACAGAAAAGGTCCAAAATCTACTTTAATATTTTCTCAGCTTATTTATCTGACAGAATGTAGCTGAGCTCCATTGTTTTGAGGATGATTCTATCTCTGAGATGTTATGATTCAACGCTCTTACACAAAAGGTTCCTGTCCTGTATGTGTCAGGGCTTCAACAAAGCCTGCAGCAGTGTGGAAATCCTCTTCTTGGCATAGTTGTCATTGGCATGCTTTGTTAGTGTCCGTTTTAAAAGTATTTCTGTAATAACAGATCTGTAAACTGGGACACAGGGAAAAAGGGATGGAAAGTAGGATAAATGACAGCTGAGAAAGGCTTAATTTTTTATCTTTTCCCCCAGGGAAGAATTACAGGTAGTAGTCCTTGGAATGGTGTGAACATGGTATTCCTGCCCATTTGCAATTCAAATTTTAAGTAGAGCAAATAAAACATTTGTACATAGAATACTAAGGTTCTGATTGTTTACAATGATCCAATATGCTGTAAGGTCCTGTAACCCCCAGTGTACTGCAGTTCAAAATCCATCTTTTATCCAACAACTTAAGACTCCCTGCTTCAAAACCATCAATAGATGGTGAGATGTGCAGTGGTGTCCTGTGAAATTGTGATGGCATCCTCAGACATTGATCGTTTTCTCCACCTTTAGTTTAGATCATAGTACTGGATCTGAAATCAGTTTCCCTCTAAGTGCTAAAAATCATTGTTCATCAGCTGTCTAGTATATGAATATTCTCTTTGGTTTGTGATACTTAAGACATTCAATCAGGAAAAGAATGTCCTGGGAAGTCTGCCATATGCTGGTTGAGCTCTCAGTTACTTTACATAGTATCAGAACACAGAGAACTGTGAGTCCTTCCTGATCACTATCTATTGGATATTTTTTCATACTTGTCCTTATCCATCATTTTTCGTCTAGTATGTCTGTATTTGGGAAAATCTCAAACTTCTGAGGATAGCTTTTCTATTTTAGAAGTCAGAACTGCGATTTCCAGCAGACCCCTTTGCAGTCAGGATGCCACTGAGCTCGAGGCACCATGGGAGACTCTACTTCAATTCTGAGCAATGGGAAGAAAGTTTGTCGCTCGGTTCTATTTAATTGAAGGTCAGGAAATTGTTGGAGGAAAGAAAGTGTACTGCTAATTAAAAATATGTGTAAAGAACAAATGTACCCTGGTTTCAAAAGATCAAAGTAAGAAACAAAAAATATCTGAAGATAAAGGATATATAATAGTTTGTACTGTAGTTTGAATGTTTAAAGGTTTTATTCCTTCCCTGGGACTGGCTCTGGTTTCAGAAAGAAGCCTATCAACTCCAATTAGTTTTTAGTAGAATAAGTAAAGGAGCGACTATTGAGGAAGTTCTCATCAGAGCCTTTTGTTTATCTCTCTACTATGTTTGTCTTTATTTGTGCAAAGGAAAAGACGCTAGATTAGTCTCTTAGTCATTTTGGGCGGATATAACAGAATACATAGCCTGGGTAGTATATAAACAAAAGAAATTTGTTTCTATCGGTTCTGAAGACTGAGACCAAGATCAAGGTCCTGGCAGATTTTGTCTCTGTGGGGCCTACTTTCTGTGTTATAGATGACTGTCTTCTCCCTGTGTCCTCACATGGCAGAAGGAAGGAAGGAATGTTCAGGGGCCTCTTTTATAAGATCATTAACTCCATTCAGTGGCGCTTTCATGATCTAATCTTCATGATCTTCCTTAGCTACTCTTAACCGCCCAAATCCCCTACCAATTACCCCGACATTGGAGATTAAGTTTCAACATGTGAGTATTTCTGTAGGGAGCATTTTTAGTCTACAGCAGTTAGTATTGTTACATTTGGAGACCTCATCTATGTTCACTTATAGGATTTAATTCATTTTTTGGAAGTCTTTTAGTCTTTATCTTAAAGAAAAAATCCTAATGTGGTACATCCTGGTGGAATAGTGGTTAGGTCAGTCATCTCCTAAGGCCACGTACCCCTGTGTTCAAGTCCTGGGTCCAGGAGGAAACATCCAGTGTGAACAACTAAATAAAATAAAACAAAATGCCTCTTCCTCCTCTCTCTTTCTGCCTGCCTGCTGACTTGCCTTCATTCCTGCCTGCACCTTTTCTTTAAAAAAAAAATCCTAATCTTAATCTGTATGTATAAAATAAGGATTATATACAAAGACTATCATTTGATGAGTTTAGTCAGAATAGTCTCCATCCTGCTGGCCATCTTGTGGAAAGTAAATACTAGAGATCTGTTGTTATTCGAGATGTTGAAGATAGCAAGTGTTTACATATATTAGATGAAAGGTAGGTAGTTTAATTTCAGTTGGGAAAAAATTGTAAAGGTAAAAATTTGAAATAAATTAAGCTTTTTTCTTTATGATGAGAGCAAATAACCTTTAAAGTAAGGCATTTAATCGAAATCTATGTAAGATGTCTCATTACTTTTGGATCAGTTTCCATGATGAAATGAGGGCATTAAGGAAAAGAGAATCACAATACATCTCAAATCATTTGCGTGATGGTTTCATGGTTGAGATCATCAAGGAGCATCTAGTTAGAATTTCATCCAAATACACTTCTACAAAGTTTGCACAGAAGGACTGTTGGAATACGGGTTATTATATAAGGTAGGGTCTTGTCCCAAGAGAGTCGGCGTTCTTCTTCTCTTCCCACTTTGTTGGCCTTGTCTCTTGAATCACTATGCAATCACTCGGGAGCAATGAATTTTATTTCTCTGTAATGATTGCAAGACCATTTCTGCTTTTTTTGATGGACTCTCCAGGTAGATAGTGTTCCACACATAAAAGCTGCCTTCTTTAATTGCTGCACATTTTACACATGTATAATTATATCTTAACCTTAAAGAAAGGGATGAGTATAGGTTTTGTTTGACTTAAAAGAAATGTTTGTGTTTTTTTTTCCAGTAAAATAATATAGTCTTTTTTATCCGTAGTTTTTGTGTTATATAGCGTGAGAGTGTTTGGAATTTTAAAAATGTATACAAGGGAATAAAGTGGAGAATCAACTGATCAGGGCAAGATTTTCACGCAATCCCTCTACTAAAAGTAAATGAAATTGTAAAACATGCATGTTGCTGCTCTTTTAGTTATATTTTAGTTTATTTGAATGAAAATTTATTAAGTAAAGGACTGGTATTGGAACAATAATGAGTGATACATGGTACTTGCCCTTAAGGTCCTTAAAGTCTTAATGTCTGAGAGACACAGAAATGGCAATTAGAGCAAGGATGGTTGACTGCTAATAAATCCATTATGAAAATTACTTTGATTAATAATTTGCTTTAGTGAGGAGCTTTAAATATCTTTTAGGTCAAGATCTTCATAGTAAATCAATAATGTGATATGTATGTAATATATATTTAGCCACTGTTCACTATTCCCAAATGACCAAAAAGGGGTTGTTCAAAGAGGTCATTTAATGAAAGTGAAATAAATCATAGTTAACTGTGCTTAATACAACTAAATATTATCCTTTATATTGAACAGAAGTTTGTCATTATACTGACCTATATTAATTATTCACGGAATTTCATTTGAGCCTCATAACTCTGTGAAGTAGAATTTATTAGTCAGAATTTTAGTTGCAAATAAAATTTATCTCAGGATAGTCTACCAAAACTGCAGATGTATAGAATAGTATTAGCAAGAGTCTTTGAGGGGGCTGAAGATCAGACTCAAGAGTATGCGTCTAGGAATAGCATCCACAACTTACCTGCACAATTGGCATAGCAAAGAGTTTGCCTTTATGCCACTGATTCAATAAGGATGCAGTGTCATGAACTCAAGTGTATTGCCACAGTAACAACCATCAGCACCCATCAAATTTTGTGTCAGGAACTCAACCTTGAAACCAAATTCCTACATAATTTGTATAACTAGTGGTAGATTCAACTATAGAAATAATACAAGTATAATTCTACTGGAATTCTTCCTTTTAGTTCATCTACTTCCTTCACATTCTGCATTTCTGACTGTCCTAAATTCTCTAATCAATAATTATTACCCAGAAACTATGAACTTACCCAGAAGAAGCGGGGTTATAACTGGATGTTGGCAAATTGGTTGTCTATTTTGAGGGCCCTTTGCTTTCAGAGTGAGGGTGGTCCTGGGTAGAGAGCTAAGGAAGCCAGAAGTAGTGTCAAGATACTGCACTTTTGAGGATCAGGATTTGAGGTTGATGGGTAAGGGGTCAAAAAAGATGAAAGTCTATAAAAGCAAAAAACTGTCTTACTATTTTTGTTGTGGTGAACATCTTTGCACTCAAAATCATCTCATGTCATATTTAAAAATCAGTAAACCAAGATGGTTATGGAGTTAAAATTAATGTTGTTATGCCTTTAGAGATTGTATTCTATGTTTATTTTTAAAACAGAAACGTTAAAAACAATTAAGAATTATAAGTAATGTAAGGTCATGAATAGGATCTAATACAGGGACTTTCTGTTGATAACACCTTCATTGATTCCATTTTACCAAAGACTTTTTTTTTATGATGCAGCCATATTCATCAATTTATTTAACCGTTTCCTAAGAGGTCAGTGCTATACAGTGATTCAGGCAGTTTAAAAAATAAAGAGAAAGACGTCTTCCACAGTGGAAATCATAAAGCTCCCATCTCACTTGCCCCCCTCACTTTGCGCTAGAACAAAGCAAAGTATCTTGAGCCTGATCCCCATCCCTTTCACATCCTCTGTCCTTGTGATTCCTTTTTCCTTTAAAATCTCTCTTCACTTAGGGATAAAGACAAAAGAAAATAAGAATGAAAGGCTCAGGTTAAAAGAGTTTTCTATGAACTCTTAATGTCCTCATTGAGAAGACTTCAAATATGTATATGCTTCAATGATAAATTTTTGAAAAGAATATCATGAAATGATTTTGAATTCTTCAGCTTGTTACAAGACATGAAGGGGAAAAAAGTATGTGATTGTAAAAAATAATTTTAGTATCAAAATCATGTCCCCATCCTAAAAATTCTAAGACAATAAATATCATCAGATGCATTTGTTATGAACATATTTTTGGATAGGTAAAATTTATGATAAAAGTTTATATATATTCATTTCTATGCATTAGGAATTATGTAATCATTTGGAAATTTGTATTTATATATGTATGATTTATGATATTTGGTAAATTCTATCAATTAACACAAATTTAAAGGTTCTTTTTGAAATCTTTGACTTAATAATAGCATATTTTGGTTGTAACTATAATTGATATTTATCTTTTGTCCTGGATGCAATCCCCTGATTACAATGTTGTTCATATGGAGAAATCTGATACAATTAATGATTTGTTTATGACAATTACTAGAAGAATATTGTTCTCTTATAGCTTCGTGTAGGATGCTAGACACATACCCGGAAACAGGCTCAGTAAATATTCCAAGGTTTGTTAAGTGAAAAAAACAAGGTTCTGAGCAGCATGTATAGAATATTTACATTTCTGCAAAATGTAGGGGGATATGTAAATACATATTGATATTTGATTTTTGTATGTATGCTTTTTTCTTTTTTTTTTCGAAAGGTGACACAAGCACAGAAATGGCAGTTACCTCATTGGAATTTGTGGAAGCTGTGGGCTACTGGACAGACAAGAGGACCAGCCTGGGAGGGAGTCTGCCAAGGTGAGAAGTTTTATGCTTCTTTGAACTTTTAGCTATATTATATATTAAAACTTAAAGTTAGCAATATGAAAGCAAGTAGAAATTTTTCGTGTTTTAGTGGACTATATCTCTTGTGAAATATTATAAGCAATGTAACTACAATTTTCCTCTTTTAGATATCCTTGTAAGAATTCTTGTTCTTTATACCTAAGGCATCCCAGTCAAACTGCAACATCTGGGACATAAATTAGAAATACATTTTACTGTAATTACTTTTTGGTCAGCACTTCACTTAAAAACTATAAGTTTTGGGGGACTATCCATATGTTCAATTTCATGGTCTGTAAATTTGATGACTTTTTCAGAAATGTTGGCATTTATAGTCCACAGAGGAAAAGAAAAGAATATTGAGAAGATTAAGAACCAAATCAAAGGGAATAACCAAGTACATGAATCTGTAATGTAGACCTCAAATTTTTACTATAAATGTCAGCTTTCTGGGTTGCTTATTGGAACACAGAGATGTGCTTGTGAAAAATATGAAGATTTCTTAGAGTCCATACTGAAAGCCACTGAACTAATAGTTTAAAGGTAACTTCCAGATCTACCAGTCATTCCATTGCAAGAGAGATATAGAGAACCAGAAAACGGAATCTAGATGAATCCTTTTAGAGTTAGTTGAAATAACTCAAAGTTAATTAGCATGACTGCTCTTTATCAGTTTATAAGTTTGATCTTGCTCATTTAAACAGAAAAATGGTATTAAGCATAATAAGATATAATTGTGTAAACAGAAAGAAGAAGCTCCTAATGATAAAAGTGTTAATTAACAAGGCAGATCTTCAACCCTGGATATCTTTAAAATCAAAATAAAAAGTTAGGCATCTGATGAATACATGGTTTTGTTTTTTTAAAGGAAAGGTGCAGGTATGAATGGTAAAGGTGCGTAGCAGGCAGGAAGAGAGAGGAGGAAGAAACATAATTTATTTTATTAATTTTTCACCTTGGTTGTTCCCCTGCCCAGACCCTGTGTCTGGAAATTGGGTCCTTGGAATCTATGTGTACTACATCAGGTGGCTTTATTTGCCAGGCCATCAGTGTGTGCCAAAATGCTCTTTTTGAACTTTGAGTGTTCATAGACCATTTAAGAAATGTGACAGACAAATTATCAAATGGTAAAATAATTGTTTTTGTTATTATGTAGCTATCTAAGCAAGATTACTTGTTTATAATTTTATATTTTCCAGGTCTGTACCCCAATGGCTCATTTTTGATAGAATGTTTAAAGCTTTAGCTATTTTAATCATTACATGTATTTCTGGTAGTTTATGGAATAATTTATGTTTGTATTTAATACAAATGAGAAAGAATTTGCAAAATTAGAAATGGACATTTATTGAATTTTACATTATAATTTTCTTTGTAAATACCCCACTGTTTTACAATATTGTATTCTTGGAAAATATTTATTTGCCCAAATAGTTTATATGGATCCTAACATATTGCCAATATTCAGGATAAAAATTAATCTTGTAATCAACCTTAAAATTTTGGGGAGTCTATTATATTTTTATCAGTATGCTGAACCATATTTTGAAGCCTGAAAATGGTTTCAAAGATTCTCAATAATATGGTATTTTATTGTATTATTGTTTTAAATTCTCAACTTAATATGAGATGTGTCCTTGAAATAAATTAATAATCAAATAAATAATCAATTTCTAAGTGAGAGGAAACATTGAAGTAATAGTTTTCGGGAGGACATTTAGTTTGCGTGACTGCCACATCAAATCATCCTAAACAACCATACCCTTAGTCTGTCTTAAGATCTTCCCACACAGAGATGCCACAACTTGTTAGAGAGTGTTTGTGAACCTTCCCTATGAAATGTGTTCAATCCAAATCTTGGACTACGTTTCAGGATTAGATATTTTGTTTTGAGAGGGGAAGAAAATGGGTTGTCTTCTACAGTGTTTCCTCCAAGTTTATGAATATGAAATCTCTCTTGTATAGTTTTCTTTCTGCCTTTAATATATAATCCATAGAATGATAGGAGAGACTGTGTGGCCATCTTGTTATACCTACTGAATGGTTTTGGCATCCAGTAATGATTCTTATTTGGTTCAGTTATTACACTGATGATGGAAATTGTGTTTTTCTATTTAGACCTATCTACATTTATTAGTGATATTTATGTGTGTGGATAATTATTGTAGTTAAAGATGAAAAACAGCTTTTTTCCTTCAGGGAGTAATAACTCATCAGAGGGGTCAACTTCGTTGTTGGCTCAGTTGGTCAGCACATGCCGCTCAGGAAGCCTCGGCTATGGCTTCAGTGGTCACATGGGACCAATTACCCAACCTCTGTTTTAGGATCCTGGGGATAGTTTTCCTTTGCCAATTTAGGAATGTGTGCCATTGGCCACCTGGGAAATAGGGCGTGTAATGGGGCTGGACATGTGTAACTTATTCTCATTCAAAATCTGCTAATGGTATCATCTTTTATAAGAAAGATGACAATTACTACTATAAAAAGCATTTTTTTTTCCAATTTACTTCTTTAGGCTTTATTTCACAAAAAAAGATTTTTGTGACTTGTTGGAAGGCATTAAGGAAAAACTATTCTAAATAATAATTCTGTTGGAGGCAATTAAAAATGATGGAATAATTTTACATTTAAAGCATAAATCATGTAAAATACATTCTAAAAAACACATTTGAAGATTGAAAACAAACAAACAAAAAGCTGAAGGAGCCTACTACCCAGAAATGTGGTCTCATGAAACTTCTAATCTCTAGACTACTTTCAAGAAGAAGCAAAACCAGTAACAGAAATAAAAGAAAAATTGTAAAATCCAAGTAAACATTTTATGGATAAAATAATAAAAATACTGTTTAATGGTATATCAATTGGGAAAGGAGATAATCAATACTAAAGTGTTTTAAAGTCCTTTAATTGTTCAGGGATAGTTTAAAGTTAGACTTTGTTAAGTAAGCATGGTTAAGGGTAATCATTAAAGATTAATAAGAGTATATGAATTCCATATAAACATATGAAGAAAAGGTACATAAAAAAAAGAGAAATGATAAAAAAGCAAGAAAACAGGTAAAAGAAAAAAGAAGGGAATAAGGGACATAAAAATAAAAAGTAGCAATAAGAGTAAGTTCAAAATGTCAATTATTATAATACAAGTAAAGAGACTTATTTCACAGTTGAATCATAGAGATTGCAAATTGATCAATCAGTCATTCAGAAAAATGTTATTTAGAAAAGATGTAGCTAAAGCATAAAGACACATAGAAGTTGAAAGTGTAATGACAGGATTTATCAGGTAATTATTACTAAAAGAAACTAGATTCAACTATATAAATATCAGAAAAATCAGTTTTGCAAAAAACTTTTATTGTATACACAAAGTTATAATACAATGGAAAAAGGTTTTATTTCACTAGGACATAACATTCTAAATGTGTGTGCAAGTAATAAAATACCCTAAAAATATATGTAAGATGACAAACCCACCAACATCATACTGAGAAATTCCTTCCTTCTCCCCTTTTGGTAGGAAAAACACCACAAATTAAGCAATTTTTTAGTAAGATTAGAACAGATAGATACAAACTTTATTCAATGGACATATACAGAATTCTGTAACCAAAATTAGAGAATATGCATTATTTTTGAGCTTTTAGAAATAGGGCATTTATAAAAATTGTTTCTGAATTGGGCAATGAAGTTGTTTCCATCAAATTTCAAAGTTGCTGTTCTAGTCAAAACCTCTGACCACAATGTAGTTAAGTCTGAGCTTAAAAATAGAAGGATAAATAAAATTTTTCTTAATTTATTAAATTTCTAAACAGCTCGTAAATCAAGATAATACTAAATATTAAAATAAATATCAAGAATTAAAATAAAATGAAAATAATTCATTTAGAACTTAAGGAAGACAATACAAATAATGTTTTGAGAACATTTTTAGCTTTAAATGTTTGTTAGAAGAATAAAAGTTTAAAATTAATGAGCTAGGTATGGAACTCAGGAGATTAAAAAAAAGCCCCTAAAATAGGACTTGCCCTTATGGCTCATGCAGCTCAGGTGCTGGTGTGTAGACCATGTAAAGCCCAAGGACCTGTGTTTGTGACCTGGGACAGGAGTGAAAAACCAAATATAAATAAGCAACTAAATAAAAATTTTTCCTTCCTCCCTCCCTCCCTCCCTCCCTCCCTCCCTCCCTACCTTCTGTCATCCCTCCCTCCCTCCTTTCTTCCACCTTTCCCTTCCTATTGCTTAAAAAAAAGAAAAACAACATTAAAATAAAGAAAGGAGAGAGGAAATTAGAGATAAGAAAACATAAATAGAGAACAAAGGCAATAGAAATAATCAACAAACAAAAATGAAAACAAGAAAAACATGGCAAAATTGAGCCTGGGAAAAAAGGAGGGAAGGCATAAATAAATGGTATATTAATTGAAAAATTATTAAAAGAATTAAAATTGGAAAGTGGGGGGTAATAGTAATCATGATTGATTAAAATTTCCATTTAAAAATAAATGTTTCAGATTATATGATTGTATCCCGATATATGCTGTTTAAAAGATACCTGAAACACAAGGCATGAACCTTGGGAAGTAAAAGTTTCTAAAAATGATATTTGAGGCTAATACTAACAAAAAATGATGTTATATTAATATTAATATCACAAGTATACTTTAAGACACAAAGTTCAAATAATGCACAGCTAGAGACAAAAATTACTTCTTAAATGTAAAGTTCAAGTCACTAGCAAGTTGTAATAGTTTAACTTTCCTATGAATTTCACATACAAATACACACACATATGCACATATATCCCAAGACCATAAGTAGAATTTTTTGAATCCACTATCATATTGGAATATTTTATCACATATCTCTCTCAGTTATTTACCGATAGAATATGTTGATAAAACCCCTTTGGGAAAGCATTAGGTATTACCTTGTAAATTTAAAAACTTGTGCTAATGTCTTAATTCAAAACTTCCTCTCCTAGGCACATACTTACAAGAAGCATGAACCAAGAATGTGTCTGCAATGTTTGAAATTACAAAAATTTTAAGCAACCCAAATGTTCAACTGAACTGACAGTTGGTGTATTCATAGATCAGAACAAAAGCAGGAATGAAAATTAATGAATTTCAGCTACATAAGTCATCAACCTGCATGAATCATAATTCTGAAGTAAATAAGCACTTTTCAGAAGAATTATGCCATTTGCATAAAGTTCAAACAGTACAGAATAAATACTACATTGTCAGAATGGTATCATGTGTTGAAACAGAGAGAAATATGGAATTAATAACACAAAATTCTTGGGAGCAAGGTTGTGAGGAGTATGATGGTGGTGGGGGTGTTAAGTGGGTGTGCATAGAAGCATCAAAATCACTATGTTTTATTTTACTTTTTAAAGCTAGGGGTAGAGGGTAGCATGAGTATTCCATGATGTATTCTGCATATAATTTAAGTACTCTTTTGTATTTAATCAATAATCCGTGTAAATAATAATATTTAATATAAAACAAATAAAATTGAAACAAGAGGAGTAGGTAGGCCCTTTAGAGTTCTTAGATAGTTTTGCTTGGGGAAATATATGAAATAAAAATATCAGCTATATTAATAAAATTTCTTTCCACATGTAAGATTGATTTAGAAAATGTTAAAAAAATTAATAATATGTGGGCCTCTATATATTCCTCAAATTCTTAATGTTCTTTTTGTTTACAGTAAAATGCAGACCTGCCAGTATAGGTTTATCATAACTAGTATATGTTGATTATTTTTTCCTTTCCTGAGTTCCTATTTCTTCTTTGTTGGTTCATCCTGACCTCTGCAATTATGGTCCCTCATGAGCTTAGATAATCAGCAGTCAGCTCCCTATCTTGAGTGAGGAGGGTGGGACAATTCAACCTTTGCATCCCCTGGGGCTGGGAAAGCCCTCTTACTGGAGGCAATATTCTGGGTCCCACAACTGGTCACCTGGTCTCAGCTGGAGAGGGTTAGGTGGGAAACTAGACTTGAGCAGTATGGAGTCAAAAAAACAGAGAGATGTTCAAGAGTGCACAGGGGGTGTGGTTCACTAAGGAATGGAAGGGTTAGAAACGCTCAGAGTAAGTTGTAAAACAAGGAAATAAGAACTAATTTGGACAAATTTGGGAAACAAAAGCAAAATGTGATAGAATTTTATCAACTCCCAGCATTGTTTGGTGGATGTGAGAAAGCTTCATTATACAGGCATCAGAAATAGATGCTCTATCTTCCTGCTTCAGTTTTTTAAATATTGTTTTTGTTTTAGATGATTCCATCAGTTAGTTTTTTTTAAAATTTACTGACTTACATACACATCGGATTTCACTCAGTTCCTAACAGAAAATTGAACTTCATCAATAAAAATGTCACTATTGCAAAGAGAGAAGGTTGTGGTATGTAAGTGGTTAATTTTGGCAGACTACAAATAAAATTTACCCATAGATCATCTTGTAAAGAGGAGAAAATTACATTTATTTTTAAAGGAGCAATTTTAATCATAAAGCAGTGAGTTAAGGTTACATTTGAATTAAAAAACCAAGATGTTAGTTTGATATTTGTGAGTTGTCTGATAGCACTCATTTCATTTCCAATCTCTGTATCTTTGTTATTTTCTAATCACGTGCTTATTGATTCCTAACTCTCAAGCCCAGGGAAGTAATTAAAACAGTCTTCCTTTTAAAATAAGTGAATAAAATAGAATATGCATATTGCCCAGCTCGGAGATGTAGAGAAATTCTTTGGTCGTATTCCTTTCCCTGCAAAAAAGTCACAGATTATTTGCTAGTGTCTAAAAACTTTTGGTCAAGTGATTTAAATCACAGAGTTTAAAGATTCTTGAAAATAAGTGTCTTGCTCTAGCAATTACTAAGTATCATTAGGCTAACAGAAAAATAAGTTACATCTGTTTTCTTCATCCAAAAGTTACAACTGAGTGCCTGTTGGATCAATAACAAGACTAAGCACAATATTCTTACTGAATCAATGGGTGAGAACTATGCAGAAATAAACTGTTTTTGTCTAAAAATGCCACAGGCTATATAGAATATACTGCTTTTCTTCTTGCTAACTCTTCTTCTTCTGATCTTACATTAAGAAATATTTAGTGCTACCAAAAAAAAAAAAAGTCTTAAAGGAAGAAAATGGGAAACTACCTGTCATCACGTCAGTCTTCATAGAGGTTTGCACACTTATTATATCAAAAATTAGCTGCCATGTGAAGAGCTAATGACTACTTACAAGAAGTCTAAGCACTTATGATAAAACTTGACTTTCAGGGAACTTTAAAAATTATTTTATATGTACATTTTCCTTACTGAAGCCCAGTTTAGGCAAGCAAGAAAACAAAACAGAATTAAGCAACATGTTTTCAAACTGCTGCGTAATAGGGCAGCACATTAAGCTTATCCAGGCCTCAAAAGTGATAATTTAGTTTAACTATATATTGGAATGGATTATGAGTAAATTAGAATTTCAAAGGATAATAACCACAAGTACAAATATGTAAATATAATGCGGTTGTATACAGAGGCCCATGTCACCTGATACTTCTGAATAGTTCTTTATGTTATATAAATGATAATTTGATCATGAATCTTTACTTGTAAATAGAATAAAAATTATTTCTCTTAAGTAGTTGTGAGAATTCTCTGGCAACTATTTTGGATATGTTCCATTCATCTGTCCTCAGCAGATTCAAAGATGTGTTCAAAAATTTTTTGAATGTGCAAATCGAGTAACCATGATTTTAACTTATTAGTAAAGTCAGCCCTTGCTGGAACCTTGTTTTTCTGTCTCTGGCAAAAAGAAAAAGAAAAGAAAGTTGTTTCATAGCTTGGCTATTGTGAATAATACGTTATGTTTGTTTTAGAATGAGCCTGTTGGCAAACTTAAAACTTCATAATCAATATAATTTACAGGTTCTGGGGTGGGGTCCTCCCAGGTAATTCTAATGAGCTCCCAGGGTTGAGAATCTTTTTGACTGCCTTTACTTTTCTTCCATTTGAGAAATTAGAAATCAGTAGTTCTCTTAAACCTAGGAAAGTATAAGAAATCTCCACAATGGAATTATGTGTGGAGCTTCACAAATACTGGTGCTGGGGACCCATGTGAAAGAATCATTAGCATTAGAAATGTTAAAAATTAAATAATGTTATTATTATAGGTTTAATTCTTAATGTAGACTAATTAATATTAAAAAATTATGTTATGTGAGGAGTAGTATTAGATGTTGAATCATGAAAATATTTTTTGTGTGTGAATAAAATTGTCAGCTCTCAGCAATCTAATATGTATTATTAAAATAAATTACTCATGTTGCATGCTCTGATTGTAATATATTAGCATCGATGTTGAGAAAAACTGCTCTAAAACTTAATTTATTCATTTGTAAAATGAGAGACCATCCTAGGTGGATGATGATGATGATAATGATGCTGCTGCTGATAATAATGATCGCAGATATCTGTTAATTGATTGCCAGTGTTACACAATATATTAAACACTCTCTATAGTATTTTTTCATTCTATACCAAACACCCTATGATGGTTACCAATATTACTCCCATTATATAGGTGAGGGACCTGAAACCTGGAGAAGGTAAGTAACTCACCCATGGTAGAGCTAGAATTTTGATATGACGTGACTACCAAATCATGTTTTGAAATTCTTTAAAACGTCAGTTCTTTGAAGTACAGGTTTGGTTTCACTCATGTGGAATATAAAGAAAAAAATAAATGAACAGACAAATCACAATAAAATTCACAGCACACGACACTGATTACCAGGATGGAAGTGGGTGGGAGGGGGAGGGAAGGAAGGAGGGAACAAGGTGATAGTAAAGGGCACAAGAACTCTGGTGGTGGGTGTGGTGTGAAATACAGACTGAGATGCAATTTCAATATCCTAAAATGAATATAGCAATTTAAATAAAAGAAATAATAAAATTATTATTGTTATTTTTAAAGAGTCACTTCTTTGAGGATCATTCCTTCCAGGTCTCAGAGTTAGAGGCTATAAGTCAGACAGAATAATGACTATTTTCATCTGAGTTTGTGAAGATAGCTTATCACACTCCATGTGTTATTTTATATCTTGATTGAATCTTACTTACCTGCTTTCATCTAGAACAGCATCAATTGGCCAGTTATTCTCTAATTTGAAACCACCAAGAGTAATCTAGGTTTTATGTCCAATTTAGGGGGCACCAATGTACCTGACATTGGATTGGATAATGATAATTCAAGATGAATAAGGTACCGTTCTTATACTAAAGGATTCTCAGTGTTATAGGGAAGACAAAAGGTAATACGGTAGAATATGCTTCATGAGAGTTACGAACAGTATCGAATGACAATAGAATAATTCTTAGCGTACCAGTGGGATGACTCCTGGAAGGTTTACTAGAAGGAGGAACATTTCTCCAGGTCTTCGTGAATGAGTGGAGGTTATTGCAAGCAGAGGAAACTACTATCAATGTTCCTGGATGTGAGAGGGTAAATACCATAAATTTGTGGAAGCCGAGAGGCTCAGTGTCATCACAGTGAAGCTCACAAAGTGATGTGCAGAGTGTGGGGTAGAGGTGGATGAGAATGAAAAGACCTAAGGAAAGCAGTAGCTAGGCCAAAGAACTTTAAGCCACGGTAAGGGATTTCAAGGGAAGAACTGGACTGGTGGTGGTAAATTAAATATATATATAGATGTTGATTTTAAATGATGCTCATCTTAAATCTATATAATGTTATGGTACAATTTCCTTCAATAAAATTAATAAAAAAAATAAAAAGAATCTTTATCCTGTAGACAATGGAATACTGCCCTCCCTGCTGGGAGGACGCTATACCTTCCCTGTAGAATCTGGAGAAATAGGCGTCACCTCTGACTCATGCCATGCTACGCCCCCTCCTACTGTGAGAAGAAAAGTGGAGATGCAGAAGCCAGAGACAGGGCCCTTGTTATCTTCCATGTAAGAGGTACTTGAGTTTTCTTTGCTGTCTGCTTTCAGCACCATGGGGATAAGCCGCTCTAGCTTTTCTGCCCTGAAGGGGACTCTCAGTGTGATCACTCCATAAAATGGTGACAGTTGCTGTCCTTGTCTCTTTTTAGCCTTCAAAGGAGAATTTTTCAAGATTTCATCTCAGTGCCTTCTAAAGGTGTTGCCTCCAGAAGGGGAGCATGAAGGAATCCAGGCTTCATGGTTGCTGACAGCCTGGTCACAGGACTCTGTGACTTTTGAGCAGTTGGCAATGGATGTCTCCTAGGAGAGTGAGCATTGCTGGGCTTGCCCAGACAATCTTGTACAGAGACCTGATGCAGGAGAATTTTAGGAACCTGACCTCACTGGGGAATTATCTTCATAAGTTCATCTTGCTCACTAGGCCAAGCAGGAAGCATTGAGGTCAGGACAGAATTCTTTGAGACACTTAACAACCAGAAGTCTCAAAAGCAAAGACAACACTGGAAAGTAGAATAAAGTCTGGGGAAAAAGAAAAAAAATACCCAGCATACATGTACTAGCAGGAAAAAGTACAGACTGTCAATGAGTGGGAATACCTGTGAGTGCAATAAAAATGAGAAAGCCTTTAATCTACAGGCACTAACTCAACCTGCAGAGGAAACCTCTTGACTATAATCTATGTGTGAAAGCCATCAGAAGGAAATACTGTTATACCCGAGAGAAATTACACAGGAGGAAAACGTGATGAATGTAAAGAAGTTGGGAAAGTGCTTCGTTATTCTTCAATCCTTATGACCCATGAGCGATTTCATGCGGTAAGAAACCCAACTTCTTCTCCTCATCCTCACCTTCCCTCTTTTCCCTTCTACTCATTTCTTACTTGCATGAATGGAACAAACAACAAAAGCATTTTTAAAAAATGCTTGGCTCAAGACCGAGATGGGGGAGAACGTTCACAGCCTGTTGGGAAGTTGAAGTTGGTGACTTCACCAATTGAGTTCAGTGTGGGGGATTCCTCTGCGAATTCCTTTTTAAAATCGCTGATGTTGGGTATATGCTGACTGCATAGACTTAAAGACTAGTTGGGTCTCCAGCCCAGTGTCCTGAAAAAGGGCTCTTTCTCTGCATGGTCTGTATCCCTCTCAGGCTGGGTCCTAACCCCGGGAGTGACTTTCTCATATCCCAGTTTGGAAGGGTCACATTGTGAAAGATGAACCCGTTCTCTTTGCCTAAATATGTACATCACAAATAGATACTAATACTATTCAAATGTTAACACTAGGAAGGCTTTGAGATATGGTCTAGCACTATATGTAATCATAGGGTTTTATGTTTTATTTTAAAGGAATCCAGTTTGGGTAAAAGGTAAAGTTCTATATTAGTTTCCTGAGTTGTTGCTGTAGCAATAAAATAATGCTAATGGTAAAACTGTATGTTGCATTTCCCTGCTACCTGCCTCATGACAAAACTATCTAATTGCTTATTTTAAACTTTATTATTAAATAATTAATAAAAGAAAAAAATGGACATTTCTTAGGTATTGAGTAAATTAGAAGAGGATTTTCTAGTTTTCTTCATGGAAATTTATTAGACATAAATCAAGATCCAACATTTTTGGTAATTCAGTTGTTTTGAAACTATATTTTGTTATAAAAAGCATTATGATTAACTTCACAGACAGGTTCACAGATGTTCAATTCATCCTGTGGCTGATGCTGGAATTCTTTTGGATGTAATTCAAGCTAAGCAAAAACTGATGGTAATGTTGTGGGGTGTCATTGCTCTGCAAGGTTAGAGACATTATCTCTCTTGGTACTGTTGCATCTCCAGTTCCTAGCAAAGTGCTTGGTGTATAGTAGGTGGTTACTCAATATTTATTGAATAAAGAAAATAAACTCAACACAGGAATGTCAGGAGCTTAAACAGGATGGAAGCTAAGAAGTTGAATGCACTTAGTATTCTCTTTCTTTGCATGTCCATTATCTGTCTCTTTGTGTGTTGGCCTCATTCTCTCAGACTAATTACTCCTTGTGACTGGAAACTTGCTCTTGTAGAACATTTATGCTTTTATTTTGCAAGCTTTTTAATTAAACAAAAACTCTACTACTGGAATCAAAATTCTAAGGGAAAAGGTTCTAATTAGCTCAGCTGTAATTCAGTATCTGCTAATAGAACAATCACCATACCAGGTGAATCATATAAGCACATGAAAGCCCCATTGACACTTACTGTTTGAACGAGGGAAGAGCTTTTGCCAGTTTTATGCTGTGCAAATCTTATTATCTTTTAAGAGGATCTTATTCAAACTAATGGGTCATAAAAAGAAAAGGGAGATATTTTTTAGTGTATGTTCTTGACAGTGATTCAAGATGACAAGATCTGAAGGACAAGAACCTTCTGATATGCTAAAGAATACAAAAGTGAATATAAATTATTATGATAACATACAAGAAAGAAAAGTAAAGGAGAAAAAATGAGATGTAATGAGTAAAAACTTCCCAGGGTATGTCTGGAGGCAGATTTTAAAGAGAAATGTTATTTAATTCTGTTAAACATATATATATACTAGTTGAATAGTTACTATGTGCCAAGTATTACAAATATATATTTATATCAGCAAAAGATGTAAGGCAGAGTTTTTGTCCCCAAACAAGCTGCAATCTACTTGTGTAAAGCTGACTCAGCTGAAATCATCCTATGATACAATGGGAAACAATATCTAGTTTGAGAATTATGTGGAACTTTCTGCAGAAAACATTTACTCACATTAACAGCCACAGGGTTGGTATTTCTCTTAGTTTTCTTTAATAACTCCTTAGCCTCAAACAAACAGTGATGCAGAATATATGTCCTCATATGCATGTTGGGTGTATACTAGATAATAACAAAGTCTGTAGTCTTCTTAATGTTTAAGCCAACAGATAAATAAACATAGTTCAATGTATAGGCTCCTGCAGCTTGCCTTCTGCAGGTGAGAAAGAAGGCACCTGAATGGGTCATCCTTTCATAGAGGGAAAAATGGTGGCCTCAGGGAGGCCTATCTTACTTCAAGTCTCACACATCCTGTTTGTCTAGGATTGGGTTCCACAATTTAAGGTAACTGGGTGCTGATTAGATCGAGGAGGATAATAGAAAGGGGTCAAGGACCTCTCTTTTCCTTTGAAATTCAAGCTCAAACTCCAGGCTGAAATACCTTTGCAGATTTCATAGAGCTGAGGAAAGTCTTACATTTTCTGACTCATGTAGAATAGGATGGATTGCCTGGAAGGAAGTTGATACAAACAGTCTTTGGAGTGGACTGAGTATGTTGCAGGAGAAATTCCTGTGTGGACTGAGTGTCCAGATGAGGAGGTCTTCAAAGTTCACTCAGTGACTAATTCAACAATTCTCTTGCAATCATCATTCAGGTGGTTCAAAGCAGATAACGTCTATCCCATGACCCCTTAAAAATTTTTATCTTAACAAGGCTTATATTTTGTATATGTGTGTGTGTGTGTGTGTGTGTGTGTGTAATTGGCCTATACATTTATTTCTGGAATGGGGGTGTGTGTGCAAGGGAAAAGACCATCATAACATTTGAAAATATTATTTTCCCTACTTTTATCACTTCAACAATGATCTCAATAACATTGTTTTATACCTTCCTGACTGATGCTTATCTAAATTCTATTTCCATGTAGCTGGTTAGAAATGCAGACTTTGTTTCAACAAAGGAAAAAAAGGGGTCTTGGAAACAGTTTTCTTTTTCTATTACAATATAAACTGTTAAAAATTATAAGCTACTAAACAGTCCTGAATTTTGCTGTTTTGTTGAAACTGTGATCAACCAGGGAAACAATGCCTTATTCATCACCTTTTCCTCCTTATGTTCTCTTGGGGTTGCCAGCATAGCAGATTATCAGAATCTTGATTATGTTTTGAACTAGGTACAAACAAATCCTCTTGTTTTCTCAGGTGACTTTAGAGGACAAATAATTATCTAGGAGTTACCAGCCAAAATCAAAAGTGTAAATAATTGAAAATTAATAAGGGCCATATACCTGATGAGTTTTCATTTAGCCTACTTATGAAATTTACTGAATCAAAGCCTTTATATAACAGCTTTGAATATTATTATATAATTAAAATGTTGTCCAATAACTGCTTGTCAGTTTCCATTTGATTAAGACTTACAAATTCATATGCAACACATTTATCAAAAACTATTATGTGCTAACTCTTTCACATATATTACTTCTAGGCCATGTAAAACTCAGAGATGAGATAAAATTACTATATCTTATAGATAAAGTAATCAAGATTTAGAGAGGATATAAACCTAAATTTCATAGTAGGGCCTATAAGCCAACTCCAGGTCTGCTTTCATTACAAAGCCCGTGCTCTGTAAAGGTCATCAGAACAACTTGTCTTTGAGTAAGCATGATTCCTTTCTACATAAAATACATGCTATGATTTTCCGTTAATATTAGGGGCCTCCTGAAAGACCCCTTGAGAATATGACTATGTGAGGTGATGAAATGATGGGAAAGACAGAGAACAGAGTTAGCAAGAAGGTTGGTTCTATTATAAATACTCCAGATTGGGTATGTATGTGGGGCAGTGAGATGCTTTTAGCTTTATTTCCTGCCTCTTAAGTCATCATAAATTTTGAGACAGAACAAATAAAACTACCTAAAATGAAATTCACTATACTGATTCAGTTTATGGCATTAAAATACTATTCAAACATTTTATGATGTGTTTTGTCCATTGTACTTTATTCTTTTAAATGAGTTTCTTTTCAGTCTTTTTCTCCCACAGTGGGAGTTGTAGGTGACTGTGGGTTGAAAAGATAGGCCCAGTGATTTACACAACACTGAACATTGTTGAGTCAAAAGCCAGGGAAGGTATGGAAATAGGACTATAGACCCTGGAACAGGACTCATTGAGGTTAGTTTCAAGTTCGTGATAAAATTAGAAGCTAAGAAATCTGTGAACTCTGACCAACCATTAATTTGCCTTCTATGTTATGAAGACTTTAGTATGAGGCTCGTAGGGATGATGGTATGGTGAAGATAGCAAAAAACAACAACAACAACAACAAAAAGTTCAAGGTAACTGCATCTAAGATAAACCTTTAATACTTAACCATTTTTGACTGAGCTCAGCTGGTATTAGACTCCTCTGGTCAAGAAGGAATCAATCCTGAGTGAGCTTGACTTGGAGACTTAGTGCTATTATTAAACATCTTGCTAATTAAGAAAGAATAGGAAAGAAGTTTTTGTTTTTTATCAGAGTTATTTCTGAAACCTATAGACCTACTTAGTGTTTTAGAATGTTTTCGAAACAATATCTTTTGAGAGTTCAGATATGGCCTTTGATTACCCTTCTGCGAGTTGCATTCAACACTTTTGTCAGGAAGATTTTCCTTTTCTCAAGTCTTATCACCAGAGAGTAGGGGAAACAGACTCAGAAGATAAAGACAGAAAGGACTGTTACCTGAGAATAAGATTATCTAATTCTTGGCTGGGTTCTCCTTGTTGAGAATCCTTTCAAGCCTTAGAGGTGGATCTTAGAAACTGGTTAGGAAAACAAACAGGAATGGTTTCCAGGGCTATAGCTGGTTTTAATCAATGCGTCACACTATTTTTTTTTTTTAAAGGAAAGGTGCAAGTAGGAATGAAGGCTAGTAGGCAGGCAGGAAGAGAAAGGATAAAAAAGCATCTTTATTTTATTTTCATTTAGTCATTCACACTGGTTCTTTGCCCCTGGACCTGGGACTTGAACCCCGGGGAAATGTGGTTGGGCTCCTTTAGAGGAGATTGACCTAACCGCTGGGCATGCCAGGGTCACACATTGTTAAATGAAAACATTAAAATGAATTCATGATCCAGAACAGCTATTTAAAGCATAGAATGTGAACATAGGATGCAAACTAGAAATTAGTCCTTGCTGGACACTAAGCCAGGGTACCTTTCCCAGCTTATGAGATCCAGAGCTCTTGTCTCTGAGCATTTGATTAAATTGTAAAGGTTAAACTTAGAAAACAAAGCTTGATTTTGAGTTTTTGTAACTAGTCTCAGGTTGGTAAGATGCAAATTTAAAATAATTGTATTTTGCTTTAACTATTGCTGTCAACTCTATTGACTTTGACTTTCTTATTGAAGAGTAGCCTAATGACATATTCGGCAAGATCCAAAAATCTCCCAGTCATTTCTGCTTAAAAAAAAAGAATCCATCCACTTAGCAAAATCACCTCAGATTCTACCTAAGTTGCTGCACTGACACTTTTGTCACTCCATCTGAATGTTCAGGCCTCCAAGCTTTCATCTATTTTTATAGAGTAAAAGTTGCATTCCACTGAGTAGTATTCCTTTGAGTATATATAATATGTTTTCTTTGTCCAGTCATTCCTCAGTGGACATTTAGGTTAATTCTATGTCATATAAATCAAATCTGGAATATAACATAAGAGAACAAACTAACAAAGCTCAACAAAAATTCTCTTAGACTCTAAAATTCAAACTCTGGTCACTAGATATTGACCTCATGAAGGTTGTGGTTCTTCCTGGCAATGCTTTATAGTGTTGTACTGCTGTAGAATAAGGAATAGCAAGTGTGTCCTGGTCTCTAGATGGAGGCATGCTGTGCAATTGTTTATGGCTAATGAAGAGTATCTCTTTTGGGTATCTTGTGTAGTTTCCATAAGAGGTTGATAGTACAAGGGATAAATTATAAAATTATATCATCTCATTATATAATACATTATGTTATATAAATTCATATCCACAAATAATTTTTGCCTATAAACAAGGATCAGCTGTCCTGTTTAAAATGATTTTTGTGTGTCATGATGGTTAATTGAGAAAATACACAAATATTATCCCTGGAAAGAGAAAGTAATTCAAAAGAGAGAACAATGTAACATTGTTTAGTTAACCAACATGTGGAAAAAGTATTTTTCTCATCATTCTCTCAAAGTATTAAAATAATTGAAACAATGTTTTCTTTAATTTGAACTTAGTAGAAACTTACAAAAATATAAAGCAAATGTCCTATAGTAAGATGATATAATTTAAAAAATAAAATACATCAAGATAAAAAATAACAAAAGAACTAAATATTTTTAATAAAATTCATGAGATTAGTTTGTATCCCATTGTATTCAAGGATGAAATACAGAGAACCACCTATAGTTAGGCACTGTGCTAAGAATTTTTTATTACTATGTATATTACTATGTAAATTTTAGATTGTAGTAGTTGCTTATAAATAGCCAAGCGAATAGGAGAAGGAGGTTATATATAAACAGAATTCGAAAGTTCAGATAAAACGAACTGAACATTAGGGTTAAGACAACACTAAATATTTTCTGAAAAAAGAAATCATACTGTCAGTGCAGTTGTGGATATACTGGATAAGCAGAATAATTGTGCATTTGAAATTCAAAAATAGTAATTGTAAAGAAATCATTTAGTATTTGAACTGCAACATATTTTGTTCAGTTTATTTTAACTGCAAATGTTGCATGCTCATGAATGGTATAAACATTCTTGAATGTCAGAAGAATTTAACGAGATGAATTTCTCCCATTTCCCATACATATAGTACTTCTTCTCATGGACATTTTGCTATCTATCCTTCTGAACTATTCTTCAATATACATACATTTATATGGATTTTCTTTTACCTTAATTATCTTTAAAATATTCAGAAAAATTAGTTATCATGTTAAGAAATTTCTGAAGAGTCTTCTTAATCTTTATTAGCTATATGTATGAAGAAAGTCATTCAGGTATCATTTCAACCATATCTCTTTGCCGTGACTGACACCGAAGTCCTAAGCGATTAAAAGTTGGTACAGGATACCCATGGGGTTAATAACTTGGCAGTCTGGCCTGTGACTTGATAGTTTCTTTGTTTCATGAACTGAAGATATCCCAACTAATCTATCAAAACATAAAGCAAAACAAAATAAAATAAAACATAACACAGCACAGGTCTTTCAGGGTATTATTAAGGTTTTTCAAGCATGCAGATAAGAAAGCAATATTCTGTTGGTGGTCTTAACTTTATGCCCATTCCCTAAATTCTATTTTTCTCAAAACTCTGTCTTTTTGAGTCTCACTGAAAGGTAATAGTTACTACAAATATTCCTATTTTTAAGAGGTATTAAAAATAATGAAACTGCTCACCAAATTGGTGACAGTAATTATTCCTAATGGAAATGGGGGATAGTGAGAGTGCATATTGAATAATTAAGGTGTTGATGACTCAGTAAAAGTGATTATTGGAATCTCTGAAATGAATTTTACATCATTGGAGTAATATGCGTAAGAAACAATTAAGCTATTCTGCATTCATTTTGAATAACAAGTATTTCTTCTTAAAATGACCTTCTCAGGTGAAATTTGTAGTTACAAGAATATCATTAGCAATATTTTTCCCATAAGGATAAATAAGACTTGGATGTGTTGAAGTTAACTATAATTTCTTAAACATCTGTCCTTCAGAGGCAAACAACTAAATAAGATTTCCTTGTAACTTACAAAATAAAAACATATAAATGCGTCACACAAAGCAATAGGTCTCTACCTGAAAGAAATATAGTTTATATGAGTGTAGTATATCAAAGTGGGTTGTGAAGAACTGGTAAAATGACCCTACCTCAAGCATTCACCTCTTTCTCTGGCTTAGCTTTATATGGGAGAAAAGTCATTCTACTCTTAAGTTTTAATGAAATCATTCCAATTATTAACTAAAAAATAAAAGATGTGGTGGTAATAATGGCCTTCACAGCAAAAAGGTCTTCATCTTTGCTATTTATTCCCTTCAAAAATTCAATGTGTTCATTGATTGGGTAATAAATCCATAATCTAAGAAACCTAGATCCCAAACGAGACCCCATGCCAAATAACAGTTAAACAATAATAAAAGTCCTTTAACAAATTGGGCAGACCAAGCTGCCACCAAATGACAAGGTCGAATAAGTACTTTGCATAAGTACTTTATGTAGTTAATGGAAATTTTCTGCCTTGAAAATGGAGACCAGTGTGTGGAAATGCTTCTGCTATAAACTGTTAACAGTTTATATTTTTGAACTATAAATGAAGAATTCTGATCTGTTTTAATGTATGTGGTCCAAAAATAGAGTTCCATATTGGCTTTATTGTAAATTTTGATTTTCACATTTTGAGATTTTTTTGGTCTCTGTGTTCTTTAATGTTGCCTGAAAATTTTCCTGTGTTGAAATTAGTAAAGTTTGATTGTCTTCTTTAAAAATAACTTTTAAGTAGATGTCTTTTGAAAAATATTCTTAAACAGGCACCTACCAGCCCATAAAATGTTGCTCACTCTGCCAGGTGTCAAAAAGAATATATTTGGTGACCATGAGCCTGAGGAGCGATAG
This sequence comes from Solenodon paradoxus, assembly GCA_004363575.1. Taxonomy (NCBI): domain Eukaryota; kingdom Metazoa; phylum Chordata; class Mammalia; order Eulipotyphla; family Solenodontidae; genus Solenodon; species Solenodon paradoxus. The sequence goes on from RJWH01000257.1 coordinate 274,348, forward strand.
CATTTTTCTTGTTTTGTGTCATTTTTCATCTTCATTGCATTGACTTGCTTGTAGCATGGTTTCTTTTTAGTTATTCTTTTAGGACCTGCACCTATGCTAATTTTTATGGCTGATAGGTATTACAGAAGAAGCAGACAAACCAACCAAATAAATACTCTTTAGAATAAATATTTTTGATAATGTGTTTTACTATATGTAATATGGTTGGGAAGTAAAACAATCTGGTAGAGAATGAGTGCTTTGTTTAGAAGTGTTACATATCTTGACATTAACCTATATATTAACATTTTGTCTGTCAGAGCAAATTTTTATTCTTCAGTATTTAATATTAGATGAGTTAATGGTCAAAGCAACTGCTTCTTTAATAATTATCCGAATAATTAAATAAAACGTAATAAGGAAGAGTTGTTGTATAGAAGCATTATTTGCTGGACAGTTTCCTCCTCTGGAGAGACCACTGGAGAGACCTTTCTGTGATGGACAAAGATCTCTCTCCCTTTCTGTCTTATGGAGAGAGATCTCTCTATGAGTAGTAAATTACATGCAGGTCTGCTGGAGTTGTTAGGATAGCAGCCTCACAAGCTGGATTAACTGGTAAACTCTTTACCCTGAGTCACTGTGTATGCATGAAAACTTCAGTTGTCCAAGGCACATTTAGGAATGAAAATTAACAGGAAAATATCCAAACCTGTAGACTCTCAGCGCCAGGGAATTAAACCTGTAAGAGCACTAGAGCAGTGGCCTGGGCGGAAGTTGTCTGCGTGTTCCGCTGCTGCTAATGTAATTATTGCTCAGTTACCACTAGTTACTCTGCTGAATGCCAACAGTATGCAAGCACTGAAAATGAATTATTTCTTTTAACCCTTAAGGAGTCTGTTTTGAAAAGCAAGAATCTGAGCCTCAAAAAAGTTAAGCAGTTCTCTTACTGCTGAAAAGCTAGTGAAGGAACAGAAAACTAAAGGATCTCTGTCTCTATAGAGTTTACCATCTGCGCCGCTAGTGGATACCATAGACTTATTCAGGTGGATGCGGGGAAATGCGACATTAGCAAGTATCTTTTTCCATAGTAAGTCTTGAAAACTTCTGTTTCCTGAAGTGATTTTCTTCAGAACAAATCTGTTAAACTCTTCTTCTTAAACAGCAATGATACATCTGACTCACTGTAATGAAAGAAGCATAATAAGAAGCAGGTTTTCTTCTTTTAAACTCAGGTGTTTTAATAGCTGGGCTTTTAAAAAGTGATTGCTATGCTAGTCTAAAAAAAGAATGAGTCATGTAAACAGCACATTTTCTGAAAAAAGGTCATTATAAATGGGTGTACAAAATCAAATGCAATATATCTATTGTGAACTTTTTTGTGTGTGTTTAGCCTGAAACGACTGCTTGGAAAGACAAGCAGTATTGCAAGTGATTTATTCCTAAATCTGTCCTCAGTTACCACATGAGACCCAGTTGTGGGAACTTGGTTTCTTACCAATAGTTAGCAGTTCAGTACTAGGCACACGGGAATATATCTGCTTTGTGGCAGCTTCAGAGAAGGCACCTGGTATTTTATTTCCTAAATCTGATGTTCTTGACCACAAACTGGTCATTTCTGACATAAGGGCTGCATGGTAGGATCCCCAGGAGTCTGGGCCAGTCATCTCAGCACATTCCCCACAAAACCTCTGCCTATAGCATCATCTTTTTGTGAATCTTTAATGAGGTACCTTTTACTTTCAGCCAAATGAAATATCCCAGTAAAAGATAATTAAGAGGGAATAAGTGATCACAAAGAATTCTGGGATTTGTGAGGTATATTCTGTTCTTACTATCTGGGTTAAAAAGTATCAGTAGAGGAATATTCCGGTTTATTAAAAGGACTCAGAAGCTTTAATATCGATTTAGTATGAGAATAGTTTATTACCAGTGGGATATGGCTTAGTAGAAATTCAAGAACCTACCTGAATGACTCTGGAGGAATATTTGAAGTGGTCAAATGGGTTGCTCCTTTCCATACCTACCCTGAACCTGCCCCTTCGACCGTGATCTTCATAGAGTCAGGGCACCTATTTTTTTCTTAGATGTAGCTCTCCATTTGCTAGCACGGTGTCTGGCACATATTGGGAACTAAAGTGTTTTTTGAAAGATTATAGAACCCAAGTTTGAAATTAGGTATCTTGAGTAATAAAAAAACAACACAATGTTCTCAATAACCAAACTGGTTAGTCTCTTAGATATAGATAAATGCTAACTATCTTTTAAATGGTTAATTTAAATTTCTAACTGAATATTTAATTTTTACTTAGTCTTAACTATATGTATATATTTGAAGACTTCCAATATGACCTTAAGATATCTTGAAAGAGAAAAAGACAATATTACTTAACTTCTATTTTGTTTTCCTCTTCTCCAGAAAAAATGGTTACTTCCATCCTGTAAAATGTAGAACAAACATGATGAACAACCACTGAAGTGCAGGAGGGAAGGAGCAGTGGTAAGAAAGCACCCATGGGTTTTAATGATTTCTAGTCTGTAGACTCAAATAACATTTGATATGATTAGACAAACTCTGTCAGTAATTTTAGAAAAATCACACAGATGGAGCAGTGCCAGGAAATTAGTGTCTTAGTTTTTTATTCTCCCCAAAGCACACTCACAGATAAGGATTTGGGTGCAAGTTGCTTTTTGAGAAGTGATCCCAGGAAACACAGAATGAGAGTGGGAAAGTGAGACAAAGGGACGTATGTAAACAAGCAAATAAATGTGCATTGACCAGTGAATTATTCCTGTTAGAAGTTATGCTTTTGCCCTCTGAGGTCCTTCTGAGAGACTGCAGAACATGACTTAGAACGGTTTCACTGAGAGGGATTCAGTTGGGATATTTATTCACCAAATTTCATCCCTCATTAGATTGCCCTGGGGCATTATCTCTCTGGCAAATTCTGCCCTGTCAGGGTCTAGCAACCTCCCTAGGCAGACAGTACCCTCTGACTGACAAGATGGATGTATTCAGTGACCTTCAGGGAAGACTGAAGGGGTATTAGTGGGAATCTGTTAACATCTGGTACAAATATATAAAAGTGATCTTAAAAGTGATGGATAAAATAAGTACCAGAATCTTTATTCCAATGAAATGGATATCAATTTCCATTAAAAAAGTGCCTCTTGTTTTTAAACTCTGAGAGAAAGTAATGAAACTAAATTATGCCAAATCAGCCTCATTAAAAACAAACTAACTACAAGAATGGTTCATCAGGGATCTTGACTTAGAAACTCATGTGGTCCATAATATTTCTTTTTTTTTGTATCCTGTAGACAAAAAAGGATGAAAGTGCAGATGGGCAAATTCACAGTACCTTGTTGATGAATTATTCTTTGTCATTCTAGTTCAGTGTGTTTTATTCTTTAAAGCTAATTAATTTTCTTTCAAAAAGTACAAAAATAGCTCATGCCCTCACAAGGATTTTGATATGTGTTTTTCCTAAGACAAGGTTTCCATCTTGATCGTGAATAAGCCCTAAAGCACTGTCTTGAATTTTTGTTTGTTTTCTTTTGCTTTGCTTTATAAACGCTTTGAATGGAGACATGGATGTCATAGCTGATGTTTTTCTAATGGATGACTGCCCTGATAGATGACATAACTGGGTACAATAAAACTTTCAATAGACTGGAATGATGGCTCAAACCTAAGGATTAATTTTATCAGGGAGGAAATTAAAAATCTTGCATATAGTTTCAAAAGAGAAAAATATGTCAGTACAAGCTGTGTCTGGTTTGCAATAGTTGCTGTAAGAGAGATCTAGAACTTTTAGTTCATCACAAGCTTAAAATGAGCAATTTTTTTTTTTCAGTTGTCAACAAATCTAATGCAATCTTAAAATTTAAGACATAAAATCATTATATCCAGAACAAAGAGATTTCACTGAGTATCTTGCTACTTCAGTCTGGGGGACTGTGCTCTATTCCAAAAGCATGGCTGTCTTAGTCTGGTAAGAACATTAGAGGTCACTGAGATGCTCCTTAGGTCAACAGCATATACCCATGATGGTATGTAAGGTGTGCCAGGCATACATGAAACCATGGTATAAATATAGGCCATCTTCCAGGAATGCTAGTATTACTAATTTGGTGAGGGAAAGGTATTAAACTTACTTAGAAGTTGAATATTTTGAGACATTATTTTTAGGTAAACTGCTTATGAAATATAGTGGCTCCCCTGTATTCCATCTATGCTTTCACTTTCCAGTTTCAGTATCCATGATTAACTCTAACCTGAAAATATTGTGAACAATAAGATGATTTCCTGATGGGGGAGAGGGAACAATCATATAACTTTGATTATATTATATATTTTAATTGCTCTATCTAGTTATTTGTTATCATGTAATTGTTAATCTCTGTGCCCAATACATAAATGAAATTTTATTATAAGTATTTATATATGGGGAAAAATAGAGTACACATAGGGATTGGGAATATACACTATATATGGGGAAACTATCCCCAGTTTCAGGCATCAATGGGAGTCTTGGAACATAACCCCCAAAGTTAAAGGGGAACTAGTATAGAATACAAAATACACCATAAAATTTAAATTAAAATGTGAAACGCCAAAGAAATGTCAGCTTACAGAAGGTGATTTTACATTTGTCTCTAAAACTCTTGAAGTCTTTAGTTTAATATCCTCTGTAGGTACTTTTATTTTACAAAGTTTTACTGGGTATCTGTTATGTGCTAAGCAGTGGTCTATGTGCTTGAGATGCATCAGTAATCAAAGCTAGTACAGACTCTTGCTTTCATAGGAACTCATAAGGAGAAGAGTTGACGACATCACCTTATCTTTATTTTACAGATGAAAAGCTTAGTGGACAGTCAGTTCTAAGCACTATTCTTAGTTCTATCATCTGCTAACTCTATAATCTTGGGTGATTATTCAACTTCTTTACGTCTCAGTTTTGTTATCTATCTAATGATGGAGCAGCTATATTTATTTCATTAATGGGAATATTAGATGAGATGACATAGACAAAAGACTTAGGAAAGTGTCTTATCTAGAGTACATCCACAGATCATAGTTTGTTATACCAGGTAGCTTGTTTAAATCCATACTGTTAATACAGCAACAGATTCATATTCATACCCAGGTCTTCTGATTCCCACTTCTGAGTTCTTTTTATGACAGTGCAATCCTGGATCTCATAACCAAGAAAAAAAATGAGGCTTATTTGTATTTTTCCATTACTAGAGTTATTCAAATGCAGTATGAAAAAAAAAAAATGAAAGTGCCCAGATTGAAACAATAATAAAACAAAAACAACAGAAAAAGAAAAATACTACAGCCATTTATAACATCTTAATTAAATTCTTGGTGTATCTGTTAGCTTTTTTTAATGAACAGTTTCATCTAGTTTTATTCAGCTTTCTATCTTGATTATTTTCTGTTATGAAAACATTTACCTTTCTCCACTGAATTGGGAACGTTTCATTAGTATCTTGTTTCATCATTGAATACTAGTTTTTTGAGTATATGATCATTTTATTAACTCTTATCCTAGAGTGGACATTGGACTGTAATAATGGACAGCTTGTGTGTGAATAGCCTTTATGGCCACAGAGTGCCCTCCTTACCAATAACCAAAGCCTAAACTTCTGTGAAAGGTGAGACTCCTTTATATATTGGTGCTTCAGGGAACTCCGAGCCTCTCAGAGTGGGTTAAACACTTACACTCTTCCCCAGGTGAAGATGCTTCTCTGGGACATATTTTTTTCTCCTCGTTCCCCTAGTCTTGGATGTTTCTTCAGATAGCCTCTTTGATTCCCAAATCATTACTGTACTAGAATATTCCCTCTGGGTCTCCCTTATTCCTATTTCACAATCACAAATGTATCCTGCTTCTGCTTGTCTCTCTTCTTTCTTAGAATCCTACCCATGGGCTCTATTGGTGAGGTGACTGAGTGTTTTATGTTATGTGTGTGAATGCCTGCATGCATGTGCAAACGTGCTATGTGAATCATAGTTTTTACTATAGTTGTGAAAACTTCCTTTGAACTTTGTGATTACTAGATTCTGAAAGAAATTATCCCTGTGAATTGCATTTAGGTTAGTTGTTTAAAAATATATTGCTGGAGTTTTGTTGGGGGACATTTTACAATGGAAAATCTTTCCCTGACACTCTGCTATATGCTATACACAAAAAGATGATCAATCCAGATCTTCTCTAACACAAAGAAAACATGACCGATACCTTTCATCATACCATTTCAACTTTGCAGCTCAGAAACTGAAAACGAATTTTCCCATAAAACACTGGAGACCGATGAAAGCCTCAGGGAAGCAAGCATACACTATCTTTCTGCTGCTTTATGGGATAAATGTAAAACATTACTGAAGCTTAATCTGAAGGTCAGAAAGTTTACACAGTGTGAGTTCAAGTAACAGGTTTTCTGCATTAAGATTCAGAATTTGTATCTAAAATTTGAGGTTGTGTACTGTTCCACATGAATGATTTCTTTCAGATGTATCAAGTATTCTTTTCTAGTATAATTAATGGCACTCTACTGACATCAGTGGAATGCACATGAAATTTTAAGTGAATATGCCATTACACTTAACTCTTAGTTCTTAGCCAAAGTCAGACAACAGTACCAAAAAACAGAAATAACCTTCTGTTATACCAGAAATGGTCTAACTTTGTCGATGATTTCTGATAATATATTTGGAACATATTGAATTATAGAAGGAAAGTATTTATGTACTCTTCAAGATCAAATGTTCATAAATCTGGGGAAGAATTATTCAAATTTGGATTTTTTTCAGAATTCAGATAGTAAAGTGTCAGTTTGATCTATGATCACTTTGCAACCTAATATAAATACTGATTTCTAATTTTATCCAAATTCCTTTATGGACTTTCTTCTGATATTTTATAACTCTAGCACTCTTGGATACATTTTTGGGGTAGTTTTAGATTCACAAGTGATGATTTCTTGAAGTGGTCATACAATTTCTTCAACCTCCGAAGAGCATTTTTTGATTGCCTCTCTAACATTTGCATCATCTCTTTCTCTCAGGGATTTTACTTTGTTCTTGTAGATTTCATGTATTTTAGTTCAGGAGTCAGGAGTTAAATAGTCAGAGCCAGGGCTCGGGGCCCAGCCATTGCTTTCCTGTAACTTCTTGGGCTTTTGATGTGGACAAACCTCTACTGCTGATGAGTTCAAAGTCAAAGATTATCATTCTCTTTATCTTGTCATTTAACCTAGGTGATGAGAGTATGTTCTGTGTTCCCTTGTCTTGACTTGGTTCAAAGACAAGACCTAAAAACTGAATGTAAGAGCACTAACTCCCTTGCTTAACTATATTCTAGTTGGTCCCAATGGAGAGAGAACAAATGTGAGCAAGGCTACGAATCTTCTATACATGTGTGATTTTGAGGAAGGAGAGCTATAAGATGATGGATGAGATAGAGGATAGCTACTCTCCATTTCTCTTTTTTGCAGAGCTGAGAAGTGTCTCCCATTTGGGCACAACATTCAAACATTTTTCCATTCAGAAAAACATATTTAGTCTTCTAAAGCCTGTCCTTTGTAGTAGGTCCTAAAAAAAGATATAAAGCTAAAAAGACAAGTGTCTTCAGTAAGCTTGCAATTTAGTGTGAGGATGTTGAGAAGTGAAGGAAGGTAAGAGACATAACTAGCCATAAAGTGAGGTAAAATGAATAATATGTTCTCACTTGATACATAGTGGAGAAATAAGCAGATACATGCATGATTTTGTACCACTGGGAATCAGAGGCCAGAGAGATCATATCCATTGTGGGGGAATTAATCGCTGGTATTTAGAATTGAGTTTTAAAACAGAAATAGGATATTGAAAGGTATATATGGAGGAAATCTGGTTGTAGGCTATGGACCACATGAAGAACAGGAGCAGGGAAATACTGTGAGCTATTCAGGGAACAGTGGGTCATTTCTTAGACTGGAGTGAGTTTGTGGTAGCAGGTAAGGAATGGAAGATGAAAAGGCAGGAAAAGATGTGCTTGAACTCTACCACAGAGATCCTTGAACTGGGTATTAGAGTGTGGCTTTTATTTTTTGAGCTGTGGAGTGCTTTCAAAGATTTTTCAGGAGGTCAGTGGCCTGATTAGATTTTACTTTGGAAGATTCCCTGGTAGAGTTTTAGTGACTACATTATATCCAGAGAAGCTAGAGAGCTAGCTAGGCATGTTGAGAAGCCACTACAGTTACCTAGGCAGAGGGATAAGGAGAAGAGAGGGAATAGGAAGAAGTGACATTGAAGGTGAATTAATAGGACTTAATTGATTGAATTTGGGAGGAGGCCTCAAAGATGACTTTGAAGATTTTAATCTGAATTACTAAGAATTTTGGTCCCCAAACAGAAATTGCATAATCAAAAAAGAAAACTGGTTTGGGGGAGAGAGAAGATTAGCTTGTTTATTAATATATTGAGTTTGAAAAGCTAGCCCAGAAAGACATATGGGGTTTGCAGGGGGTGTCTATAAAAACCCACATAATCATTAAGCATTAGAGAGAGAAGCTTTTGGAATAATGTTTGCAGAAGGGAAAGTATAGAAAGTTTAGAAGATAACTGAAGAAGGGGGCATGTTGGAGGTGGTAAATGACTCTGCAAGAAGGAAACATTCAGGTAGCAAAGGGGAGGGTCAGAAAAGAAGTTCTAAAGTTGTAGCTTTGAACCTACCTCTACTGAAGTTCCTGCTATTTAAAAAATTCCCTGTGAGTTGAATATTTTTGAGATTCCCATAGGGCCAAATATTTTTTAGGCATCTGGTCATGTCTCTGGGGCTGGTGCTACCTTGGCTGTCATTTAACATAAAAATTTGTGCGTCATCTTTTTCATCATGTTTTTTCTTTTTAATCTCTGTATTTTTCTAACTCATTTGTCTCTTGATTTTCCTATTTCAATCCCTTGATGATGCCTGTCATTTTGTTATGACCCTTCTCTAAGTTTTAGTGTTCTTTAGAGGTAGAATCAGGCTACGGTTACAACAGAGGTCTGGCTATCACTTTAAAATCAACAAAAGCCTTGATTGTGGAGGTCTTCAGAGTACTGTTTGGTCTTAATGATTTACTGTTACCAAGGGAAATAAATCCAAGACTGTTAACTCACAAGAATAGAAGATGGACGGGTGTGTGTGTGTGTGTGTGTGTGTGTGTGTGTGTGTGTGTATGTGTGTTCATGCTTATATGAGTGAAGTTACCTCATCTGGTGAAGTAATTCATACCAATACAATGGATGGTACTATTTCAAAGTCTCATGTGATGTATAGAAACCATACGAAATTTATGAAGAATGATGCCAGCCTCTCATGCTATTTGGGGTTAATCAGTCTAAGATTTGTGCAATCAATGATAATTTATAAAATGCTTTTCACATATGACAAATCTGTTCTCAGGTTCACTCTCCAACCTCATAACGTTCCCTTCCTTTTAGTAATTTGACTTCAAGTGCTCTAGCTTCCTTGCTGTTTCATTTCTACCTCGGAGTCTTTTCCTTTCAATTCTTCTGCTTGGAGTATTACTGTTACAGATATTGTCATAGTTTCCTCTCTCATTTAATTCAGAACTCTCCTCAGAAATCAGTTCCTCACAGACTCCTCTCCCAACAAATACACAATTGCCCTGTCATTCTCTGTCTCCTTACCCTGGTTTACTTTTCTTGTAAACACCCATTAATTTTTGAAGGTGTACAGATGTCTTCTTATTTGATCTCTGTCTTATTAGAATGTAAGCTCTAGGAGGATTACAACTTTGCTTTATGTATGACTATGTCATTGATGCCTAGAACAAGCAATTGTTAAAATAAATGTTCTGATAAATGAATTTGATTCTTAAAATAATCCTTTGAAGTAGTTTGGGCAGATAGCCCTATTTGACAATGTGAAGATTGGGGCTCAGATAATTTTTGAGCCCAGCGTAAAGACCCCAATGTCTCTTGGGTCTCTTTTCACAGATACAGTAATCCATCACCTACATACCCCTGGAAACGGTAACCCTGACAACCTTTTAATCTTGGACTTTTGGATTGAATTTAATTTTAGGCATGCTTTCTGATACATGCTTTCCTCTGCCACAGATTTCTGCAGCTATTACATTTTTTTTTCTTTTTAAATTTGCTTGCTTTCTTTTCTTGAGAAAGTCAGTGAAAAAGGGAAGTCTTATTTTTACTGTGTTCAGTAAGTCTCCAAGGTGCATATTAATGAAAAGTAAAGCTGCAAAATGGCTTTGTCTTTTCTAGCATAATACAAATAATTCTTAGTGTTGAAGGAGAGAAATATTTCATGCTTCTTCCAACTCATTCTGCCATATGAGGTACAGAATTCAAAGAGAATTCTATTCTGTGATCAATCATCTAAGATTCAGAGCAAAGCCAGGATACATTATGAATGTAAAGACTTTATAATAGTTGACACTGTGGCATTTTAAACCATTTGTAGACTGGAAGAGGAGGTTGGTCTTTTCCCAGTCTTTTAGTAAACCTCTTCTTTTTATTTTAAGAGTCTTCCTTTTTATTTTCTATATTACCTTTTACATCCCAATGTTCATTTTTATCAGGTAAGAAAAAAGTTAATTAAAATTTGTGATTATGTAGAATTCCTCAACTCTGACATCACAGAATAATGTTTTTGTTGTTTCCTGATATTTGGAGACATTGTGCCTCAACTTAAATGAGTGTATAAGACCTAACGAATGTATTTTTTAAATGTGATATTGTAGAAAGAATTAAGAATAATAGATACAAAAAGAATTTTTCCCTGTGACATTTTATTTCGACTGTGATTTTCACCAAGGGAGTAATCTAGGAAGCAACTGCAAAGTACAGTTTACTATGTAGTGGAGTGGAGTAAAATGGCCATAGCAGGCACTGGTTCATTGCTATTCAGGCCCATTTGATCCTTGATTAATATGCCCTGTTGAGCATCTACTATATGTATAACTCCGTAATGTGTGATCTGGCCAAACTGATCATTTTCAAATGAAAATAAGAAGGATTAGTCTATTAATTATAATATTAACTTCTTATCTTATAGGTAGTATTTGAAAAAGAGTCCTCCTGGAGTCCAATCATTCATTCATTTACAACAGCTTCCTAATCATCAGAACCAGCTGTAAAGGACAGGGTTAGTCTTATTTATTTTTTTGTAAGACATCACAAATGAATATGATTGATTTTTCCTTTGATCAAAAAGATTATTGACTTATTAAGCGCCAAGATACTTCGTTTTGTATTAGCCATCTTTTGTCATTTAGGCTTTTAACTACTTCCTGTAGATTCCTCTGGGATACACAACTGCTGATCCTTTTCTGAAAGTACATTGAGCAGCCAGACAAACTATGGTTTAGAACATTAGATATGATTTACTATCTAAAATTTGTATCACCACTTAATGAATTGCTTAGAAATTAAAGAGGAATCTGGAAATTCCAGCTAAGACTTGATGGAAACAATCTCCATTGCTGAAAGACCAACAGGAAAATGAAAATTGTTTTTATTAAATTCTTATATTTTCAAAAGATGACATTAAAAAGTAATATTTATAATTGTAGATATTTTGACCTATTTATATAATACCTGTGTTGAGTCTATATGCTTTCTCTGTAGTATTACTCAATGATTGCTTATCAATTGACCATGATATCCCAAAACACAGAGGAGTTTTCATGGTGGTGATAGTAGTAGATTTTATCCTGTGTAACATTGGCCTGAATATCAGTCACCATATTTGTTCAGAAATATTGATGAAGAATTTTGGATGTAGGACTTAGGAAATGAAATGTCTAAATATCTCTGAACAAACAGTGGAATCCATGCATCAAAAACAAATTCTGGCTCTCATATGGTTAATAAAGAAAGACATTGTCTTCTGAAAAGTAATAAGAATATCAATACTTTATCCTTTAGCTAACTATAGGTCTAAACCTTTTGAGAGATTATTGCTTCTCAATACTGCTCATGCTTATATTTCAGAAAATTGCCCAAGAACCAACTACAGCAGGCATGCTATATAGAATGGATTTTATCAAAAATAAAGTTGAACATGTATGTAGAATATTGGGACAGAAGTTCTATAATTGAAAAAAGTAAATAATAACTAACATGGTTATATAAATAAAAATTTGAAGACACTACCAATGAGATCATAGGTAGTTTAATTATTTTCACTAAAGTTTAGATGGAGATCATTAGGCAATGTGATGATTTATAGATTGGCATGTGATATTTTATAATTCAGCTCTCCATATGATTTATTAAACAAATCAGGACAATTTTGATATTGTAACAAAGCACTATTAATTTTGAGACATCCAGTATACATTGGTATTGCTGGATAATAATTTAATTATATAATTTAAAGACAAATGTTATAATGCTTCTTATTCTGAAACTCTGATACTGTTGATGTTTCGGTACTAAATTTATTCATAAGAAATCAATTATAATGATAAAATATGATAATTCCATACGTATTCCCTTATTTAGAGACATTCATGGTCTAAAATGGGAAACAAGTAGGATTAGTTGAGTATTGACAGGCAGATTGAGGTAAGTATTGGATTAAAGTAAGAAAAGGGAAATAGACATTTCTACCATTGGCATGCTAGAACTAGACTATATTAGAATAAAAGCTTCTTTTTGGTGCATGTAATAAATAGCATTATCTGCAGAGCTTTCATCCAGATTAAATTTGAGGATCATCTAGTGAAGTGTTTTAATTTGTCTGAGTCCTTTGGTTTCAACCAAGGCATTTAATCATTAGCCAAATGGATGCTTTGAATTCCAGTTGCCCTCCCTGTCTTAGCCTACCTTTATTTCCCTATGTCTTTGAAAAGAGGGGGATGGCAAATAGTAATTATTTTTGTGTGTTCATGTGAAGCTTTTGTTAAACAATACACTTCTTTCCAGATATTAATCAGTAGGATTTAAATTTTAAGCCAGTTTTGTACTTATGATAGCATAGTATATTATTTGTCAAATAGTTACTTTTCTCCACACCTTCTACTGGTAGAGTATGCTTTCCCTTTTATAGATTGTGGGCTGAACAGCATGACTTGCTCTGGTCATTGTCATGTTAGTAGACTTAAGCAAATGAGTGGTGGAGCTTGCTCTATTGTAATGTCCATGGAAGAGCTACCTCCAGGTAACTGCTTCCTTTTCAGCCTACATCCCAAAATGAATATGAATATATATGTATATATTGATGTGAATCTAACCTGCATTGAGAAGCAAACCCAACTGAATCTGCAGCCTGAAACAGCTGGTCAGCTGTACCAGCCTGGATCAGCCCATTTGTGTCTAACCTATAGACTTACAAGCATGAGAGAACAAAAGTTTATTGGTATATTATACTGAGTTTGGGAGTTGATTGTTAATTAACATTACTGAGATAGTAGCTAATGCAGTAGTGTTTGGTATCACTTTCATTCTCATATTAAAAGAAGCTGTAAGCATATTGATTCTTGTTTGGTTTTCTGCAGTCATTCTAAGAATGGCCAGGTGCTATTAAAATTCCTCCATGATCCTGCAGTCTCTCTGTAAATCCTTCTCATATGCACTACTTAATATTGCCAAACAACTCATTACATTCAAGTACCATCTAAAAATCTTGATACTTAAGACTCAGTTTCATCTAAATTATTATTATTAATTCTTCTTTGAATGTTTAATTAAAACTGTTGGGAGGAAAAATTAAGATGTATTAAGAAACCAATGAATAAATATTAAATAGAAGAATTAAAGGTTATCAATGTTGTTTACTTGAGCTATCTTGAGGAGCTTAATCACAATAAATTGGAGAAAGCTTCTGATTCCATAGGGTTACTCCCATTTGAGCCCTCAACTAACTAGCTTATGTAGGTATGGACACCGCACCCAAACCCTGTGGTTTACTGGTCTTATCAATCAAATGAAAAACTTAGACTCAAAGCTCTTTTGCTTTAAAGGTCTATTCTTACTGTTGCCACAAGTGTGTATTGGGACCACTTGCATCAAATATACATGGAGGATTTAGGTATATTATCATTCTGGTTCTGCCCAGGTTAATTTCTAGGTAGTATTATGTATATGTTTCAAAGCTCAGATAATAGTTTTTTATTTTATTCTGGCCAGAATCGTGTTAATACAGAATAAATTTTACTTCTACCTGGTCAAGCTACAAAATGTAATCCTCAAAATGAAATTTTGCTATATTTTTAATTAATGTGATTTAGTAGGGAATGGAATAGAAGAATATAACAGAATGTTCAGAAATCAACAGGGTGTTCATTGATAAGGTCTTGTGCATTTGAAACTATTTTTGATATGAAGAAAAGGCCAGTGTTAAGCCTTTTTGTATCCTCTGAGCATTACAAGCAATATAACCTGACAGTAAAGCATTTGTAACAGGCAGTAAATTGGGATCCAGTGACTCTAGCCATCCAGCAAAATAGACTAATCATAAACTGAGGAATCTATGACAATTAATATACAGCCTAGTTAAGATACACTGAGCCAACAGAGACACAGAAAATGGTTTGGACTGATCTTCTGCTGAGGTATGAAGAATTGTGATCAGTCTGATAAGCTAGCACAACCTCTGTCAGAGGTGCCGCACCATTCACCATCACTAATACCTGTGGAATTCTCAGAATACCTCATTGTTCCTCGTGTTTCCCCCTCCACATGTCTGTCACCCTGCAAGTTGGGAAAGTAGATCTGGGACAGAGCTGGCCTCTCACTTCCTTGTTTGGTGCCGCTTAATAATAAACCTTTCCTTCCATCAGCATTCACCCCTCATTTATTGGCTTTTGGAGATGATGAGCCATGGAACATGGGTCTAGTAACAGTAGTATTGACTCGGCATTTGATCATAACTGACAGGCTATGATTCCTGACTATAAAGAGTTTCAGTTCACTTGGGAGACACTTGTCCTAAGTATTCACTTGTAAAATGAACAGGTTATTAAATTAGCAAGTTATATATGTTAAATAATGTCATAATTATAGTCATTAGCTTGTAAATTTCATAAAGACAGAAATCATATCTGTCTTGTTTACCATCTTGGAATCTAGCATGATGTCTGATACAGAGTAGGTGACTTTGTAAATATTGATTAAAAGTGTAATTGAATACATATATGAGCAACTACATGTTATAGTTAGTAAACTGAAGGAGTTCAAAGGAAAGAGCAAAGAGATGAGAAGAACAGGGAGGGAGAAATTGTGGGAGGGAGAGAGAGAGACAGAGAGAGAGAAGAGAAGAGAAGAGAAAGAAGAAAAGAGAAGAAAAAGAGAAAGAGAAAGGGAAGAGAAGGAGAGATGGAGGATTTGGAGAGCTGGAATGATCAAAAATGCTTAAGGACAGGTAAAACATTAAAAATGACTTATTGGCAATCGAATCACAGATTTAAAATTTTTCTTTTTTAATACATTTTAACCTTTTAAAAGCTTTAACACTGACCATATATTTAATGGTAATAAAATTTATATTTTAACTTTTATTAAAGAAATAGTACATCATAGAATTGTATAGATTTAAGGTCTGCATTATCATGAATCAATATCTGTATTTAGACATTAAATTTGCCAAACGGTCCAATTCTACCTTTCGCCATATAATTAACACCTTTTATTTAGCCATCCTGCTCTCCCTTCCTTTCTGATAGCCTCTAGTTTGAGTCTATAGATGAGGTCTATTTTTGCTTGATTTACTTTGCTTGGTTTCTTTATATATCATATATAAATGAAAGCATATGATGTTTGCCTTTCTCTTTCTGACTTGTTTCACTAAGCATAATTTAAAATACCTACTAGAACAAGAGGTATAAAGATGAGAGAGTAGGGCTTGGGTAAAGAATAGGAAGGAGAGAATTTAAGATAGGATGCATGACAGTGGCCAAATCACAGAAATAGAAAAGGGCAAAGTATGTTTGGAAGAGCTGGACAGGGATGAGAAAATATGAGGTGATGCAGGTAGGCTCTAATGGGGCAATTACCCGGCCAGGGTTCACCTTAGGGAATGCTAGAAGTATCAGTTGTACAGATTGATTTCTGACACACCTTGGTTCTGTATAAGTTACCCCTACTTAATGAAAAAATGTTTACTGACTTCCGAAAAATACGAAGATTAAAAAAATCTAAATCTTTCATCTTTATAAAATGAATGTCTCTTTTGTCTGCTAGGTGTGAGTCATTTCCGTTCTAATATGACTGAAGAATTTTGAGAGCAGACGTTGATAATTGTGTGGGCCAAGAAATATGAAAGCAAAACTTGAAGGTGCTGATGGGTAGGACCAAAGAGCCAAAAAGGAGGCAGATCAGACACAAATTGCCTTCTTCACTGGTAGTCCTATCTTGAGACCTTAGTAGCAGGAAAGTTCAGCAGTGGTGGGCATGAAGGAATCTCAGAAGGACATGTGGGCTCATTTTACACATAGCTTTTCCAGAGAGTCACCTGCTTCACTCTGAGTGTAGCATCCAATTACTTTATTGTTGGTTTTGACCCGGCTTGGTGCAGTTACAGAGCTCAAGCTCTATACTCAGGTACGCTGTGACTACAGAGACAGTTCTGTTTTATGAAAATGGTCAATTTCTGTAACATATCCAAGTTCAGTTTTTCCCTTTTTAATAAAGGGATCATATCCTTCAGTGATAGGATTTTATGTGGGTGAAATGTTATAGTTATAAAAAGTACCTGACACATAGACGTTATTATTTTTCTTTTTCTCTTCTAAGTTTGGTCTCTATAGTTTATTTCACCTTGGAGCTTTGTTTTTCTTTTCGTGCTTCAGCTTGCTGAGAATTTATGATCATTAAAAAAGAGCATTTACACAACCCGTAAAAATGTGCCTTTTAAACAATATGCATTAGGAAATATCAATCACTTCATGTTCTAACCAAACAGCAATCAGAAATATTGTACGTGACAAAGCATTTTTTTCCTTCTGCTAGGCAACAGTCCATTAGCTTTCACATTTACATTCAGTACAAATAGACTTGCTGCTTCTGAGTATAATCATTGAATGTTACAAACCAGGATTTATTGTCTTTCCACTTTCTGCACACTGGGTTTGTTCAGATTTTAATAGCTAGCTCCTACAGTCTAACTTGTGTTACAGTTCAGCTAGAGCCTGTCAAGTTGGTGGATTTTCTTGCATTGTTGTTACCTTTTTTCATAGAGTGGCATGGCTTGAAGTGACTGGAAGAATGACCTGAGAGCTTTCCTCATGCCTGGAGAGCAGGCTGTACCTGCAATTCACCCATGGAGCATTATTTGAATGAAATATCCTCATATGTTCTATTCAGGGTGAGGTAGCTTTAGGTCACTTCAGTCCAGAGAAGTTCCAGCTCCCCTGAACTCTTAGCTCAGGAAATCAGGATCCCTGGGGTGAACTACTATTCTGGTCCCAGAAGCTAAATTGGAAATTTGACTTCCAATTGTACTTAGATAAAATCCACCTCCCTACAATGGCTTACAAAACCCTACCTAATATGTTCCTACTATTTCTCATGTAACCCTTATAGTTCTCCTTTTTCTTTCACCGGACCCAGTAACTCAAGTATCTTTCTGTTCTTTGACTGTGCTGCCGTCATTCTCTTTTAGGATGCTACTTCCTCTTCTCTCTGCCTAGGACTCACTTTTGTTAGTCATCTCAGTTCAATGCCATTTCCTTTGAGGGCTGTTCTGATCCTCAGGCTAGCCTATTCTCCCTTTTTAACTCTCCAGTACATCCCTGTGTTTTATTTTCTTTACAGCACTGAACACGGTCTGAAATAATAGTGTTTTTTGTTCTCAACTTGTTGGTTATCATTGTACTTCCTTCAGACTGTAAGCTCCATGATACTGGGAACTTGTGTTGTTTGCTGCTACATCTTTACTGACTACAGTGGTGCCTAGCCCACCATCAGGTGCTCAGTACATATTTGGGTAAATAAGTGTGGAAATAAAGAATACAGACATAGTCAGAAGTAAGGTTTGAAATGATTACCATTATTTTATAAAAATGTAATACAAATTTTTTCATCAGGTATGATTTGTGAATAAATAACCCACAAATGATAAAAATAGAAAATACCAAGTTTGTCTTCTGTGTTCCTGAATAGAAACTCTGACCAATACTGCAAAGTAGGATTGTGTGTGTGTATGTCTACACCCAATTTACAAGTACTTTCAGCACTGCTTTTGGTTTCTATACCTTATTAATTTAGACCCAGCTCCCAGAAAATTCCAGGCCAGCAAACTTGAATTAGAGACCCTGAATAAATATTTTATCACTGTTTAGACTCACAATTCTTTCTCAAAATAATTGGGACTTGGTAATGATAATAATTTTCTCAGTTTTCAAGTATATGTCAATAAGAGCTGTTTTCACGTGTGAACACTAAGTCTTTCATTTGAGTCAGAGCACTTTAAAAATTTAAATGATAATCACATCCATGGTAAGGTGTAGACTACTTCAGTCAAAATTATATGGGGCATAAGATAATATATTTTGCAAAGGGTTGAAGCAAATGAAGGAGAACCTATTCCCAAGGTTATCATCATGAAGCCTAGAGGGGTGACAGTAAAAAGAGTAGGCAATAACTGATGTGTCCCCTGTGGAAAGACCATTAAAATAAGTCTTCTGAGTTCTTAGTCTTCTTGGACTGTCTTTTCTGACTGAAGAAGTGACCTAACAGAGGTACTTGTATTCTTTTATGTAAAAGACCTGCAGGGTAGATTGAAATTCTTTATTAGAAGACAACAACAGAAAATCTCATTTGATGTTTACTCTTGTGGACATGGAATAAATTTTATTTATAGATTTCATGGAGAATGAAGAAAATGATGTATGTATAGAGACTTGCCATTTCTTTTTAGAAATTTAGCAAAGACTTGATTTAACAAAAATGAGACTGCCTTTTTAAAAACTGATTTCTTAGATGAAGGATTTGTAATGAATATTTGATGCAATATAGAATTTGCTTATGACTGATAGCTATGCATGTCAGGATCATTGAAACCCAAAGTAAAACACAAAGGACAATTAATTCCTCAGGGATGTTTTAACTTTATACACTTACATGATTATTAGGAGTTTTGTCTGCACTTTAAGGGTAAATATAATTTCTTGTCTTCTTGAAATAGCAAGATTTTAATAAAATTTATTTTAAGTTAAGATCAGGGGCTGTCATTCCAATATATTCAGGTCTAGTGACTTCAAAAGCTGTTTGGGAATTAAACTAATGTTATCCGACATTAAGAGCTATGGATTGTTGAGTTTCATTTGTTTTCCACTGCTATTGCTTTTTCACCATTGAACAGCTGAGATTTTTCCAACCTCCACTTATTCCATTTCAGTAGAATTTGTTTTCTGAACAGTAGTTAAAAATGAAACTCACAGGCTGAATTTGAAACATGCATTAATTTGATACATTAGAAAAAAATGTAAACAGTCAAGCATTCTATCTTTACTTGTTGTAATTCATAATTTTTATCCTCAAACTATCAATGCTTTAAATGATTCCATTTTAATCTTTAATAAATTGAATATTTAACATGAAGCTTACAGTTTCCTCACAAAGCCTTTTTTTTTTTTTAATTCTTAGAAAGGAATGTTTGGTTATTTGGATAATATGTTTAATTTAGCAAATCCATGACCATAGTATGTGGATGTAAGTGAACTTTTTTTACTTCTTTTTTCCCCCCTTATCCTCATTTAAAAAATGAGTATCCTTGTCACAATATGGAGTCACAGAAGGGAAAATTTCAAGCAATATTGTTTATTGTATGGGCTTGAGGAATATATATTTGATAGGAAAATTATTTGTTTGATTCAGAGTTTTTAAGACTGCAAAGCCTCAAAAGTAAAGATGCATAGAACCATTTGATTTTTAGATTTAGTCCACGACTAGCAATGTGGAAAAGCATTCATGCATATTTATTTCTTCACATATCTGCAACAGATACTCCTTTATTTTGTGTTCAGCAAATCTCTTATATGAATAAGTAAAAAGGACTCTAGTGAACGGTTTAGTTTTCTTTTTTTTCTTGGAAAAAAAGGAAGCAAACATTGCTTCCTGCTGAAAGAGTGACATAACAGACAGATTTTATGCCCTTTTGAACTAATCCCAGCTCAGGGCTCAGATTTCAAATAAAAACTGCATGTTCTATCAATTATAGGACCTGAAGCAAGGAAATGGTTTTTTGCTAAGAAGTTAAAATTCTGCACAAATTTCTTCACATTGTCCTCAATTCAGTAGACAGTAGAATTAGGAATTTCTGAGTTTTAGGCTTCTATGTTGTATGCCCCAATCCATCTTTCAAGTCCTAATGCTAGTACATTTCCTTAATCTTGGTATCTTTTTTACAGTCCAGATGACATCCTATTCAACATAGTGGCCTTTATGTGATGCCTGTTCAGTACTAAAAATTACCTTGTATGTTTGTTATGGACCAATCACAACATATTTATACTTAAGGAAAAAAGGGAATTATATCATAAATTCAGTGCAGTTTACATACAGGAACTTTAGTCGGTTAGTAGTTTGATGTACCATTTAGTGTTTTCTCACTGTTTAACTACATCAGTTTTCTCAGAATGCCAATATTATTTTTCTTACCTCAGTAAAAAAGATAACTAAGGAACAAGAAACTTCAACTTTTAAATTCTTAGGGGTGTTTTTCATGGTTTCCTCCAAGAGTTCTTCATCCTGTGGTAGAAAAGTTGCAAATACTGACTACCTGGTGATAAACTCTAGTCTGTAATGGGTCAGTATTGCTCAGGGCACCTCCTAATGACTCTAGTTTTCAGAGGCCTTAGCAGCTAATGGAGCTTGTTTCCTTTGGCTGTGGCTGTCTTGCTCGCCTTATAAACTGTTGCTGTGGTACTGCTACTCTTGGCCAGCTCAAAATGGTTCTCTCTACCCTACCCACTAGAAAGCGACTTCCCTGCCCTTTTCGGTTCTGGTAGGGACTGCCTCTCTCCAGTTTGAATAGGTGCAGATCAGTACCAGGAGCTACTGGTATCCTTGAGCCCGGGGCAGCTCAGCGAGGTCTACCTCAATGTCTTTGAAGAGGGCACTGCCCATCCGCTGCACCCCTGGGGGTGGACGTGGGGCAGTGCTGGCGTTATTTTTAGCACACATGATGCACCATTCTGTGATTGTCCTGCAGAGGACGGAGAGCTTACTGATGTAAAACTGCTTTTGGAGAAGTGCATCCAGAGTGTTTTCCCAAGACGAGTTAACTGGTGATAGTCCGTGACAAGCTGGATTCTGAACATATATTTTGCCATCTGGAAGCTCCCACCATTCCTCTGGTGCTTTGATGGCCCCTTCTGTTTTGACCCATTCTTCTTCCCGTGGGGCATATTGAGGCTGTGTTGTTGGTCTTTGGACTGAGGCCAGGAGGCAGGCTGATTCTCCAGCTCTGCCTTCTGCTGCCATTTTTGCATCTTAATCTGCCAGTTTATTACCAGCAGAGATAAAATCTATACCTCTTTGATGTCCCTGGCAATGCAGAATTGCGACCTCTCCTGGAAACTAAACAGCCTCTAGTAGTTTCAGAAACTCTTTGTTTTTAATGTCTTTGTCCCTGTCAGTTAGTAATCCCCTCTCTTTGTAAATGGCTCCTTGTATATGCACAGTAGCAAATGCGTAGTGGGAGTCAGTATTAATATTAACTCTTTTCCCTTCTGCTAGAATTAGGGATGTGATCAAAACCTGAAGTTCAGCCTGCTGTGCTGACTAAGCCTGGGGGAGCACTTTCAGTTGGAAGCAAAAAAAGAATTTATTGAGAGAGCCAGCAACCGCAAAACTCATGTCCTCCTTGAAAACCCTGCGGCCCGTGCTGGAGTTACAGAAGGGTATTTATAGATCCTCGGCATTTTACTCCCTACATTCAGATAAGGAGATGACGCCAAGGCAGCTACAGAAGGGGAGCAGAGTCCTTGTACAAGTGAGTTCCAACAGAAGTAAACAGCATGGTTAGAACGTTTTGACACAGCTTTGTGGGGTGGTTAGAACATCTCAGTACAGCTTAGGGACTTCAGTGGGTACAAAGATAACTGGAAATTTTGGGTTGGGTTGACTCATTGACTCCATATCTCAAGGTTGAATATTAACCTCAGGATTGAGTGGAATTCTAACAAGTGCATCTGGTCACTTCAGTACTAGCTAGTAGATCATCCACATATTGGAGGAGAGTACAATAAAATTTTTCATGGGGGAAAGTTGCCAAATCTGCAGTCAAGTCTTCTCTAAACAATGTTGGTGAGTTTTTGAAGCCCTGAGGCAGTCTAGTTCAGGTCATTTGCATTTGCTGGCTTGTATTTGGGTCAGTCCATTCAAATGCAAACAAGGGCTGACTTTGAGGGGCCAGTCTGATGCAAAAGAAGGCATTTTTTTAGGTCTAGGCTGGTAAACCAAGCCGCATTTGGGGGTAATTGGCTCAGCAGAGTATGGATTTGGGACCACGGGGTGCAGTGAAACCATTATTTGGTTAATGGCTCTTAGGTCCTGTACTGGCCGGTAGTCTTTCCCCCATTCGGCTTTTTAACCGGCAACAGAGGTGTATTCCACGGTGACTGACACTTTCTGAGAACACCTGCTTCCTTTAATCGGTCTGAATGTTCTTGTATCCATAGCCTAGCTTCTCAAGGGATAGGATTTTGGCTCAGGCGTTGGGACTGGGCCCCCGGATTTAATTCGACTATAACCGGAGGTCTTCCTTTCGCCAATCCTGGCTGGTTGCCCTCTGCCCAAGCTAATGGAAAAGCAGAGAGAAAGTCTGGTGGGTTTTTCTCCTCTGCTTCATGTGGACTGTAAATACGCCACTCCTCTTCTTGGGGCATGATGACGGTTAGAATAAGCCCTATGGTCTCAGATTTCAGAGGCAGGGTGGCTGCTCACCTTTTAAAAGAAATCTGAGCCCCGAGTTTGGCTAGCAGATCTCGCCCAAGCCGGGGTACGGCAAGTCTGGCATGTACAGGAACTCGTGTTTTACTATGTGATCCCGAGCTTGCAAGTTCAGGCTTTGAAAAAAGGCTGGCAAGTTGCTTGATCTCTCCTGGTTACCATGATAGTGGCCATCTTTGTTCTGAATGGGCCCATTGGGGTTGTTACAATTGAATACTCCACTCCGCTATCTACCACAAATTCTATTGGTTGGCCCCCTACTTTCAGTCTGACCATAGGCTCCGGGGGACCTAAGTTCACGGAGCTCAGTCTGTCTCAATCCATGTCGGGCTCCGCCACTCCAAGGAAGTTTTAGACCCGCCCTTCTCCTTTGGGCGGGCCCGGCCTATTGGCAGTCCTCCTTTGCGGGCACTCATTCTTCCAATGACTGAACTCTTTGCAGTAAGCACATTGGTCCTCCCTGAGCCGGGGCCTGCCTTCCTTCTGCCTTTGGAATCTCCGCCCCCTTCCACCTTCCAGTGGCCATTTTTCCTGGAGAGCTGCAGCTAGCTGCGTGGCCTTTTCCTTCAATTTGTGGTCAGCCTCCCTCCTCGCTACCACTTCCCGATTCATGAAAACCAGTTGGCTACTGGCTGATATTCATCCCAGCAAAACCTTCTAGCTTTTGAAACTTTCTACAGATGTCTGTGGCTGATAGGGCTACGAAAGCAGTGTTTATCATTCTTTGATTATCTGGAGCCTGTGGGTCAAATGGGGTGTAAATTTGGAACACCTCGCATAACCATTGATAATAGTCTCCCAGTGGCTCATCAGGCCGCTGGGTAACGGCGGTGGTTTTGGACATGTTGGTGAGTTTTTGGGCCCCAGCTCGCACCCCCTGCAAGATGGCCCCCTGATATCGTTGAATATTGACTTGTCCCTCCTCCTTATTGAAATCCCATTTGGGCCGTCCTTCCGGAGCTATCATTCCGGGCCCAGGCGACTATGTCAATAATTCCGGCAGGGGCATTTGCTTTTAGGTACCAACGTGCTTCCCCCATTATGCACCGTCTTGCCTCTGTGCTAAAGAGGATGCAAAGTAACTGCTGGCATTCCTCCCAAGTAGGACGATGTGTTTGAAAGACAGTCTCAAGGAGGTCTATTATAGCCTGGGGTTTTTTGAGTGGGAAGGAGTATGATGTTTCTAATTTAAAAGGCCTGTGGTTGTAAAAGGCTGATAACAAATCATGGGGCATCCAGGACAGATGGTGCCATCTCCCTCTATTTGGTTGAGTCCTTGTGTCTCTTGAAGGGGCATCTGGAGGGCAAAATTCTGATTTCTGGGGAGTAGGCACCTGCCCTGCTCAGGGGAGTGGGTTCCTGAGTTGGCCTTGACGGGGAGACAGATGGTGGTGGAGTATTTGGACCTCCTACTGGCAGGGCTGTGGACTGTGTGGGAGAGACATATGGGGGAGGCGGTAGCTCCTCTCTGAGGTCACCCTGGAGAGTGGGCTCAGGGTCTTCCAGGGGCTCTAGTGTGCTTTCCGGGGAGCGTTTCAGGGTTCTCTGCTACTCTCAGATGGTCTCTTGAAGATGATATCAGCCAAGGGAATCCTAGCTTGGCCCTTTCTGGTTGAATTGAACCGCACCCACAAGGGCAGCATTTGGGCGATTCTTAATCAAGAATCTATATACAGGAACTGGTCTGGGTGGCCTGGGTCACCTGCCACTATTTTCCATACATCTTGGGCTACTGGAATTGCTAAAGTACCCTCTCTGGGCCAACCGACTCCAAAGGCATGTCATTCAACCTCTCAGAGGGTCTTTAACTTTCCTGGGGTCAACTTTATTCTGTAATCCTCAGAAAAGCCCTTCTTAAAATTCTTCAGCATACAGTCTAAAACTGTTTGCTTGCTCTCGCTTCCTCCCATGCCCACCCTTGTACGGTGGTGCCAAACAAAGGAGGGGTAGCTGCTTTTCAAAACGACTCAAATAGATGCTGGCCTGGCCATTTCTCTCGTGAGGACAAAGCCGTCTTAGCTGAGGTGCTTTCATGTAAACCTCAGACCTGGTCGTGTGGCAATCACGTGAGTCACCGTTATGCTTTATGAAGGGCAACGAGCTGCAGGTGCCAGCCCACGTGGCTTGTGTTGTGGGACGAACAGATCACTCTCACCAGTCACACAGAGGTTAAAACATTCCCTGCATGGACTTCCCTCATTGCGAGATTCTGGTAATCCGCTGGTAATCTCGCGAGAGTTAATCAGACTTTCCTTCTGCCCAGTGGGGCAGGCCTGAGTTGGGTCTTAGATCCCAGTATATTACCTGTCCAGTGGCTGTCGTGCCTTCACTTCCTTCTGAGGGCCCGACCGGGTGCGTGGCTCAGGGCCGGCGTGAGGTATCCGGCTCATGGGACTGCCAAAAACTTTAGCAGGGTGCACCTTCCCTTCAAGTCTTCTTGTGTCCCGCTGGCTTTGAGATGGTCCCCAAAACCATTGGCTCGGGTTTTTTGGGAACCAAATGTTACAGCTCTCTTTACCAACAAAAGACAAGCATGTGCTCTTTTAGAAGTAGTGAAGGCTGATTTATTACGTGCAGGTTCAGGGAGTATTCTCCAAGAGTCTGAGCGGACAAGGGAGTGGGGAGTACACTTATATAAGGTTAGAAAGAGTGCAGGAGAGGGGAGGTGCAAATTAGAACAGGAATTACAAGCGGAACCCAAGTTAGTTATTTGTAAATTCTTCACATGGGCAATACACAGGTTTCAGTTTACTAAACACATATTTGCAATATGCACATAAGACTCCATCCTCAGGTAATGAAGAAAAGTCCTTTATCTGGCTGGTAACTTATTCAGCTGTCTTGCAACATTCCAGCCAGCCCAGACTGCAAGGCACCTGATAGCTCCATAAGTTTTGCAACTGGCCCATGGCGGCTAGAAGCTGGGGATGCGGGTTTTCTTCTACAACCCCATAGCCCCCTTTCCTTCCTACCCTCTTCTTCCAGAATGAAAGCCACCTAAGGACACAGCATGAAGACAGTCATCTACAAACCAGAAAGAGAGCTCTCATTTGAAATGGAATCAGCCAGCACCTTCATATCTTGGACCTCCCAGTCTCCAGAACTGTGAGAAAATAAGTTGACTTGTTTAATTTTGAGATGGCAGCACTAGCTGGGTTAACACAAGGAGGATTTTTCCCCCGCGTCTCCCGGGGTTTTGGCAGTTTCTGACAATACTTGGTGTTATTTGGTTTGACTGTGCCTCACTACCATCTGCCTTTATTATCATGTGGTGTGTGCCTGTAGCTTTGTCCTAATTTCCCTCTTCATACATGGACAGCACTTACTGGATGTTGCTGTGATCCAGTGTTTCACTATTTCTGTTGGCAACTGGAGTTATGACAAGCTAACATGCCTGTGTACTTAGTAATCCCTTCGGAATCATGTTATTCCTTGCTATCCTCTCTGGGGTTTCAATTCTTCCCTAACACTGGATTTCTTTTCTGCTATTCATTCTTTTTGGTTTCTAAACCTTTACATATCCCATTTTTCCATTAGGATGCCCTCTCAAAGGGCTTTATAAACATGGGATCACATAGCGTTCTGCACTAGAGTGGCACCACACTTGCCCTAATGCTATACTCTTCCTGTCTCGAATTCTTAATTTTTGAATTATGGACTCTGCCTTTTAATTTTTCACTGAATCTCTCAAATTATGTAGTTTTTCCAGCCTTCCCCTTGGTCAGGTTGCAGCTTTTCAAGACTTAGATAATGCTTAATTGCCTCTCCTATTCTTTCCACCATTCCCATATTTCTTGCTCCTTCTCCCTAGTTGCTAGACAGAATTACAGATGTTTGTCAGTTATTTCACTAAAGGGCAAAGGCTCAGCACTTAGGCTGGATCAATGAATTACCTTACTTACAGGTAGAAACTATGCTTAGATATGCTGTGGCCTAATGGGTTAGTCCACCACAGCACAGTCCACATATATCCCCAGGTCCCTGGTTCAAGACCTGGCACTGGGGAAGACAACTAAGATATAACAACTAAATAAAATAAAATAAAATGCTGCTTCCTCTTTCTGACTACCTGCTCACCTTCATTTCTGCCTGCACCTTTCTGTTAAAAAACAACAAAACTCTGTGTTTAGAAGAGGCAGTGTTATTTACATTTTCTGTATCTGTACTTATTTCTATAGTTTATCATTTTGATATTTACTTTAACATTTTTAGTTATATTTGTAACTGTTGTTTTTCTTTCTTACCCTAATTTACTCTACCACCCTTTGTTCACTCTTTTATAAATACTGTGAAAATGTTTAACCTTTTGTGTCTTATTCTGGGATCTGCCACCATGATTTGGGGGAGTGTCTCGTTGTATGATTTGGTTGCTTAAACCTAATTTTATTAGACTCATCCTGAGGACCAGCATATACCTTTGGCAGCCAGACAGAGACATCTGGTCAGCAGATCTTTTTTGCATTAGTGACTAGAAGAAGGCAGCTGTGCACTGTTTATAAAACTGTGGCTACCATTTGCATAACGAGAGGAAAAAACTGATACTTGCCAAAACATGAAAACCTAGAAAGGGGAAAAATACATTTTTAATATTCCAACTGGATTGAAAGACATGGTTATTCAAAGTGTCAAGGTTTATAAGTTATAGAAATCCTGCTAATCATTCTTGTTAAATGCTTACTTAACAATGTGATTTTACTCACAACATACACTGTGCATTAAGACAAACTTATTTTCCTTTATAGCATTAGTGATGCAAACTGTTCCCACATCATTGTTTTCTGAACTGATGTAATACTGATACAAGACAAATTCACTTTAAATACTGAAGGAATTTGAAGAAGATAGACTCACACTCTTACTTTTATGACATATTCCTTGTAAATTTTTTTGACTTTCTCTCTCCCTCTGTCTTTGTCTGTGTGTGTATTCATATATTTATAAGTAGCACATTTTTATTTTAAACTTCCTACAAAGGTATTTTCAACATGGTATATATAGTTATGCCATTCGTCCCTGACTTACTACGTCATTTCTTTTTTTTTTTAAACTGACTCCTGATATCCTTAACATTTTACTTTGAAAAATTCTGCCAGGTGTTAGTTTTATTTCAGTTTTCTCTGATTTAGTAACGCTGGGTTATTATTTTAAATAGGTCTAACTAGAAAGCGGGAACTGGAAATTTTGGCAGTTGGGAACCTCTCTGTGAAAAGACTCACTTGCTTTCTGTCTAGCAGTTTTGTTCCATAAGAAGGTTATTATCTTCCCCTTCTTACTTCACTTCCTCCTCACTGCCTCCCAATTAGGCTGGTAATCAAGGTGACAAAGTTATCCCTGTGTTCTTTCTGGGGGGAATAGAGTGTTCCTCATACCTAATGACAAACTGATGAACTTGATGTACCACTTGCTCCTTTTCATTGTACGTGGAGAAAGAATTTCTGTTGTTGCAAGCTTTCACTTTTAGGGGATTTTTAACTTTGACATTTATAGTGAATATTGATACCTGTTGCAGTAAGTAGATTCTTTGCAAGTAAGCAAAGTAATCTGGGTTAATTCATTGTTATCTTGACACATGCACAGAATACATTGGGCATCATTCAAGATCACTTTTAAAATCATAAATATCAGGTCAGGTGGAGTGCCTGGAATCTTCAAAAGTAGCCATTAAAGTAAACATATTACTTATCTCACCAAGATCTAAATAGTATTAGTTTGGACCTTGAAGAAATTAGAATATATGAAGGTAGATAGTTCAATAGCAATCAGAGAGCATGATCCGGAATATTTGAATAGCAGGACACTCATTGGCCTCTGTTGCCAAAGTGCCATTGTTTAAAAAAAGAGATGTTATGGAAATAACCTGTGAACATTTGGACAGCTATCATCTTTTGCAGACTTAAGATATATGCAAATTTAATGAAATGCTAGTAAATAAAAATTCAATGTGACAAAATTATACATCTTTGTTGGACATGGGACCCCTACATAACCTGACCCACCCATATGAATCCAGATCAGACTTAAATCCCCTGTGTTGGAGATGACATTTTGTTATAGGCTTTATTCCTCAGTAGTGGTTATTCTAAGCAAATTCTTTCTTTTATCTAAATTGCATTTTGAGAGTTATACACTAAGCAGAGAGAAGCAGCAGCAAGTCAGACTGTAATGGGTCAATCCTCCTTATAAATAAAGGATTATTTAAATCTATCTGCAAAGAATGAATCAATTGAAAAGATAAAATATCTGCTTCCTACTCCTTTTTATACTATCAAGAGAAGAGGCTGCAGAGAATTATAAAGCTCTGTTTTTTTATTTTGCTATGGTTCACATTTTAAAAGAAGTTTTACTTTGCAAAAGGAAACTATTCTTTTCTCCTAGTGGTACAATGCAAGCATATTTTTTATTGACCTCACCAAAGAATTTAAATATTTCTTCCCAGAGTACTCATTTAAACTAGAAAATATGTCAGAGACTTTCATGCACTTGATCATTGTTAATTGTGTGTACTTGACCAAAAATTTTTGCTTTTACATTTATGCTTTGTTTTCTAAAATAATTGTTTTTAAGATAATCTTTAAATTTCATAACGTTGGTAATATTTAAGATCATGTTATTTAAAGAAACTTTCATGCATTACCTGAGGAGGACCATATCATTAAAAAGATGACACTTCAGTCTTTTGAAATACATATATTTCATATGAAATTATATTTCATAATCCTACATAATGCCAAAGTGGGTTGATTTAGTCAAAAGGACACTTACGTTAGCTAAGAATAAATTCACTTTAGAGAGATCAGCACTTCATGTTTTCACTAGGAGAATATGCTGTCAGGGACTTTGACTTTTATCTTTGTTTAGCTAGCAAAGAGAAGGGAACTGGCATGCAATCAGATAATTACAATGCCATGTGAAAATGTCCCCAAAGACTTGTGGAAGCATAGAAGGAATTGCTAATATAGTAGGTCATTGTTCCTCCCCTAAATTTCTACTGAAATATACCTAAAAGGTGAGGTGAATCAACAAACCAATCAGAGATACTTGTTTGATACAAACATGAAATACTTTGAAGTCTCATTTTTTAATTCATTTATATTTTCTAATAAAATCATAATATATTCACATTTGTTTAAAATATTTTTATATTGCTATTAGGATAATAATCAATACTCTGGAAACTTATGTCATATTTATCTTATGATTATTCATATGGTTTTTATTTGCTTAACTCTTGTACGTAGAGGTGGCTAGTAATTCCATTTAAGAAGCAGGGATATGAAAATGTGAATTGGTTCCAGTCAATTCATATTCAGGTAAGGTCTAGGTGTCTGGGTTCAGAAAGAAAGATAATTCTAAATAGAAGATATGAACTTTAAAGGAAGCAGGATCCAAACTTTTTCACAGGAATCAATTGATTCCTGTGAAAGCAGCTGCTCATCTCTAAGCTTGACTGGCCAACAAGGATGCTTGAGCCTGCTGGGCAAGTTCTTAACAGAAAGTTAACCTTGAGACATCAATTAAAAGGCAAAGCCCAGTTTTGTTTTGTCACCTGAGACAGTTGCCCTATGCCAATTTAGAGAGAGACAGTGAAAGACAATGATTGTAATATGAGCAGAACTACAGAGGGGCTTTACAAAGTCACATTTCACCTTATCAGCACATTTTTTCAGGAGTAATTTTTAAAATACTTCATCATCTAAGTTCGAGTAAAGTTTTATCAATAGTAATATTTCAAATTAAATATTCAAAAGGTTGTAATTGATGGAGTAAACATGTACTGGGTACAAGAAATGGGTTCTGAAGTCGTGAAGTATGTGTATTGTCAACTAGAATTGCAATGAATTGAATTTCAGAACTGAAAATGTCATCCCTCTTTTTATCAGCAAAATACCCAGTGAGCCTTCATGGGATGTAATTCTTAGGTCCTCAGTTGACATTCAGGATATGATTTGCTTTTAAATATACTGAATTGCTGCAATTTGAATATTTTTTCTTTTATAATAATTGTAATTTTTCTAATACATGTACTTCTAGTAATTGTTGAATGCTTTTTCTACCTGTTGTAACAATCCTATGATTTTTTGTCCTGCCTTTTGTTGATGTAGTGTGCTTATTATTTTGTTTACATAAATTAAGCCATCCTTGCATCTCTGGGATAAATTCTATTTGGTCATGATATATAATCCTTTTAATGTATTATTGAATTGCATTGCTAGTATTTTGTTGAGGATTTTTGCATCTACATTCAACAGAGATGTTGGTGTGTAGTTTTCTTTTTTGTGATGTCCTTATCAGCATTTGTCGTCAGAGTACTATTGGTTGATATCATAGAATGTGTTTGGAACTGTTACCTTCTGTTCAACTTTTTGAAGACTTTTGAGAATAGACAGTAATTTTTCTCTAAAGTTTGGTAAAATTCACTAGTAAATCTATCTGGTCCTGGGCTTCTGTTTTATGGAAGATTTTTGATTACTCTGTCAATTTTATTGCTTATGATAGGTCTATTTTGTTTCTATTCTGATTTCAGTCTTGGGAGGCTATATAATTCTAAAAAGACATCCATTTCTTCTAGATTGTACAACTTATTGACATATTGAGGTTCATAATGGTCTCTTGTGATTCTTTGCATTTCAGTGGTACGTGCTTGTAAGTTCTCTTTCATTTCTGATTCTGTATATTAGTTTTCTCTCTTCTTTTCTGAGTCTAACTAAAGATTTATCAGTTTTATCTTTTCAAAGAACCAACATTTGGTTTCATTGCTCTTTTGTGTAGTCTTTTTCTATTTCATTTATTTTTGCTCTAACTTTATTATTTCCTTCCTTCCACTAACTTTTGGTTTCATTGTTTCTTCTTTTTCTATCTCTTTAAGGTATAAGCCTATATTGTTTAGTTGAGACTTCTTGCTTTATTATGTAAGCTTATAGTTTTATGAACTTTCCTTCCTCCCAATTTTATTGCATTCCATAGTTTATGATCCTTTTGTTATCATTTTTATTTCTTTCCCATTATTTTTAAACTTTTTAATTTCATTGTTTCAATAGTTGTTCAGGAACATATTGTTTAGTCTTTACGTATTTGAGACTTTTGTAGTTATTTTTTTTTCTTTTGGTTTAGTTCTAGCTTTGTAGTCCTGTAATAGAAGATACTTGATATAATTTAAATTTTCACAAATTTATTGACCCTTGTTTTGTGTCCCAATATTTTGTCTATCCTTGAGAACCATCTATATATATGGAATAAAAATTAAATTCTATGTTTTTAAATGAAATAGTCTGTAAACGTCTATTAAGCTGATAAATCTAATAAGTCATTATGGGCTGTTTCTTCCTTGTTAATTCTCTGTTTTGTTCATGTTTTAAGTTTGACTTCAAAGTCCCCTACTATTACTGAATTGTGTGAATCTCTGTCTAGTTTTGTTCACAATTGCTTTATATATTTTTGTGCCCCATTATTTGGTACATGTATGTTAATAAGTGCTATGTCCTCTGGCTGAACTGATCCCTTAATCATTATGGAATGTCTTTTTGTATTTCTTATTACTTTTTTTTTTAATCTGGAAGTTAATTTTATCTGGTATAAATATGGTTGCTCTTGTCTTCTTCAGATTACCACTTGCTTGTAATATTAATTTTCAACCTTTTACTTTAAGTATATATTTATCTTTAGAGGTTAGATGTGATTCCTGTAGGCATCAAAAGTTGGGTTTTGTTTTTAACCCATTAAGCTACTCTGTATCATTTTTTCTTAAAGGGGAGGTTCAGGGGCAATGAAAGTGAGCAGAGACAGTCAGGCAAGAAGAGAGAGCAGAGAGAAGCATTTTATTTATTTTATTTATTTTATTTAGTTGTTCATTTGGTTGTTCCACCAAACATGGAACACGAACCTGGGCCCTTGTGATGTATGTGGACTGCGCCAAATGCTACTCTATCAGGGTACACCATCTGCGCTAATATTTAGAGTAATTATTTTCTTACATGTACTTATTGTTATTTTATTGCTTTTGTTGTAGGTGTTTTGAAATTGGTTTTCTTTTGTTCTTTTATTCTCTTCTGTATTTACATGGGTTCCTTTTATGTAATACTTAAGTTCTCTTTTCATTTTCTTATTTGATTATTATATAGATTTATTTTCTGAGGTTGCAAGGAGGTTGTATTTATAATTTTATACTTGTAATCTGTTTTAGATTGAAAGCAAATTAAATTTGAATGTATCCTAACAGTTTACATTTTTGTTTTCTTTCTTAACCTATTTTCTATTTTTGTTATCTTACTGCTTGCAAATGAGTTCTTTTGTTAAAATTTCTTGCAAGGCTGGTTTAGTGGTAATACATTCCTTTATATTTTGATTGAGAAAGTCTTATGCCTTTAATTCTGAATGATAGTCTAATGAGACAGAGTATTCTTAACTGATAGTCTTTTTATTTCAGTATTTTGAAGATTTTGTCATTCCCTTCTGACTTCTAAGTTTTCTATCAGGAAATTTGTAGATAAATTTATGAAGATTATTTTATATGTAAGTTTTTTTTTTTCAGTTATGTAAAGGATTTGTTATTTGTCTTTGATTTTTGCCATTTTTATTATAATGTTCCTTGGTAAATTGTCTTTGGGTTTAGTTTATTTTGAATTCTTTGAGCTTCCTAAATCTGTATGTCTGTTTCTTTCTTCAAATTAGGGTTATTCTTAGCTGTTATTCCTTGAATGGAATTTATGCTCCTCTCACTCTCTTATACAATCCTCTAATGTTATCTTCATTTGTTGTTGTTGTTTTTTCCATTTTCTATTCTGCTTGGGTAAGTTCCCCCTATCTTTATTTCACTAATTGTATAGACTGCTTCTACTCTATTTTGAGTCCTTCTACTGTGTTTTTTAGTTGAACAGTTGTGCCTGTTAGTTCCATAATTTCTGATTGAATTTTTTTCATATATTTCACTTTTATTTGAATTTCATTTTGTTCATTGTTTTCTTGATTTTCATAAGAATATTCCTAAAACTATTCCTGCCAACTCTTCTTTTGGAAGATTAGAAATTTCTGATAGATTAAAATTTTTCCTGGAGGTTTTGCTTTGAATCATTACTTGCAAATGATTTCTCTGTTTCTTCTTTCTTTTGTTTTATATTTTGTGGTGGTTCTCAGGTGATGGCACTTTCTGCTACTTATAGATGTTAGCTTCTGTTCTAGTCAGGATAACTAGGACTCTGGAGATTGCATGAAGCAGCAGCCCAGGATCCCAGCCTATAGGATTGCAGATGGGGCCATAGAGATCCAGGAGACTTCTGTTGAGGGTAGTCAACAGCTCAAACCTCTATGAAGGTTTGGCTCCTAGAAGAATCTCTACCCATTGTCAATCCAAGGCCAGCTCTGCTATCAAAGGTTTATTAGGAGTCCCATGCTGAAATTGTCCACCTACTCCCAGTCTAGTTACAAAATTGTTGGGTTCCATGATATAGGTATTTTCCCAGAGATGCAGGCAAGAGCAGTGAAGTACTAGTCCAAGGGTTTAGACAGTTGTCAAGCCTAAGTCCCAATAGCAACCACCCACTGAAGAATAGTGGGTATCCTTCACTCTTCCTCTGACTGTAGGAAACAGTCAACCTAAGGTGCCTCCTCTGTGAATACTTTGTCTCTTGGGAGGAGGCTGGACTGAGAAGGGGCCACAACCAGAGTCCACTCCTGATAGGCTGGCAGCTAGAAGCTTTCCTGGAGGCCTATGCTTGGACGACCTGTGTCTGTGTGCGTAAACTCTGGCCATAAATAGTAGGCACCCAGATACTGTGATTGGTTGGGATCATAACCAGCCCAGGTAAAAATGGTTCAGGTGTTTTGATGAAGTCAGGCAATTATGGAGATAAATTTCTGTTGTAAACCTCCTGGAGGAAATTGAAGATGAACCGTTTTGTGCTGTCAGCTAGTTCCAGTTAGCAAACTTTCCCCAAAGTCACGAGTACCAGCTGCCTATATCCTGGTTCTGTAGGCTGGATCTGCAAACTTGTATTTTCCAAGTGTGTACACTTCCTTCTCTGGTATAGTTCCCATGTCCTGTGGTACCTGTTATGGGAACATAGCCTTCAGTCCTCAGGGAGGGAATTCTTACTAATTTCCCTCTTGTTCTTAGGTTAGGGTTCCCAGGTGGAATTTATGAGAAGGCTGAGTTTTGACTTCTCCTACCTTTTTCAATTTTTTTGTCTTTTTCCGGAGACATTGAATCTGTTATCCTACCATCTTTTTACTTAATTTTTTTTATGCCATTGTACTGATCCAATGTGCACTTTTGTTATGTTTGTGGGAAGAAGTTGAGCTTGGGAAATTACTAATTATTCCTTTGCCATCTAGGGTCAGAATCCTCTAAAATGATTTGAAGTGCTAGACATAGTGGTAAGTAAAAACTACTATGAAAGCATTTATAGCCTCTGTTTTAAGTCCTGGAAATCCGATTCTTAAGGGTAATAGTAGGTCACAGGAACAAAAATTTGACATCCCTTTCATCCTGATTTAATTTTCTTCTAAAGGTAACTATTTCTAGTAGCTCTGTGATGAAGCTTCAGCTGTTATATGCAGGGTCTCCATCTGTTACCCACGTCATTGCACACAGGGCTACCAGCTGCCCCATGCTGAGCCAACAGATACCATGTATGGAACCTCCTAATGCTGAGTGTTAGCACAAGTCAAGTATACTGCACTGCAGCTCTGTGTGGCCAGCATGGGTCAGCAACTATCTACTGAACAGCAACAGCAGGCCGAGATTGAACCAGGCCCACAGTACTGCCTACTCAGTGCTCCATAGTCAAGCAACTTGACCAAGCTCAGCTATCATAAAGTAGCTCATGTGAACCAACAGCCCTTCATGACATACAGCTTGGACATAGCAGGCAGGTGGGAATAGCTCACACGGGGAGCACCTTGATAGCCTAACTTGGGCAGTCAGAGAGGACTGCACTCTTGAACTCCTAAGGTCATCACCTGCACATGACCAATCTTTCAAGACCAGGAGAGGTAGTAGAGTTCACAAAAACATAGAGGCAAACACGGAGAATCTGACAGAATGGGAAAGGGAGAGGAACATGTCCTGATGAAAGAGCAAGGCAAAATCCTAGAAATACACCTTAGAGAAACAGATAAGCAAACTGCCTGCTGAAGAGTTTAAAGTAATGGTAGGTTTTAAAGATATGCCTTGAACTTGGGAGAAGAACTGATCAAGTAGAAAATTAGAGAAATATTCAACTAGAAGTTTCAGAGCTGAAATGAACAATAATAGATGAAAAAATACAATAGAGGGGTCCAACAGCTGACTGAATGGAGCAGAATAGTCTGTAGGTGAGCTGGAAGACAAAATAAAAAAATTCACCCAGACAGTAACAAAATGAAAATATTTTTAAAAAGTAAGGATAAATTAAGACCTCTGGAATAACACTAAGAGGAATAATATTTGCATAATAGAATTATAAGGGTCCTTGAAAGGGAAGAGGGAAAAACAGACAGATGCATTATTTTAGGAACTAATGACAATAAACTGCCTAATAGGGGAAGGGAATGACATTCAGATTTAAGAGCCCCAGCAAGTTCTGAATAAGTGGAACCCCAGTAGACTCTATAATTAATGTCACATTGTATTTAAAATGGCAAAAGTTAAGCAGAGGATCTTAGAAGCAGCAAGAGAAAAAAAGCCTGTCAAGTTAAAGGGAGAACCTGTAAGACTTGGAGCAGACTTCTCAACAAAATCTTTAGCAGTTAGAAGTAAGTGGTAAGAATACACAAAGTGATGAAAACTGAAAAAAAAATACCCCTTCTAATCAACAATTCAATATATGGCAATGTGAACATTTAGAATCAAGGCGAAGTTAAGATTTTTCTCAGACAAGACTAGCTGAAAGAAGTCATCACAATATTGCTCTTCAAAGAAATGAAGTATAGTAAAGGTAGTGGATCAATTTTTATAAAAGAAGCATAGAAATTAAAAGATAAAAATAGTAATATCAGCTAAAGCCATAAGAATTCATTATTGTTATTATAATATAACATCATAAAAGGAAACATCAAAAATATAAAATACACGTGGGTAAAAATAATGTAGTTTTGGATTTTGTTCATATATATGTAGCTTTCAACCCTAATAGAATATCATTACATAGAAAGTTATATCTGAACCTTGTGATAACCACAAAGCAAAAACTTATAGTAAATACATAAAAAAAAATATAAAAGGCATCTAAATAGACCACTAAAGAAAGTCATCAATCATTAAGAGAAGAAAGAATAAGAATAAGAAAGGAACAGAAAGGAAATACAAAAAGAAAACAGTGATTGAAATGGTAATAAAGACATGCATATCAAAAATTACTTTAAAAGAAATTACTAAGTTGTACAATGAAAAGATATCTATATAGCTCTCTCAAGCTCTTTCTCTATATCTGTAACTATATATAGAGAGAGAGCCTCAGTGGATAAAAAAATAAGACTGCAACATACATCAGACAAATGCTTAATGTTCAAAATATATAAGGAGCTCATATATCTCAATAGCAAAAAAGTGAAAGACCCACTCAAAAAATGGGCAAGAGAACTGAATAGGTACCTATCTAAAGGAGACACACAGATGGCCTACAAATAGATGAAAAAGTGCTGTTTATCACTCATCATTAGAGACATCACGTAATAACCACAATAAGATAGCACCTTACACCAATGAGAACATCATATATATTAAGAACAACAATTGGAGAGGCTGTGGAGAGACAGAACACACCTACACTATTGGGAATTAATGCAACCTCTTTGGAAAAGTGGGGGTTTGCATGTTTTAATGTAAGAACAAAGAATGCAGCACACTGCATGCGAAGTAAGACTGTCGCGTAGCCATGTTGCCTTACTGCTGGGTGGTGGACTCCCGAAGCTCCAGCGGCTCTCGAGGGACAGCTGTAAGCAGTGAGCCCTGCCAGGCTATGCCACTAATGTTCTCGTTGATGGGCACTATGGGTAGCCCATATTTCCTCGAAGCTTCATCCTGGGGCATACGTTAGTAAGTCTTTAGAAGGCCTTGTCTTTCATCTTAGTCTGCTGCTTGATGGACTTTTGTTCTATAGGGACCATGAAATAAAATGTTATGAAAAGATTGGAGCATTGAAATTTGCTGTGGTCCAGCTAAGTCTGTCAATGAGCAAATTTTCAGAAACCCTTTTATTTACAGAATATAGTTTAATTGTCTTCATTTTCATATATCCTGGTAAGTTCTCATATAAGTTACTTAATACTACTATACGAGACATTTGTCAGTGGTCTAGAATGACTTTTGATTAGAACATTATTTGTTCATAACAGTTTAGTAGCTAAAGACATACTAAAATATTTTTCTGTGATGTGTCGTTTCTTTGTTTAAAGGACATTAACATTCATAAAAAGTATTGCAGATACATGGGACTGGTAAAACTATAGAACTTTAAATACAATGTGACATTAATTATAGAGTCTACTGGGGTTCCACTTATTCAGAACTTGCTGGGGCTCTTAAACCTGAATGTCATTCCCTTCCCCAATTAGGCAGTTTACTGTCATTAGTTCCTAAAATAATGGCGACTTATGACAGAATTTGGTGAGGGAGGAGGCATGGAATGTGGGGGAAAGCTGTGGAATCTAATGCATAGAGGGTATATCTAGAGAGAATAGGAGTTCTGGATATGTTTTGACTATTTGAGTGTGGGAAGAGGAGAGCAGGAAAATGATATTCCAGAAGGTAAATTGTAGTATCTTTAACTTCGGCTCTGCATAGAACTTAGCCTCTATCCAGTTTATTAATAACAGTATGCTTACTAAACACTTCTAAAAATTTCTCAAGCTTCTCTTTGTGTAGTTACAGGAGTAGTTGTTAATTGGTACATGGTCCAGTAAGAGCACTTTTATTTATTTATATTTTATATAGACACATTCTGACTGATGGAATAGAAACAGAATACTGGTTATTTTGAGGGAGAGGAATATTGCAAAATGAAGAAATAGTTACAGAAATCTTTTATTCTGTTTATGAGTTTAGACAGTATTGAATTTGAAAATTATTACTTGTCAGCTTTGTGCTTCTATGTGTTTGCATGTACTTTAAAGGTGTGTTATCTTAGTGGACGTTGGTGCATTGATATTAGGGTTAGTTGAAAGATCCCAGCCCTCTGTCCCAATACTGAATATGCTGCTGGGGGGAGGGCTTGATCTTGAAGTGACATCTCTCTCTCTGGGTAAAGGATAGTCGTCTTAGAAAGAGGATGGAGATTCTCCTAGGGAAAGGTGGAAGCCTGAGGCAGTTTAAGTTTGAGAGCGAAGAGTTCAGCTAAGATAAGAGGTGTTTTTCATAAAGGAATTTCCTGAGAGGGTTTTAACTTCTGGGATCTTTCCCTTTACCTCTTACCAGATGACAAACTGTGAAGAAAGCAACATTTGCTTTATACCTTAAGTCTCATTTTATGTTGTCTCTTGAATTATTCCAAACTTTATAAAAGTTCCGATTGGCCTGCATATAATGAGTGTGAAGATAATATAGGAAGAAAGAGGTTAGAACAGGAGAACCCGCCTTTGCTTTAGATTTTCTTTTGCTGCCAGTGGAGTGTTACATGATATAGATCACAAAGTATGTAAATACTCCCTGTGCTGCTGTCCTAAGTCAGGCTGGAAATTGGCATAAGATGTTCAGAGGAGCCCAGAAAGAAGGAAAGGGGACATTTATAGAACAATAATGAGCTCAAGAAGCTGTCAACAAACTATAGAACAGATATCTTCATGTCTGCCTCTCAGCTTGAAGAAATATTTCACCGTATTTGCTTCAAATCTCTATCTCATTCTTTCTCTGTCCCCACCCTCTTCTGTTTCCAGCCTCCTTGTCTTTCTTACCTTCTTCACCCCCACCCCCATCTGAAAAAAATACAAATCAAAGATAAAATTAAAAGCCTACTTCCCTTTCATCTTTCTTTTTTTCCTGTCCCAGATGTTAATGTATATTTCAAAACTATGATGTTAAGTGGAAAGCACAACTATTAAAGGAACTTTTAGCTCATTAACATGAATTTTAAAAATACAGAGAAAATTGTTATGTGTTCTTTGATTAAACATATTTTAGTAATTTTTTCCATAAGAAACAAAAAAGAAATAGCCCATTCATGGGAACTTACTATATAAGAAGCAATAAACGACTTGTAACAAAAATCACAATATGCTGAACTGATGTATCCAGTCAAGGCCATCTTAATATTCTCAATTATTAGTCAATAGTAATCTGTCTTGGTATATTAAAGTAATGAGAATGCTTTTAATACTAGAAGTGTAACTACTCCCCTGTTTTATCAGTTACATATCTCCTTCAGTATATAAAACTACAGTGTTATGGAAGTGAAATATGCTACATAATAAAATGCATTCCTTGGTTACGCTTGGCTAATAAATAAAGTAATTAAATGCCATGACTTGGAGTCCCAACTGATTTACTTCAGTAGAAATGATCTCATAAAGTTCCCACCTAGTTGTATAAGCTCAGTTTCCATTCCATTGCTTTTTAATAACTTATAGAGATTCTAAGGTCAGGGGAAATAGAAATAGAGAAACATATACTATGCCATGTGCTTATTAAACATAAAGATAATGGTTGACTATCTTAGCAAATCTTTAATTTTCTCTATAAAGAATGTCTGAATACATAAACCCAATTAAGTTATTTTCTCTTATTTTCAGTACTGCTTCTGTCATTTTTTGTTTTGCTCTGTTCTCTATATTGTTTTGCATTAATTTTTTTTGAGTATCCATGGTGCCTAATGCAGTAACTACTAGGCACATAGTAGGTATGGAGGAAAAATTCTATTTTGCATAGTTTAAAATATTTTTGAAATTAAATTTTTTTTGGGAAGGAATATATAAATAATAATAGGAAAGATATAGAATGTGTATTCCTTTAAGAGAGTTAATTGGCTCTTCCCACCACATGATATATAATTCCA
This sequence comes from Solenodon paradoxus, assembly GCA_004363575.1. NCBI lineage: Eukaryota > Metazoa > Chordata > Mammalia > Eulipotyphla > Solenodontidae > Solenodon > Solenodon paradoxus. The sequence goes on from RJWH01000257.1 coordinate 315,202, forward strand.
GGTAAGGCACTAAGACCTCAGGATACCCTTAGTTTCTTGTCACAGAAAACCCAGAAATATTTTTTCTAAATATAAACATTTCTTTAATGATACAAATTCCAATCATTTTATCCTAGATTTTTCACTTATTCCTGGAATTTTTAATATAATTATATAGTAATATTTATTATTTATTTAGTTCACAATGCTAATTCCATTAATATAATTTTATTGGGTTCACATTTCATTGTAACATTACATAAATATTTCTTTGAATTACTTTTATGATTTTTTTTATCTCTCTGAGTTTCATTATGATATTTATTTTGAATTCTCCATCTGTTAGATATAATCCTCCATATTTTTGAGTTTGGTTTCTAGAGAACTGTCTCTCTATCCTAGTGATGTAATATTACCTTGAGATCTCATGTGACTGGTTGTATTTTATGTATTTCATTTTCACTTTTTCATCAGGTTGTGCTCTGACTTGACAGACTGATATGTTGATTACTGTTAGCTCTGTTAGGTGCTCAGGTAAGTGAATAGCATTTTGTGTCAATGGCGTAGGGTAGGGGCATGAATGGGACCACCACTGTTTTGGACATGATGAGAGGATGCCTGGTTCATGTTTGTGACCCTACTGTCAACCTTTCTGGTATTCCAGATCTGAGACTCAGCAGTCTCTCTACTCTCAGTCCATTTCACTGCCCTTGAAAAGATTCCAAGGGATAGAGGAAGGAGAGTGCAGTCTTGAGAACTTCTCCATTGTCTTCCTTGCTGGGTCTCAGCCTGGGTGAAGAATTCCAGCTCCTCAGCCTTGGGCTTCACCTGTGTCAAGGGCATGTTCCTCCACAGCGTTTCCATTTTCTCCTCCCCAGTACCCTGACTAGAGTCGTAGCCCTGTTCGCTCATTCCCTGAAGACCACTACCTCCATGCATCTCTTATTTTCAGAATGATGTGTGGACCCCCTTCATTTTATTTGTAATGGTCTCCGAGGTAGAGGGAGTGCTTCAGCCTTGCAACTGTGCCATGGGATTCTCTCAGTGGTGTTCCATTTCCCATTTGTTCATTGTTCCTCCTCCTGGGAGTGAAGCAGGGAATATCTGCTGCCATCTTATGACATCACTAGAAACTTTTTTTTACAGATTGTGAAGAGAGAAAATTGTAGAATAATTCTGAAGAAAGCAAATATAATAGGAGTTTTGCCTGATCATTTCCTCAAGAAACAATAACGCTTAATAGTGTTTATAATTATTATATTCTCATTATTATTTGTTGTGAAAAATGTTCAATTGAAAAGATGGAACAAATGATTCACTGAACAGTATCAGCTCTTTGCCGGTACAAACATGAAACTATTCTATTCTTAGAGAATATTGAGTATTCTCAGTCTAATCCTCATTCTTATTATTATTCTACTATTTTCTTTCTATCATTGTCTTCATCTAGGATATTCTGACTCTCCCTTTCCTGTTCCTCAATGGAAGTTGGACAGACTGTGTAACTTCATGGTTACATTTAGTTTTAAAGATTGTATCCAGTTTAAACCTCTTTGAAAAGTTCTGCCTTTCCTCCTCCCCATCGTAAGCTTCTGAGTATTAGAATGCAGAGGAAGGAAAAAATTCACATGATACCATTACTGTAATCTTTGGTTGCTGCTTTTTTTTATGATTAACAAGGACTAGTCATCTACACCCTCTGTAAAGCAGGTATCTGAATCATGTCTCCTTTGTGTGCACAAGTGTGAATTCTTAGAATTCTTAGGTCAGTCAGGGTTTTGGAGGAGCTTGGGACCTTCTCACTGAAGTTTTCTACCCTGGCACCTATGATTCTAGATCCATCACTTCCATCCAATATTTAGATTAAATTGCTTCCACTTTACTCACTCCACAGCCTCTTATACCTGTATGGATGTGTGTGTGTGTGTGTGTGTGTGTGTGTGTGTGTGTGTGTGAATTTGTGTGTATGTATTTTCCCTAAGGTTAGCATTTTTTTTTTTTTTTTTAGCATAATACTAGCAAAGTAGCTATAGCCAGGATACCTTAGATGATATCCATTTAATGTGGGAGACTCATTTACTATATATATACCAATGTTGGGAATGAAGATTGCTTACCTGATGGGAGTCATACTCCTTCTCTCTGCCACTTTTTCCAGCTCCATTTTATCCTCTATAGTCATAGGTGTAGATAGGCAACTCTCCTGCCTTGACTGTAGACCCATTACTGAATGGAATGGTGGTCGTCCTTTCCTGAATGCACTACCAGTTTCTCCAGTGATTCTCTTGGGATCTCTCCTCTTTTGTGGCTTATGGAGTTGACTAGGGATGTGGATGGTAGGTAGAGAAGTAGCCTTTTCTTCCCCTGCCCACTTTCGTAAAGACTGGGTAGGGTGGTGGACTAGATATTTGTGGGAGAAAAATCATTTCTGTTGTCTCCATATAGTTCCCATATAATGGCTTTTAACCTTTGGTTGTTCTTTTCAGTATGTGGATTATGCTTTTAGTATCTCTTAGTCCTCAGACTTTTGCCTATTTTTCATTTTCAAAATTTTAGATAAAAGCCCATGCAATATTGCATTAGTTTATGTGTTTATTTGCAATTAAACTGTATTTTACATACATATAGCTTTATAATATGGAATATTTACATGAATAACAACTATTTTTGAATTAAACAGTTACCGATACAGATTACTTCAGGAATGTTAAATTATTAGAACTTTCCTAAATTTTTCTCTGGACTGCTATTATTATAGTTATTAAAATTTATATATTTATGATACGTGAGGGGCATGTATTTCTGGGATTGTATATTATCTTATTTTTGGGGTTGGATCATTAATAACTTGGTTGAGTATTATAGCCTTGATGCCTCAAATTAAAGGAGGAAATTAACACCACTGATGATTTTCTGTTTGAATACTGCATAGTATGTAAAATGCTCTTAGAGCAGGGATAACTTTTCATACCTTCATTATTCATTGGAAATTAGACAGCTTGTTGAAAGCACAGTAGTCCTCTAGAGGTAGAAGATGAGTGGAAAACCAAAAATTCCAGGAACAGCCAACTGTGTTGAAAGCTGAGTAGGGGCCTGCCAAAGCCAGTGTTCTCTTTCATCCCACTTTTGCCTGCTTGGACATCGGGCATCCAGATTAACAATGATGCACAATGGGAAGTTGGAGGGGTGTTGGTACCCTACAAAGGAACCCATTCAATATGTGAATACATAAATTGGATGTGTGTGTGTACATGTCCACAAGTTTAACTTTTCCCCAAGGAATTTATAAACATGATCTCATTATATCATATCAGGATTTATTTCTCTTTATTCTCAGCTGGTAAAACCATTATAGTTATTAGGGGCTTCTATGAAAGGTAACATAAGACATACTTTGCTCCTCTCTTTCTTCTAAATATGTGAGTATTAGAGCATGACGCAAAGATTAAGCATACATAAATAATATTTAAAACTAAAGTAAAAATTGATTCTGAAATTTAATACATAGTTATTGATAGCATATCCATTTTTGTTTGAAGGATATGGAATGTGAGAAAGTATCCAGACCTTGGGAACTAAAAAGCCTGGTTAAGAATCTTGTTCTGATAATTACTTACTGTGTGAACTTGGGCAATTTATATACATTTTCAGTGTCTCAGTTTTCTTCTCTATATATTAGGCATAATAATTATTAGCTTATAGAAAGAGTTCAATAAATTTGCAGGTAAGTAATAATATAGGTATGTCACTACTTCTGATGTTATGTCTATGTCAAATCTTACCAAGTTTTGGATGTACAGCCCTTTAATTTGTTCAACGGACATTTGCATCGGTTATGTTAGAGGTTCTGAAGATTTAAAAAGTTTTAAGGCAATTTAAATCTTCATAAGATGATGAGCCTAGCACAAAGAATTTTAAAGTTATTATCATGGACAGTTTTCTAGAGTAGAATGCATTTTATTTCCCTTTGAAGCACTGACAATGCAGAGTCATTGTTATAATCGTTGTTTATGTGGCTGAGATGTACTGCTATGATTTCTCAGTGTCATTTAGGTGTGAAAAGATCTTTGTTTCTTGTATCTTACAATCCGCTGCTCACAGTTGCTCTTTTTCTCCCTTAATGTGCCTAGTGTACCTCTACATTTCAGTTTTGCTATTTCTGTCTTTGGTTCTCCAAGTACAAGATGGGGAAATGCCCATTTCTAATTAGATTTTGTGGAATAGTTTCGTTAACCTTAAGTGAGCCTGCAGTGCTGGGTGTCTGCTAACACAGCTGACACCATCCTAGCAGGCCTTCACAGAAATGTTGTTTTCAGCCCAAGGCAGCCAGTTTTCTCATGAGCGGTCCATGGTAAGAGTTTATCTAGTAAAACGTTATCTCATTTAATGTGATAATGAAGAGAATGGCTAAGATGGTAAGAGGTAAAGAAGAAAAATGCTCATAGAAATATGTATATTTAACTTATAGAAAAAATGTTAAGAAACATAGTAAATATACAAAAGCATAAGAGGGATAAAGTACAGGAGCAGGACAAAAGTCAAAAAACAAATAATGTGACAGTTCATACAACATACTCTTTGAATTTTTCTTTTTTCTAAGAAGGAAGAATAAACCTACCAATTTGAGGGTAAAGAGCTGTCTCTCTGGACCCTTTTTATGCTCCTTCAAGCTATTTATAAAATCATTTTGCTTCATAGGTTTAACCCAGCAGGATAGAATAATGCTTATACTGAGAGAAGCAAGGGTCCCAAGTGCTCACACGTTCCTTGGAGAATTGCTTGATTAATATCCAGGAAACAAAGGACAGGTGAACTGAAAAATGGTGAATTTTTCTCTTCTTTCCCAATATGTCTTGTTAAATGCTTAATGACTGGCTCTCTGGAAAAAAATGTGGGTTTATTATAAAATTTGCTGATATAATGAATATGTAGGTAGCACACGATTTAGAACTAATTATAAAATATGCAATGATGGCAAACTCTGGTGGACTAGCAGTTGGACCCACTGCCTCCAGTGAGGTAGAGGCCGCATGTATCCCAAAGACCCAGATTCATGTCCTAAGTCTGGTGAAGATCAACTAAGATGAACAACTAGATAAAAATAAATACAGATGCTTATATGTATATATACCCACACACACACACACAAAAAAATATATATATATATACAGTAAAAAGCATTGTATATTGTACAATGAAAAGTATTGTGTGTATATATATATATATATATATGCTTTTTATTGTGTTTCAATAGACAACTGATTCCCACAAAACGTTTTCATTAATTGTCCTAAACTTTTGTATCTATAGCTAACCAGTTTCTGATGAAATTAAATTATAAATAAATGTTTGCTTATTATTTTATTTAGCAAAAGATTACTGACAGCATTTAGAAATGAGCACAGGCAGCCCTTCTGGTGGAGTAGCAGTTAAGTCAATAACCTCTGATGGAGCTCAAGGCCACATACCCTTGAGCTCAACTCTTGGGTCTGGTGAAGAAACAATTAATGTGAACAACTAAATAAAAATAAATAAATGCTTCTCCTTCCTTTCTCTTCCTATCTTCCTGCCTACTTGCCAGCATTCCTACCTGAACCTTTTCTTAAAAAAAGGGCATAGTTCCAAGATAAATGCCTCTTAGTATTTTCATTTATGTTAATGAGCAAAGTAAAAATGAAACAAAGAAGATATGTGTTGAAGACATGAACAATTTTGTTCAGTTGGATAATGGTTTCTGAATATTGAAAGGATATTTCCTCAGTTTTTTGGTGCTAGTCACAGTGTAATAACCACTGTCCCAAAAAGTATTCAAATCAAAGTATTATTGGCATTATTAGTGTTAAAGTCATTAGCATATTCTCCATAACTTTCTTAAATCTAGACAATCAAGAAGACAGTAAGACAAGCACTAATTTGTAGCATTTGCTGATTTCTGTACCCAATTTTAAACTACCAGTGTTATAGCTCTGTATGTGGATTGAGAAGAGAGATGTAATAACACATCATTACACGGTATTTTCATATACAGCTACAGTATACATAATTTAAGAGCAAAAATTATATAGTATAATGTGAAATGCAAATTTATCATATAGGAAATTATGGGATTTGAGGTTATATTGCATTTGCTTTTAATGTAATTTGTGTTTACAACATTTTATTTTAAAAGTCTGAATTTTTAACCATCTTGTATATTTTTGAAAAATTAAGAACTAATTCTCACAAGCTGATTAAGCTGCTCTAGCATATCACTGCTTCTTTCCTTAAAAAAAAAGATAGAAAATGGTAATGCAATATATAGGGTGGTGACCATCGTCAATATTGTATTGCATATTCAAAAGTTGCTGGAAGTAGATCTTGAAAGTTCTCTGTATATGAAGAAAATTGGAACTTCCTATGGTGAAGGATCCAACTATTGCGTTGATCATTTTGCAGTGTATACATATTGAGTCATGTTGTATATCTAACACTAAGGTGTCAATTATGATTCAATTAGAAAGAAAATTACTAGTGAACAGTGATCACAAAAGAGATGAGTCAGAGAATGGTTAACCTAAAGGTGCACTTGTGCAAAATAAGATAGAGTATTTTGCCCAAAGTGTATCTCAAAACAATTGTTTTTTCTAGTTTCAGTTTACTATAAATGTTTTGATATTGGTAAGTTGTTTAAGCTAATTATAGTCAAGTCAGTATTGATTTTCTACTGAAGAAACACATATAGTAAAACTTAACTAATTCAGTCTAATTGGAAACCTTGCCATTCAAATGAATGAAAAAATATTAATTATATTTTGAGAAACTAGGCTTTATTTTTTTAAGTATATTTAATTACTTGAATTATCAAAGACCCCTAGGTAGAGATCGGTTATAATATGTGAGTCTATAACAACTGAGGCATGCTACTTCAATTTCTGTATATAGATAGATTTCTGTCACCAACTTGGATATTCATTTTAAAATGATACCAAATTCTGTGTTTTAGATAGCTTCCAAAATAGCTGCCAATAATTTCTGTCTCACGGTAATCATGCCCTTATGTAACACCTTCTCGTTGTTTGTACTGGACTTCATAACTCACTTCTGATGACTAGATAATGACAAAAGTGTTGGGGTGTCACTTCAGGAATTGTTATAAAACCTGGATTTTGTTTGTCCTCTTTCTCTGAATCTTCTCACTTGCTTGTTTTGATAAAGCAAGTGGCTTCTTGTGAGTTGCTCTATGGCAAGGGATTGAGGGCAGCCTCTGGCTAACAGCTGTGAGGAAGTAATTCCTGCCCCAAAACATGTGATTGAGTTTGGAAATGAACCCTTCCTCAGTCAAGCCCCAGGCAAAACTTTGATTGCAGCCTGTGAGAGACTGAAGAAAAGACCTAACCAAATTGCACTTGGATCTCTGACTCATTTGTTATCCTGTGAGATGATAAATGCTATTTTAAGCCACTTAATTTAGGAGGTTCTTTGTTACACAGCAACAGATAATTATTATATACTGCTACTTCTTTTTATATCTTCTATATTGACTTCGCAGTGGGTCTAAATATTTTAGATTATAGCTATGAATGTGAGTTTCCTATGTACCTACCTAATATTTAAATATCCTGTAAAATAATAGTTTAATAAAGCTTATTTCTTATGAATTCCTGAATTTCTTTTAGAAATTTAGTTTTTCTGTTTCCTTCTCTAGAAAATGTCTAAGTTAACTATTTCTTTGACTAGGTAAAAGGGCACGTGACTTTGCTTCTGACGTATTTGATACCAAGTCTAAGGAAGCTGTCAAATGACAAAGATTAGATGAGTGGGAACTCTATTTTTATTTAAAAGTCATACCTTCATTAAGAACACAAGGCTTTAACCTCCAATCTGCCTTTGGGTTAGCCCACCATTGTAAAACAGTTATATTTGAAACATATCGCTTTTCTCTGATGCTTTCTAAGAAAGGGACAAAATGAGAAAGAAAAGTGGATTTTTCCCTCTGCTTAATCTGATTTACTCACTTGACCTTTCTACTTGAAAGTTCTAAAATATAATGTCCTTTTGGAGAAGAAGAAAGAGTACCAGATGAAGTCTCCTGGGAATTTTTCCAGTTTCAATTCTATAAATATTTCCCTTGCTGTAGATATCATGACATATTTAGAATTACTACTGCATTAGAGCAGACAGGCAACACATTTTCTTTTCCTTTTGTTTTTTAAGCAAAGATCCTATCTTTTCTTGTGTTTTATTCCAGGTTGTGTATGTGCTTTTTATTCAGAAATAGATAATATTAGATAGTATAGGAATCCTTCTAGCTTTTAGGACTTGAATAAAAGTTCTGTCCTCTAGTTCATTTGATGGTATTCAGACTGTATTTAAGAAAATAGTCATTCACTCTTAGTTTTAAAACTCACATGAAATATCTGCCTGACCTTCATTGGTAATATAATTTTGTATTTAACATCATATTTCAGTTTGGGTAAAAGAAAGAAAATATAGTCATTTGTATGCATTTGTATGCAAAAGTGTATGTACACACTTTTGGGTTACATGCCTCACTTTACATTTCTGGTCTCTTATGTCAGCATCTTTTGCTCAATCTATCTTTCCAACTTAGAAAGGACTTCTTCCTTTTCTGTATGTTAGTTACCCACAGCCAGTGTAAGTCTTAGTTCCTTTAAAAAGCCTTTTTAATACTCTTGCTGTCATTCTTTCTCAAATCTGAATACTTATGAATCTTTTCCTATAGAATCTTGTATTTCTTCTTGAATTATTTCAAACATGTGTGTTTATTTTCTGACTTGTTGCTCATTGCTGTCAGGGCCTGTGCTTTTTCTATGTGGTTATTTTTTCTAGACTAAAACTGAGAGGTAATTAGTGGTGATAATTTAGGCCTCGGAGAGTGAGTTGATAGGTTGTATGTTTTGGTAAGCATATCCGTACATAAATACATGCATATATATGTATATATACACATATGCACATTTATATATATATATATAAATACTCTTTCTGACAAGCTCTCTTGAATAACTTCTGAAAAACAAAATTACATGCCGGTGATTTTCACAGGAAAACTTCTTAACTGCTCAAACTCCATGTGTCCTTGCTGGATCCTGCTATGATACTTAAAAATTTCCCTTAACTGCTCATGGATACCTGAATCAATCAACATTATAATAAATATAATTCTACTCTTAAGAAATTATTGTGAATATTTTCTTTTGAATTTACAGACTACTGAGTTCAGTTCACTTGTCAATTTTTCTAGTCAAGGTTCTTTGGATGGGAAACCCAGTATTGATCTTCATTGCTCAGCTCTAAACTCACATGATCCTTCCTCAATCTTATTTTCTAGTTAATAGCTGTTTGCTTTTTTGCAAATAGCAAACAGAATTTCTTCATAATATATATTTTATTAAAAAATGTCAGAGTAGATTTATTTAATTTTTATTAAAATAGGTAGGAAGTTCTGTACCAATTAATAAAATTATATATAAAAATGGTTATAGTTTGAAAATAAAATATAACTGGAAAAACAACACACTTAATAAATTGAACATTATTCTAAACTTGGATGTGAATTACACAAAATGACTTGAGGAAAATCATATTTTCCAAACCTAGCAGATGTTATTATGCCTCTCAAATTCATTTCCTTGTTTTTTTTTTTGTTTTTGTTTTCACTCCTCTGAATACAAATTTCCTCAACTGGTATTTATGGTCTTTGGAAAGTCATTTAGCTGTTCCCAAGGACAGAGATGATATTACAGACTTTGTATAGTGGTATACAAATAGCTAAGTGGAAGAACTAGGAGATTATTCTTCATGACCAATCCCTGAATTGTGTTAAACCTCCATTCTTTACAGACCACAGAAAAAGTATTCTTCCCTGTTCCTCACTAGAGAATTACGAATTATGGCAGAGTCTTTGCACGTGATTAGACCATGAAATTTGAAGGAGTGTTAAACTTACTTGGGCTTAGGAAAGCTTTTCTAGGAATATTGCCCTGGCAGAGGTGAGGTTTTTTCATCAGATTTATTAGTCAAGAGAGAAAAGCTTATTTTAATGTTTCCACTGGCCCCATAAGTTATTTCTCTATTTCTACTTTGGAGGAAAATAAATTATTCATGTTTGTTGGCCCATATGTACAGCTGCTTTTTCATTTATATTGTTCATGCACCCAGTGTAAATATTCCAGACGTCAAGTACATCAGTGACTCAGGACCAAAGATATATTAGTTTGACTATCAATGCCAATGTTTAATTCCCTCCAAAGAAAGTGGTATGGACTGATTTTATCTGCTGCCAATACTAATTCCAATATGACTATGTTTAGAATATTTAAGTATTTCTAGGGTTTGAAAATTCTTCTCTCTAGGATTGTCTCAAAAATATAAACCAACATTTCTTTAATTACAGTCCTTCTAAGAAAAATTAAATGTAAAGAAAAAGGATTACCTATCACATTACTAACCCTGTATGTAGCCTGGTTGGCTACATACTAGAGAAATGGGATGTTTAGGGAGAAGGGTGGAGATATGTTTTCCTAAACGGTACTGTAAATATGATCTTGAAAAAAAATTCTTATATTTCCATCCCACATTATGGTGGGGTCCTTTTTTTCTGGGGCCACATGAGTTCCATCTAAGAGTCTATGTTATACTGCTATACTGATATCGTTGGACATTTTGCACCATTCCCTCCCTAAAATATTTTTTGTAATATGAAGATTGGGGGGAAATATTTGTAGATTACACTGAAACATACAAAGTGGATTTTATAACAAAAAGATTTTTGTGGAAATACTATTTAGAGATGTGTGCCTGAAAACATTGGAAAACACTAAATGAAATATTAATAACATTCTTTGGTATTCCCTTAATGACAAAGCTTTTACAGATGAGCCTTCATCTGTCTGAGAATTGGGGAGAGAAAAAACAGTGTTGGTTTCCACAGATTCATTTCACTTTGTTACCTTGACAAACTTTGCAACAGAACTCATACAATGTAGAAAATTCTGTGATTTCAGCTCTCTCTGAGGAGAGTAGAGAAAATATAGATTGTGCTTTGTATTGCTAGGGATGCATGTAATTTAGAACAAATCCTTTCTCATTCTTGCTGGATGGCAAACACATTTCTCAGGGCTATTACAACATCATGGAGTAGTTTTCATTTGCAACAATGGTGTTTGGAGGTCACATTAACCTAGATGTAAGGGAAGCTTGATATCCCAGGAAAGTTGTTTTACTTTTTGGTACATAAGAATGAATTTAGTATGGCAACTTCCAGTGTCCTTCATAAAGTACTTCCCCAGTGACTTTCAGGAAGTCTGTTTTTATCACCCAAAATTAAACTGTTCAAGGCCTTGGACAAGCTGAAGCAAAGTAATAAATTAGTCCAAAGGGGAAAACACCCAAAACAGTGTGTCTGTTTTAACAAACATACTTTAGCTATTTTAGTGATAGTAAATTTCTGATAATATCCTTTTATTACTTTAAAATGCTTTAGAGTTTTCATATTCTTATGCTACAGGAAAAACAGCAAAATGTATTCTTTTAGAGAAGTAAAGGGACATGGTTAATTCAACAATTCTGAAAAAAATGTTATTTAATATATTCAGAGAACTAGATCATGAGAGAATTGATTACTTAGCAAATCACCAAAGGCAATAAAATGAGGAAAATTAATTGCCCTTAGGAAAGGGTCACGTCTATGGTATAGTTTAGTTCATTCTTTCTGGTTTTGTCCAGTGTCTCAGAAAATGTAAAAGTAAGCTGATAATGTTTAGCTTCTGCCCTTCTCCATGTGTTCCTCCTACCAAGTCTGTTCAAATACCTTCAATCTTGGTTGTCAAATAAATGTAGTCTCACTTGACTTTGGGGATTATTAAATAACCTTCCTATACCTGAGCTAACATATAACATAGCCCCCAGCCTGGAGTCTCACCAGTTTGCTTTATCAAATGCTTACTTTCTCTTTTTGAGCACAGTAAGATTTTGCCACTTTGAAAATAATTTTGCAATTGATTTGGAATGTTATTTTTATTCTGATGGATCAAAAATAATGTATATATATATAATTTATATATATATAATTTACCACATGAATTTTTTCTGCTTATAGACAGTTTGTCATTATTTTTATTATGGGCTAAATCAGCATTGAAGTAGTTTAATGTATAATTAGTGGAAGTTGATACTGAAAATTAATTCGAAATATTCGGGACCATTAAGATTGACGAGGATGCTGCAGAGAGGCCTTATGTACTATGAATCACGTTTTCAGCATCCATTGAGATTTGCTTTCCAATTAAACCTGACTCTGAGCCTTATTAAGCTTTTGTTTGTACCCTGAGACTGGGTTGTGCTTATATTCTTTTTGATGACAACTCTGCTAGGTTTCTGACTGTATTTTAAATTGTCCACAGCGTGTGAAGATGAACTCAGCACTGGGACAGTGTGCAAGGAATTGAGACTCCTTAGATCAGCAACACTCATAAATATTTACACACTTTAAGACTTCAAACCTGATATGCTTATCTCATCCTCTCCCCCCATTTTTTTAAAACTACTTTAAATCTGCTCTTTCTTGGCAAAACAAATTTTATTAGAACAAGATTTGGCTTCTTTGCTAGCTTTCAGAAACTTTACAGAGAATAAAAGTTTAATCAGTTATTTTCTTTATGAGAAAAATTTCAATAATGGAAATGGAAGGTTTCTATAGTTACATATTATGTTTTGTACATTTAACAAGAGCAAAACTCTTAAGCAAGAAGGAACATAAATGGCTTTTATTAATATTCATATAATATTGCTTTCCACTCACAATAAAAGGCATTAAAATTTAATCAGCTACTTAGCAAATGAATGCACCTAATGTTAATTCTCAAATCATGTTGTTCATATTTGGATATTTGGATTTCCACTCTAATGTTTCTTTCTTTGCTTAGTGACAGAAAAAAAAAAAAAGAAAAGTCTGCCTTCAACATTGTCTTGGTGTTTCATTTTTGTAGCCTAAAACCTTGCAGAACATTAGTTCCCATACATTATAATTAGTTTTTGAAGCTTTTTGTACAGTGTTATCATCTGTAATGAATAATGCAACAAAAATTTAAATGAATAGAATAGTAAATAAGTCTTAATACTCAAATTACTTCAAATTTGGGATAAAGATTTTTGTATGAACATAGGATCTTAGATTTTCAGTTACTTTAGAGTTTTATATAGCGTTCTCAACAAATTTTACTCTTACTCTAGGACAAAGGTTCTCAGTAAGAGGCAATGCTGATCCCCTTGACTAGAATCAATGTCTCAATGTCTGGCATGTTTCTGGTTGTCACAATTTGCCATTTGGGAGAGGCAAGGGTTGCTGCTAAACTTTCTATAATTCACAGAATGGTTCCACCCCAACTGCTCCCCAAAGAATTAGAATAATTCGAGGAGTGATAAGTTCTAAGACCGCCAGTGGATGTCTGAAAATGCAGTTAGTATCAAACCCTATGTATATTATGTTTTTCTCTCTCTATAAATGGCTATCATAATGTTTAATTGATAGATTAGGCACAGTAAGAGATTAGCAACTAATAAAATAGATTATAGTAATATGCTGTTATAAAAGTTATATGAATGGTGTCTCCCTCTCTGTTTATGTCTCTCTCTCAAAATATCATGTACATAATATTTTTAGACTATGGTGGACTTTGGGTTACTGAAAACAGAGAAAAATAAAACCACGGCTCAGACTGGATTTTCATTGTAAATTATCAACAGGACCACAATTGTGAAATTTTTTAATCAAAACATTGTTTTCATTTTTTAATAAATAAATTGGGTAACTGAGATATGTGAATGACTTAAATTCCTTAGAGTCCTAGAAATTATTCCTGTAATTTTGGAGTCAAGTAAAATACTGTTGATAGTATATGAAGTTTAATTCAGTGCCTTCTCAGGGAGGAATATGGCCAACAATAAAGAAAAAAATAAGCAAGAAAAATCATAATAACATTTTGTTTCTATAAAGAAATCAAACTTGTTTTCAGTTGTAAATTCTTCCATCGTTTTTAGGTCAGTTTGAGTAGTAGATATCTAAGATATCAGTGTAATTTGACATGACAGACTTCAAGGTTCTGTTGAAGAGATAGAACTAAGAGAAAATGTGTTGTAATATCAGTTCTTGAATTAAGAAAAGGAGTTGTCAAGAATGTAAAGTTTATTTGATTAAATCGTATTCATCCTCAGAGTATTATAGACTTTCCCTCTTTCCCCCCAAAATGGATATCTTTCATTCTACCCAGAGCTCTTAATGAGCAAAGTAGTTTAGAATTTCTTGAGTACTATACTTAATCATTATCAGTATGTATTTTAAAATTTTTAATTGTGCTTTCAAACATCTCTGAAGAAATTCGAGTAAATGCTACTCAGTAAAATAATTTTAGAATCTAACTTACAAAGTAAATGAATTTAGGCAAATATAAGCTACATAGAGGCAAACACCTTGACTGCCATGAAATTGCCTGTTATCAATACCTGGGACAAGCTCTTATACATTTGATGAATTCAGGAAATATTAGTGAAATGAACACACTTGAACTAGTTTTGCCTTTCTTGGACTGTCCAGTAAATGTGTCTGTATTTAAGAAGTAAATGAGTATACATTTTGCTATATATTCAAAAACCCTAAAATTAGCAAGTGCAGAGTAGTGACTTCTCCAATTCAGAATATTTTGTGACCCATATTTGTTATTGAGACCACTTTTCCTTGCCTTTTTCTTGCTCTTTTCATGCTCTTTGCCCAGAAATGTTGTATGAATTCTGGATTATAGACCATAGGAATGAACACAGTGACAGTTTACACAACCTTTGCCACAGCACTTCCCATCCTGTGTACTGATGAGTGACTGCCGCTGCCAACTCAGCATTTACATAAATGAGTTCTCATCCCAAACAGCTCTTCTCCAATTCGTTCAAGGCTGTTTTACCTAGTCTAAAATTTATTTATTTGGCTCTTTCTAGAGTTTCATTTATGTATATAATTTTGATGGAAATTTATTTTGCTTTTCTACTTGCATGCATTTTAGCTCAGTGCCCACTGGGAACAATTACAACTTACTTGGATACTTCATCTGAAATTAGTGACTGGACTATCTCTTTACTCCTAAGTTATAACTTAAATCTGTGTACTGATGACTTCTATTGTATTACTCTGGACCAGTCTCTTCAAGTAGCTCCAACTCTTCATCTCCAGCTATCTACCGGAAACCTCTGTTTGAGACTCCATTGGTACCTAATTATACTTACCTAAACTAAACTCATTATATGTTGTCCCCTGCCAAACCCGATTTTCTACTTTTGGATGTTTTTGTTTTTGTTTTTGACCTAAGTGAATCAATTTTTATTAGTGACAAAGCCCACAAATCACAACTCAATATTTATCTACTATTCAGCATTGTTTCTCAGCATATTGTAATGTTAGTCACTAAGTAAATGAACAGGCTGATTTTTTTCATGGTCCATGTGTGTGTTCTCTTGTTGGTTAATAACATCATATGCTTAGCAATTAAAGTAGGAAAACATTGGCAATCATTAAGAAACACCCCTTATATCTTTAAGATTGGTTTATGAATCTTTTTACTGTTATGAAGTTTTTTTGAAAGTTAAAATTTTGTGAAGCTGCTTTTAATTGAAAATCAATGAGAATAAAATATAGTCAATAATAATATCTGACATTTGTCCTAGATGGTTTCTCAGTAACTTTTGAATTGTAATACACTCAGAATTAAGGAGAAAAAATTAGTTTAAGCCACTTTACAGATTTGTGTTTTACCAGAATCCTAGAACAAGCTGAGAGGAAGAATCAAGATTCAAATTCATGTTTAAGGATTTCCAATTCAGTGTCTTTTCTACAAAATCCTGTTACTTCCTGTTTTGAAAAATTGTATTTAATGGGAATTTAGGATTTTTAGTGGTAATTCAAAAATTTTAAATTTCTTTGTGTAAGTCTTTCTGCTTCCTGTCTCAAAGCCTTTCTTTGCATTTAACATTTTCTTTCCTGTTAGAAATGTTTTCTTGTCTCTCCCAGCTTCATTTTCTTTCAACTAATAAATTACCTTCATTTTCAAATCCCAGTTCCAATATCTATTCTTCAAAGATTTTATTTGGATTTCTTATTAAGCTCAGTGTCTGTTGTAGAACCCTAATTTTTTCTAAAGCATCTGACAGTGTTCTGCTTTTTAATGTGTATGTTGATTACTTTTATGATTTTATTTACCTGTTAGACTATAAGCACTCTAAGACCAGGGATTGAGTTGACTTTGTTCTTCATTATAGCTACAAAGGAAAGGATGCCTGGTACTTCATAAAAATATTCATAAAGGAATATGATAATTGCATAAAAGAAGGTAATACTCTAAAGGAAATAGTTTTTAAATTATGGAAGAAAAATATAAAAAAGAAACAAATGAAGGATATAAGGATGAGGTGTTTGTTATGTATGGAAATCAGCTACTAAAATTTCTGACACTAAAGAGGAATTCCATGAACTAGGTTCACTGAAATTTCCTTAAACCTGGAGATGTTTCTAAAGATGGCTTTCTGTTGTTTACTTATATTACTCAGGAACAGTAAGCATTAACCAGAGCATCCTTACCATAGATTTTATAACCTTGTACTTGTCTGAAGATTGTGATCATTAATTACTAAATAATGGGGCTCCTGGGGTTCAGGGCACTAAATGAGATTTTTTATGGAGCCTAAAGAAGACACTGTCTTTATCATTAAGTTGCTCTCTGTGAATGCATTTTATGGTTGAAATATTTTATTAAACATCTGCTTCTTTAGGAGTGGGCACCATCTGCTAGAAAAGAGGGGAGCAGAGAAGGCATTTAATGAAATGTTAATACATGATTTACTTCTGTTACATCTTACCATATCACTATTATAGTTTCCATGTTTATTTTTTATTTCCATCAATCTAATTTTTTTTAGAAAGTGTGTTTTGTTTTTTTTTTTTCCAATTTGACCTAGGTAGAATTCTTCAACTATTGTTTACTGATTTTTTATTATGTGCCATGAACTTTATTAGGTCATGGTAATATGCCTTCAGGAGGTTTGCATAACTATGAGAGACAGAGGAATGAAGAGACCATGACAGTGATAGGTCTGCAGACATGGATGTGCACAGGTATTGTCACAGCACAGAAGATCAGACTCATAATGAGTCTGGTTAGGCTTCCTAAAAGAGGTGGTGTTTAAGTTTATTTTTGGGTAATTGTTAATAGTTGACTATGTGAGGAAGAAGGAACCAGAAAGGGGAGACAAAGGGAAAAAATATAGGTGAAGGGATAGAGGAATGAGATTTTGTCCTTAAGGTATCTAAGGACCGAAGTATAAAAATGATACTTCTGAGGAATCAGAGACCTTGGGAGGTAACCTGGATGTCTTTGTAGGATGATTGGGGATTTTATTCTGGAGGTGGTGGGAATCATTTGAAGAATTTAAAATGGGAGGTGGGGGAGAAATATGTCATAACACCTGCTGACTGATTAAGTAGTTGAATAAAATTCAAGAGGGAGTATGGAATAGTTCTTTAAATCCTGATTTGGGCGAGCTAGGGAATACAGGAAGAGTCAGTCTGACAGTCAATTGGTTTTTCTCAAGAAACAAAATATTTAGCATACCCAAGTGGAATTGTGAAATAAATAATTGGATTAAAGGATATGGAGACCTTTATAACATTTTGAGTTACAAACAGGCATATATTTACAAATAGTATATAAATACAGGTGGTAGTTGAAGCAGTTGGGATAATATGGTGTCAGGAAGCATACACAGTGAGAATAAAAATTATTCCCTATTTGTGTCTTTTTATTTTTAAATATTACTGTTTTAGTGCAATCATCTTTTTACAGTTTTAAAATCCAGTTGCTGTATTTGGAAATTCACACTCCCCTCATGTTTCATGAATATAATTGGCACATAGCATGTATTTGATGGTGCAGGGCACAGCAGTGATTTGATACATGTATATCTTGCAAATAGTTAACACAACAGATTTAGTTCGCCTCCATCACCTCACATAGATACCATTTTTTTCTTGTTATGAGAACTTTCAATATTTGCTCTCCAAGTAACTTTCAAATATCCGGTACTATATTTTCAACTGCAGACACTATGCTATATTTTACATTTCCAGAACTCTGTATCTTATAACTGGAAGTTTAGATTATACATTGTTTGTCTTTCTTTGATGTATTTCACTTAAAACACCCTCTATGTATAATTTTCTGTTCTGGGTTGATCTTGCTGGCTAAAGAATTCTTGATTGGAAGTTTTTTTAAAAAAGTTTTCAGTAATTTGAGTATATCACTTATCTGACCCCTAAATTTTCTGTTTACAAGTATGCTGATATCTATAGGGCTTTTCTTATATGTTTCAAGCTGTTTTTCTATAGCTGTTTTTGAGATCCTCTTTTTGTCTTTATCTTTTGCCATTTTAACTTTATTTTGTCTTGGTGTGGAACTTTTTTTTATGTCTCTTTTTTCATGCTCTGTACCTGGATGTGTATTTTCTTCCCCAGATTAGGGAAGTTTCTGGCCATAACAAAGTAATGATTAGATGATTTTTCTGGCTCTTACTTTTTCTTCTGGCATCTGTGTTATGCAAATATTATTTCCCTTGATGTTGTTCAGAGATTCCCTTAAGGTATCTGCAGTTTTTAAATTCTCTTTTTGCTGTTCTTTTGAGGCGAATTCTGTTTCTTTATCTTGCAAGTCACATATCAACTCTGCTTTTGGATCCCTCTATTGTATTATTCTTTCCTGTCGTTGTATTCTTTAGCTCTGTAACTTCTGTTTGGAGTTTATTAAATTTTGTAGCTCATTTATGTTCATGTTCCCAGTTTGGTGAATTTATTTATAAGCATTACTTTGAGATCTTTATCAGATAGTTTGCATATGTCCATTTCTTACAGTATTTTTCAGGGTTTTTGTCTTGTTCTTTTGTTTGGGATCTGTTCCTCTGTCTCCCCAATATACCTGACCTTCTGTGCCTGCTTCTGTGTGCTAGTTAACTATATTACCTCTCCTCTCCCATGTCAGGGTCATGTAGGGTACAGTTGCGGTGTGCTGGGTAGGCAGTATTACCAGCCCCTGCCAGCCTCCGTGCACTGCTGCTGTATGGTGGGTGAGTGGAGCTGCCTTGTGGGGTATGAGGGTGATTCTGGGCACTAGGCGCTGACACGCATTTATCCTTTGGGAGGTAGGTGGGGTTCTCAACATGGCTTGTAGGCTGAGGGAACAGTTCTAAGATGGTGCCTGTGGATGTTGGAATCAGGAAGATTTTATGAAGTTGCCAAGATGTTGTCTGCTTGTGTTTTTGACCTGGAAATCATCCCCCTAAGTTTTCTACCTCTCAGGCAGATACTGTAAGGTTTTAAATGGATTTCCTTCACTTAATATTCAGGTAGTTTTCAAGTCAGGGATAGATTGCTGTGTCCCTTTGGTGAAGTAAATCTGTGTGACAGGTCCTTAAGAAAAGATTCCGTGTTTTCTATAGTAGTTAGATTCTTTTGGATATTTTTTCCACCCATTCTCAGTGTCGGGACTACAGTGTGTTGTCTCTGCTGTGCATAATTGAAAGGTTTGGGTACCCAATATAGGGCACCACATTCCCTGGCTCCCTAAGGAAAAGTGCCACGTCCTTGGAATCCCTCCCTACTATGAACTTACAGATTTAGGGTGGAATATTTTCCTCAGTGAGACCTTATCTCTATCTTTCCTACCCATCTATATGATATCCCTTTTCCTTTGTTGTGGGATATTTGTTATTCCAGATTTTAAGTATTATTTCTTATAAATTATTCTATATGTATTTGTAAATTTGTTGTGTTCATGGAAAAGATGAATCCGAGTTCCTTCTACAATACCATCTTTAACTGATATCTCTCCTCTTTATGTCTTATGTTGAAAATATTTTGATTTTTGTCATACAGCATTTATTCATCCTTGAAAGAGTACTCATTTATTCTTTAGATTTCTACCTCTGTCTAACTTTTATTGCAGATGGATGAGGCTGAGTCTATGTTCAGCCCTACAGCTGGCCATACGTCAATTGACTTAATCTATTCCCTTGACCACATGATTGATTAATATGTGGGCATGTCACTGAAATAGGCTATTAATAGTAACAGGATTTATGTTTAAACTACAGGGGGAGGAAAATCTTTTTCTTCTAGATTTAAATCTGGAAGAAGCTAGGACTTGTTGAGTACTCCCTGAATAGCCTGATAAAATCAATACCAGATAAGCCAGTGTCAGGAGATGAAGAGATATAGAGGTCTCAAAAATATCTTGCCAAATCCTTCATCAAACCATGCCTGAAGCACTCATAAACTTCTCAGTAATGTGAATGATTAATTTCTTGTTTTTGCTTAATCCAGCATGAGTTAAATTTATTGTTTTTATAATTGTAAGAGTTATAATTGATAGTACATGTCTAATATAAAGCCCTCAACTCAACACATTTGAGATTTCAACATATTTTCCCTGTTTCCTAAGTCCTCTTAGGCAGACTGGAATTCCTTATTTTAAGTAAACAGTACCACAACTAATTCATTTTCACTAAGAAAATTAAGAATTATCATCATTGCTCCTTCTCACATATATTCAGTATGCCACCTCTTATTATTTTTTAAGTCTACGCATGTCTTCCTGTCTCCATTATCTCACGTAAGCTGTATCAGCCTTTTTTACCTGGACTAATGCAGTGGTCTTCTGAATGGTCTTTTCTTATGCACTATGGACCCTTTCAATCTCTATATTTACACCTATATCTGTATGAACTATGTTAAAAGAGGTTTTTATTTTTACTTTTTTTCCCTTAATTCCTTAGACCTAAACACCCCCCACCCTTCTCTCTTGTACTTTGTCTCTGCCTCTCCCCTATCCCTATCACTACCCCTTTTTGGGCAGTTCCAGTTTGAGGAATTTCAGCAAATTGCCTTAATTTGAGATTCTTAAAAGTATTGAGACTGGTTTTGAAAAAGTCCCCCAAGGTTTTCTTCCGAGTTAGGTCACCATTACATAGGTTAATGACTAATGTAGTTTTTGTTTTCCTTTTCTCTTCCTTCTGCACATGAGGCTGAAAATTTGATTGGGAGCTCTGGTACAGGCACTTATAATAGGATTAAGTACAGATAAAAATACTCTGTGCATGGAATTAAAAAATAATAAGACCCTGATGCATACTAAAAACTATTTATTGTCCTCTAACAACTTGATTATCTCTTTATGAGAGAGTGAACACTTCTGTCTACTTTTTCCCATCACTGCCTTACCACCTCAGAGTTACAACTAAATTATTCTCATAATTGCTTCAATTTTCCACTCAGTTGAAGTTATGGGGGTTTTAGTTTTCAGAATTGGACCAAATGAGGCTGACTTCTTTGGAATGACTATACAGCATAGCTGTAGAAGAAATGAAGATAACGCCTTGAGAATTGGAACTCTGTAATCAATTGAGCTTTCTGATTTTTTATTTTTCACTGGCACGGTAACCACGAATTAGACCATATTGGCATGGCAACCTCTTTCTTTAAGGGCTTTACAGAAAATCTTTTTTCTGACTGGTTGTTTCTCTCTAGGGAAGAGTGAGTTTATGCAAATAATTTGCTGTCCTAAATATTAAATTTCTGGGGATTAAATAGTGGAAAGAAAATAGTGTTGTAAGGTATCCCAATTGTCATGGCTCCTGTATTTGTTTCATAATGCCAAAAAAATCTTTTCTTTCTATCATCAAGGGAACCTAAATTTTTCTTTTTTCCTTTTGATAAACACATGATGTAACTGGGCATACTGAGCCATGTGCACCCAAAATAAATTCCATCTTACTTTTGAGGTCCAATTTAAGTTCTGTATCTACATGAATGCATTCAATATTACTGCAAACCTTAATCGCCTCCTTTTCTGAATATATAAAATGTGTACACTCCCTACTATACAACTCATTCACTTAACAATATAGCTGGCTTATTGTATTTACTTGCCTGGTTTTCTAACTAGATTAAACTTCTTCAAAGATAAAAAGCATACTCTGTACTTCTGATTTGTAAACACATGCTCAGTAAATGCTTTCTATGTTTTACAATGTTTCTTTTTTCTTTTTCAAGGAAAGGTACAGGCAGGAAGAGAAAGGAGGAAGAGACATTTTAATTCATTTTTTAAATTTAGTTGTTCATCTTGGTTCCCCCCACGCCCCCACAGGTTCCAGGACAGGGACCCAGATGTTTGGAATGTATGTGGGCCAAACACGACCAGAGGGAGTAGACCTAACCATTACTCCACCAGGGTGTGCTGTGTTTTCACATCTTGAAAAATTAGTGTAAGGAACCTATTAGTATTAAGAAAGATAGTGGACCTTTGGTGGTGGATGTTTTATGTCATAAAAGTGAATCTCCATGCCTGAAATTCATATAGTGTTGCTGACCACTGTTACCTAATAAAAAAGGAAGAAAGAAATATACACTCTTTTTGTTTGTTTTTAAAAGAAAACTGCAGATAGGAATGAGGGTGAGAAGGCTGGCAGGAAGAGAGAGGAGGAAGAAGCACTTTATTTTATTTTTATTTAATTGTTCACACTGGCTATTTCCTCCTGGACCTAGGACTTGAACCCAGGGATTTGTGACTTGAGCTCCTTTGGAGGCAACTGAGCTAACTACTACTCCACCAGGGTCCACCAGAAATATACACTGTTAAGTTAATTTCATCAAATTTTAGAATTAGACATTTTCTCAGTAAATTATTCCTTGGAATCCCATTGAGAAAAAATAATATAATAATCCAGAATTAAAACCCAAGGTCAACTTTAGTCAAGGTGATGAAATAGAAAGTGTAGAGTTATGCATAGGTTGGGAGATTTAGGTGCAGAGTATTTTATTGTCTTCAGTTATTCGGAGTATAGCCATACACATCTGTGTATGTGCCAGAATTTGGGTTTGCACCTTCAGTGTGATGGAATTCATTTTACTAAAAATATCTTGACTCAGTGATTTTATAACTTTAAGACTTTTTTAAGTTTTAGTAATTTTACTTTTTTCTTTTCTCTTTTTCGAGATGTTGAAACCAAAAACACACAATGGCAGCTAACCATCAATGGACACTATTTGTTATATTGACAAGTAATAGTTGTTTGTAATGACACCATTCATTTCCATGAAAAAAAAATTGGCACTGAAAACATCAACTAAACTACCAATCTTTTCAGCTTTTCTAAGCACCAGTTTCATTTAAAAAAATGTGCTTTAATGTATATAAAACTTGATGGTTTATTGAGGTTTCAGTTTACTTAATGAGATACTGTGAGTGGTTCAGGATGTACTCAGCTAAGTCCACATATTTTAAAAATATTAGTATGATCTGTTGTGTTATCACAAAATGCAGATATTTTCTCACCTGCCATCACAAAGATGGCTGTTATGACACAAGGAAGTTCAGACCAGGGCAGAGTGGCAACCACAGGTCTCCAGGTAAGAGAGATGACTTGATACTGGGTCTTAAAGAATCATGTTAGAGGCTGAGACGACAATCCCATCAGTAGCATGTGGATGTCACCTTGGAGATGGAGATGTGCTTCAATTCTTGAGCCTCATTTCCCTAAAATTTCCTTTCTCCTTGTTCTGTGTTTCTTGTTCAATTCTATTCGACACTCCACTTGGACAGGAATCATCTATTTTTAACCCCCTCTGTCCTTCACAAAATTTCTTTATTATCTCTAGATTTTCATTCCATTCAGTCCCTTCTCTTCTTTTGCTTTATCCACAATATTGAACATATTTGTTGTTTGTTTGTTACTTTCTTTCCTAATTCTTACAGAGTTCGAGCTCAGTTTCTTGTCAGCACTGAAGGACCCATAGAGTTATCCTTCATGTAGAATTATAAAAAAAATCATTCTTATTTCTAGAATGAGTTTTTCTGTTTCCTAAATTGTGCCATCAGCATACATCCTTCAAAATCCAAAATGCCCTGAAACCACAAAATAACTAAATAGAGTGAGTGGTGTAGTGTCAGTCATAATAGCTCATAATATGTGTAGGGGTATTGGAGAGAGGGAATTACAAATAAACCCTGGATGAAGACGTTATATGGATTACATTATTATAAAATTGAGTTGCCTCTGTGAAAGTAGCAAAATCTGACTGGAGGGTGTGAGAGAATTTTAGAGGTATAATTCTTTGACTCAGAGAGAGGAAAGATTAAAAAGAAGGGAAGGAATAAATATAAATATAATGATAACATGGAGTACATTTATTTTCTCTCCAAAAGGGATATAGAACTAAGAAGGAGCTGTGGTAGTAGAATCAGTCAGTCATCAATCTAGTAATAAGTAAGTGAACCAGACAAACAGTGGGAAGACAGCACAGTTTTAGACATGGCTGTTGTAGATTTCACTGAGAATGCCCAGGCCATTATTAGGAAGCTGAGGAAAATTCACTGTAGAGGGGTTATTGTACCATATTCATTTCTAATAGTATATTTCATTGTTGTTCAATGTAACATTTATGGAGTATTTGTAATGGGCTAGGCTGATGTCACATGTTGAGGATATTTGAAAGGGAGAAACAAAAGAATAAAGGAAACAATGATAGATACCTTCTCATCAATTTTGTTGTCCCTATCTTGGGTTGTATTAATAGAGTGTTAATAAGTTGGAATGAAGTCATAATATAATAAATATGAATATTAGAGATTGCATTAAATGAATGGTCCAACAAGTCTCACTTTTCCCCAAATTGCGTATGCTGGCTCTGAAACTGCTTAGTGACTGCTGCAGCTAGTTATTTGATCTTACGCATGGAGAACCAAGAATGATGCCATTGTTTATAAATGCTCTCTAATGCCCCTGCCACAACCGTATCAGGTATCTGATGTATATTTTTTCTGCACCCAAATTTCAGTCATATATTCAAGTGAATAAAAAAAACCCAAACAGTTCAGCAGCATCTATTATTCTCTTGTGTGGATGGTTTGAAGGAAACCTGGGACAGAGACAAAGTTTGTAAGTTACAAGATTAAAAAAAAAAAACAAAGAACCAACTCAAACCCAACAACTTATAACGGTGAAGCTATCAGGTGCCAAATGTCAGCATCTTTTTTCAGCAATTGAGAAGGAAAACCCACAGCTGAGAACAAAAGGCTTTACCTGCTCTATTAAGTTTAGGGAACCCGCCAGCTGTTGGACTAGTCACTTCCCTAGAAGGATCACCAGTAAGTGCCCTGTCATCAGATGTAGGCCCTCTCAGCATGGAACCAGCCTCAGTTCATGAGAGAGGAAGACTAGAACTGAGCTGGTAATGCCTTTGCAGGGAATACTTTCTTTATGAAGATGTTATCACCTTCATTCTCATTCCTGTGAGAGATGAGAGGGGTATTCAACTGGGTGCTTTCTCCCAAGGTAAGGGGAGGGCCTGAAAGAACCATTTATAAAATTTGGACAGGGCTTTTTGAGGGGAAGATGATGTCCTGTTTCCTGTAATATCTCTGCCAACCAGCTAGGCTTGCTGACCTGCCCTGGTAATGGGGAGTCAGGCAAAGAACTCTGAGGAGAGTTGCCATGTGATTCTCAGTTCCTCGAAGTATGAGGAATGGACTTGCCTATGCAATTTGTTACCAAAGTTGAGGGTTATTATGGTGGGTATATAACATTTGGTTGACACCTTTTTGGAAATTACTGTAACAAGAAGCAAATGCTTGTGTAGCAAAATAATTCTGAATCTTAAAACAAGAGGTGTATCCTTGCCATAGCCAGGTTAAGGCAAAAGATAAACAGATAGCAAAATGTCTATTTTGCTTCTACCTCCTTCCTAACAATATCATATTTTCACAAAATGACAAGTTTGAGTACCAGAGATTATGGGTAGTGCTCTAGTGCAAGGACAATCTCATCTATTGTATGTTAAAGATTTCTCTAATTGTGAGATTAAGTTATTTTAAGTACATAGAGTCAAGAACAAAATAGTACTGCTTAAGTAGTGCATGTCAAAACTTTCGTAAGCAAGTAAGATTGAAACTCACTTCTGATAAAGGGGAATTCAGTACAGCATGTTGGTGACAGTTATGGTGAAAATAAAATTGTTTCATATTTTTACCTGTGACTTAATAGTGCTCAACTTCAAGAGTTATAGTTTAACTTAGTGAGTCCTACACAAAGTGGAGAACCCTAACAGCAGGTGATACTTGGAATCTTTCATCCTTAGCTATGAGCTTTCATAAATAGCTCTGGGAATATAGAATATATTTTATTAACAATTACATACCATCTTATGATATTAAACATAGACTAGATAAACACACAAAAGGCAAACATTTTACTTAATAGCAATACATCAAAAGTTTCCTCTTTGTTACAAGGAATAAGAAAAGATGCCACGGTGTTCCCTGGTGGAGTAGCAGTTAAGTCTGTCACCTCCAGCCACAAGCACAGTCCACATACATACAAAGGAACCAGGTTCGTGTCCCTGGGGTAGGGGGGAGCAACCCAGATGAGCAACTAATTTAAATAAAAATTTTCTTCCTCTTCCTCCTAAAAAAACCCCCCAAACCCACTGTTTACCATTAATTAAAATTTCTCTATAGCAGTTTATTGATTCATTGGACAAAAGAAGAAAAAACAGGAACTATATAAAGACTGGAAAGGAAGAGAAAAATGTTCATTATTCATAAGTGATGATTATATACTTCCTCCCCATTTATGTATAAATTATTACAGTAAGAGATTAGCCTGGATACTAACTTATCATTCAGTAATATACCAACTTTCTATATATTAGAAATATATAGTTAGAGAATAATATCATTTAAATAACTTTTAAAATCTCAAGTAAGAATTTCAGGTTTCTATAATATTAGAGTGTCTACCAAAATCTGAACCTTCTGCTACAAGTTCTAAAAATATTAAGACTACTCAGGATAGAAAAACGCAACTCTAATTCACATCTACAGCATATTTAGGGAGTTCAAGAACACTATTATTCACATGAATTTGTGATTGGGAAAATAAAACATTTAAAACCATCAGAGTTACCTCTGGATCCAAATCCAGGCCAGAGTCGGATAGAGATTGTACAGAAACAGGAGAGAGAAATCAGGAGGAGCGGAACATAGAGAAACCCCCTCCACAAGGGTTTCCTGTGCTGAGCATGGAAATACTGAGATGTGGTGTGAGCCCTGGTGTAGGGAAGTACTGGTTCTTGGAGAATCCAAATGCAGCGTTTATGTGTCTGTGGGTGACCAGTTGGAGAAAGTACCATTTCAGGGGTAACAGGAAGCAATTTAGAGGAACGTAGATTTTCCTCAAAAGTGGGTTGTTAAAGGAAAATAATGGAACTGGATATAAAACATAAGTGCCTTAAGTAAAAGAATATTACTGAATCATCATATCAACCCTCTCCTAAAGGTCATCTGTTAAAGAAACAGCTTTTCTGTAACAACAGAAGAGAATAATCTTGAACTAAAAACCATAAATTCACAATAAACCTTCACCTTAACCTCTTCGCATAGAGAAACACCTATTTATGATTCAGGAAAAAGCAAAACATTTAAAATTAAACAAAATATCAGACAACATCCACACAAGAATACCTTAAGAAGGAAATTAAAAATGAAAATCAAAGAGTTTCACATGCTAAAATCGTGTCTAATTCCCACGTCACCAAACAACAACCATGAAACAGAGGACAACCGAAATATATATCTCAATATTCACTAAATAACATTGAAGAAGTATTTTCACACATAAAAGAACACTTGAATCATAAATTTTTTTAAAAAAACAAGCTTAGAATGGAAATGAACAACAAAGGAAAAGAAAAAGAAAAGAAGTTTTGAGAGAAATGTTGAACTCTGGAAAAAAGATCATTTACAGGATAGGCACAAGCAGGAATGAAAGTGATTAGGCAGACCGTCAGGAAGAGAGAGGAGGAAGAAGCACTTTATTTTATTTTTATGTAGTTGCTTACACTGACTTTTTCCCCTTGGACGCTAGACTTGAACCCGGGTATGTAGCTTGCTCCTTTGGAGGAGTTGACCCAATCGCTACTCCACCAGGGTACATACACCGAAGAAAATTTTTAAAAATAATTTTGGAAATACAGACAAAACTGCAACTTACCCAAGGGGAACTAATGTAGTGAAAACTTGAAGGGGAGGGATGGAAATAGGTAAGAGGAAGAAATCAGATTAAAAATATTAAACAGATAAAAAGAAATTAGATGTAGAAGGTAGGCAAAGAGGATTTGATACATATGAAAGTAGTCCTCAAGGAAGTAAAAAGAAAATAGGACAGAGGTGATATTTAAAATGATATATAATTGATTACAAATTACAGAAATTTAAATATATGCTTACATATTTGAAGGACCTACTATATACCTGGAAAATGGACCATACATTTTCCCCTCTGAGACATAGTCTAGGAAAACTATTACACTGAAAGACTGAAAGAAAGTTCTTGAGATAGGCAAAAGGGTAGCTTAATTATAGAACTGATGAGTTCAGACTGGTTTTAGACTTGACAACACATCATAAAGATAGGCAGCAATGGAACTGCATTGTCACAGAACCCAAGGCAAGAAAATAAAATGTGAGGATGTTTTTCTTCAAGTGTTAAAGCCTTACAAAAATAATTCTAAGCATTAAGAACTTAAATACTGAGTTTGCAGACATTCATGTAGAAGCTACTAGAAGATACGTTTTATTAACTTGAGATAACTCAGTAAAAGGAATAATGGTTGAGCATTCAATACAGGTTTTATTGAAATATATTTGACATATAACTTGTAAAATTTAGTTGTACAACATGTTAGCTTGATTACGTATTGTGATATGATTAATATTGTAGCTATAATCAACACCTGTATCATATTGGGTAACTATTCTTTTCAGTGGCCGTAATAGTTAAGTTCTAGTCTCTTAGCTAGTTGGATGATTATAAACATTATTAGTTTATGTTCAGTATACTGTGCATTAAATGTATAGGACTTATTTAATACTTGTTGCAAATTTGTACCCTTAAACTACGTCTGTCTTATCTTCCTATTCCCCTATCCCTGGTAACCACCATTTTACTCTGTTTTAATAGTTTGTTAAGTTGGACTTTTTTGAATTCTACTTATAAGTAATACTAGACAGTAATTTGTCTTTCTCTGTCTGATTTATCTTACTTAATATAATGTTCTCAAGATTCATCCTTATTGTTGCACATGGCAGGATGTCCTCTCCCAGGGCTAAATACTGTTGCATTGTGTATGTGTTTATCTACGTATGTGTGAATTCCAAGTATTGTGTATGAATACTGATGAAATAAGTATAGGAGTACAGATATCTCTTAGATATTCTGTTTTCATTCTTTTGGTACACAGTCATGTGTGGCTGAATGACAGGGATTCCTCCTGCGAAATACATCGTGAAACAATTTCATCATTGTGCTGATGTCATAGGATGTGACTGCACAAACCTGGAAGATGTAGCCTAGGCTATTTGGTATAACCTGTGGGGGCTGCTGTCACAGATGTGGTCTGTCACAGGCCAAAACATCATTAAGTTGTACATAATGTAGATTTAGAAGTGAAGTTCTTGGATCGCACGATTAATCTATTTTTAATGTTTTTGGGAGACTGAATATTATTTTCCATAGTAGCTGAAACAGTTTTCATGCACACTGAGAGTGTGCAAAGGTTCCCTTTTCTCCACATCTAGCATTTGTTATCTTTTGTTCTCTTGATGACACATTCTAATATTTGTGAGGCGGTATCTCCTTGTGGTTTTGATATACTTTCCCGTAGTGATTAGTGGTGATGACTAGTCATGTACCTATTGGGTGTTTGGATATCTTCTTTGGGAAAAAAAAGTATTTGATTCCTCTGCCCATTTTTTTAATTGGGTTGAATTCCAGGCTATCTTAAGTAGTTATAAAAAAGGGCAAAAATTAAAAGAATATATGAAGTATATGACTTCACAATTTTCTGTGTATTTTCTTTCTACTCCCTAGCCTGGTCCTTTGAATTGTTTACTAAAAAATTGCTAATTTCTTGATAGAACTGTCTAGTTTAAATTCAAATTTAAAATTTAAATTCAAAGAATTAAGGGTTACCAAAAATATCAATTTTTAAAAGTCATCTTTAAAAAGGCTGTAAAAAAGTGAGACTAGTGTTCAATCTTTAGAAATGTACTTAAACACAATATGTACTTAGACATATGTTTTCAGAAACATGTATTACACAAGAGATACTTGTTTGATTGGAGCAGCTATTTTTTCTTATACAAATTTGTGAATAGGACAGATTATTATTACATCCATCAGTCAACCTGGTTTAAAAAGGGACCACTTAAAAAACACTGCCCTTCCTGAAAAGTAAATTAACTTTTCTGTGGCAAATATGATATACCGCCTGGGTCATTCAACATCTATACTGACTTATTTCAATATTCCTGCCCAAAGACACATGTTGGAAAACTAGAAGAACATTTCTCAGATGTCATTGTGCCTCAGGTTCTGGGTATTTAGGTTTGACCTAGCCGATGCACACATAGAACTATGAATTCAGAACTGAATTAAGTGCAGAGTGAGGCAGTGGTCTCCAGGGATTCATTCTGCTGACATGACTCCAGTGGAAAGTGTCATGCTACCAGAGTCAGTAGTTATGGCAGCAGCTTCTGGATTTCCAGATTGTGACCCAGGTGGTGAGATGCTGGAACCAGCGAATGGCACAACTTCAAAACTCTGCAATTTCCTGGTAATAGCCAAGAGAGCTATTTCTCTGTTGGGCCAATTCTGGGTATTCTGCAGTCAACCTTGGAGCATAGGAACAATCTGGTCTTTGTATTGAATGTCTTTAATCTTAAAATAGCTAGAGATATTTTCTTTTTTTCTGAAATTGAAACCTTACTGATAAAATATCCTGGAGAAAATACCTTGAAAATTTGATGTGTGTTCTTTGAAGTTCCCAAACCATAGATTTCACTATAGAACACCCTGAACGATTAAACTCACCAGTAGCTAGCAGCCTTCAATATGCTTAATAACTAGGCTATTTATTTTTCAGTCAACTTTGGCATGGTCATTAAAAAATCCCAAATCTATCATTTCCTTCCTGTGTTGCTCCTACCTCTTATCTTTTGTGCATTACTTTTCAGTGATTGCAGCAGCTATTGCCATATCAATCAAAGCAAGCTACCTCTATTGATTCTACAACCAGCATTACAGAGAGATGATTTAGGAAATGTTAGAACAGAATCAGGCCTGCCACCTTGGCATTTGTGATTCAAGTTAAAGACAAATAGGGTAGTCAACACATCAGGTTCTTTGTCATGGGATTTGGGGGAGTTAGAAGCGTTACTTCCAAATAGACAGTTTCTAGCTCTTTGCTGAGTTCTTAGAAAGTAGTTGGAGAAAGCGAGAGATATAATTCAATACAAGAGTCAATAGGCTAAGACCTGATAGAGACTAGGGGCTTGATTGAAGAACTTTGCCTAGGACGAAACTAGAAGATGAAAGGATAATTTTGGTTGCTTGCAAGACAATGGAAATCATAGGGTCTGTTAGAGGAGGACTGGAGGCTATTTAAGGATAGAAGGATCAAATCTTTATAAGGAACCATGTCTGTTGGCATGATAAGGGCATTTTTTTTGTCTTAGGATTTTGTACTTAAGGAAAATTCTCAACAAATGTATGCAGCCAATCCCCCTTCTCTTGGAGAGTATAGAATAATAATTAAGAACATGAGTTCTAGAGACAGAATTCCTCCAAATCCCAGTTTTATCCATCAGCATATCAGTGACCTAGGTCACAGATTCATAACTTTGCTACCACAGTTTACACAACTGTAAATTGGGTAATAATAGCACTTCTCTTATAGAGTTTTCATGAATAGTCATAAGCAGTCAGAATACATGTAAATGCAATATACACAAGAAATCGAATGCATTGCATAAATGTTAGTTATTTTCATCATTCAGGTCTTGGTTCCTTCCTCAGAGGCCCTGATAAATATATCTAAGAAATATTCCCTGTTGTCAGTCTATCACAGTATCCTTAGTTCTGATGTCCCTATACTTATTTTAAAAATTATTAAAATAGTCCTCCAATATACACATAAAAATATGTGTTCAAACTGAGGTATGATCCATTTGTGGGTTGTGAAACCAATTTAATAGAGCACATATACAAAACAATGAAAGAGGAATAGAAAATATGTGTTTTTAACTAAAAATAAAGCACTCCTTTGTGAAACTTTTGCTTTAGCCATTAAATGTGTATGTGTGCCTGGGTCACAAGGCATCATGTATTTCTTATTGTGGGACACAGTCAAATTTGATACCGTTACAGTAGAATGAAGACAAATGAAGGTGTATGAAAGCAAAAAGCTTGTCTGTTTTGTTTTTCAGAATAGTCCCAGCACCTAAGTGGTTCCTGACACAGTGACAGTAATTAATAGAGACTTGCTGGATGAATAAAAAAAATAGGGAAAATGATGTGAAGTTGACGGCTATTTGTTTAATCCGTGTTTGTTGAGGAATTAGTATGAGACAGTCACATGATGGCATCATGGATACCAAGATTTTTAAAAGAGTAAGTTTGTTTCCCTTATTCACTACATTTTGGGGAGGTTAGTATCCTATCAATTTAAGGAACATATACCCAGCTTTTAGTATTATATGTAACACAGTTGTGCTTAATAGAATATTCATTAATGCATAAAAGATATTGTTAACTTGAGATGGTAGGATTAAACATTTCTCAACAGTTGCTCGACACTGCCTTTTTTAGGTTTGTGGACTTTAGAGAGATTTAAGTTTCTATTTTTCATGACATATTAATAATGAATTGACTTATTTATCACTTTTTTATTTACATAGTTAATCTTACAAGATCAAAATTGCAGTGAACTAACAGAGCTGATAAATGCACACATTTCAGGTGTAAAATATGTATACATTAAACCTTTTGGCTTTGTTTGCAAGGAAATACAGTACTTTAGGTCTAACGTGGGATTTTCACCTCTGCGTTGTTCATGTTTGGGGTTGATAACTCTTTGCTGAGCCACTGTCCTGCACATTTAGGATGTTTGACATCATCTGTGCTGTCTACCTACTAGACCCCCATGTGCACACCTCCCACCCTCTGGAACTGAAGGGAAAACTGCTCCCACTGGAGATCTGCCAATGCCCTAACCCTATAGTTATGCTAAATTAATTTTCCCCCAGAAGTGAGAAATCAGAGCACTTCTTTTTCTGTTTCTTCCTTCATAGTTCAAGCATGAGAAACATTTCCTAACCTGTCTTTCTGTGATTACTAAAATACAAATTCATATGTATTTATACATTTATCAATATATAAAATTGGAAGAAAGTATAGGGAAATCAAGTGAACAATTATCATTGTAATATCTAATATTTAAAAAAAATATTTTTATTCTTTTTTACATCAGGAAAAAAACTATATGAGGATGAGTATCTTCTAATATTTA
Source organism: Solenodon paradoxus (assembly GCA_004363575.1). Classification (NCBI taxonomy): domain Eukaryota; kingdom Metazoa; phylum Chordata; class Mammalia; order Eulipotyphla; family Solenodontidae; genus Solenodon; species Solenodon paradoxus. The sequence goes on from RJWH01000257.1 coordinate 348,671, forward strand.
ATTTAGACTGTTTCAATGTGTAAAATATTTAAATATTATTTATTCTTTAAAGATTTAAATATTATCAATTTTTACTTGTCATTCAGAGAACATAAGCTGCCTCTGTACTTCTATAGTGACTATTTCAGAGGTCTAGTAAATGGAGAATCATAACAAAATAACAACTCACTTTTTCAGTTAAAGTACTTGCATATATATTATATCACTTGATTTGAGAGCTTGAAGTTTAGATTCCCTTGATTAGGAAACAGAATTTTGAAAATTGTTAGTTTTTTAAATATACATTGTTTTTCCATGTATGTATATATGTATTATAATAAATAAACATATATATGTATTTGTTAGTTGTAAAAGGAAAGATGCAGGCAGGAATGAAGGCAAGCAGAGGCAAGCAGGTAGGAAAGAGAGGAGGAAGAAGTGTTTTATTTATTTGTATTTAGTTGTTCCTCTTGGTTGTTTCTGCTGGCCCCGGGATGTGAACCTGGGACCTTGGGATGTATGTGGATTATGCCAAACTACTACTTCACCAGGGCATGCCATATTTGTTTGTTTTCAGCAGAGTTTTCCTAACCTAAAAGTTTTCTTCCATTGTTCCTGGGATCTCATGCATTAAGGAAAGTATTAGTTGCCATAATTAATGCTAGCTCTTACAACAAATGATCCTAAAATCTTGCTGGTTTAACACAATAAAATTTTATATCCTACACTAATAATATGGTTGGGTGACTCTTTTAGGCAGCTTTTGTTCAAAAAGGAATTTGTAGGTCTCTCATCCTATCTGAATCTTTTGCTTTGCTATGGAGAGGGGCAGGCACTTACAGATGAGAAGCTGTGTCAGATTAGCTGTCTAATGCTGTAGGAACAAAAATAGATGACACAATAGATGCCAGTGGAAGATAAGACAGACATGTATGACTTCAGTATCCTGGTCACCTTAGGCATTTGCTTATGAGAAGACAATAGAAAAGCAGTGCCGTCCTTAGACCAGAACCTACTCTCTGGCATACGAAGGATGAGGTTAAAGAAATCATTAGACAAAGTTGTTGGAGCATTATCAGATGGGGAAGCTCCTTTTGCTCACTTGAATCTCAGCTAAAAGAGACCATGTGCGGAGCTTGATATTGTCCCTTGAAATGTGGCAGAAATAAGGAACTGAAATGTTGAGGTGAAGCTATGTCAGGTTAGCTAAGGTGGGTGTGGGAGGGGGCAATGTAGGTATGGATTTGGGAAACAGACTTATTTTCTCACTGTTGGTTTCACTGTGAAGCAGAAGCAAGTTGTAAAAGGAATATGCTTTAACTTTAAATGAAATTTGGAATTTTGTTACTAACAGGCCATTTTACTCATACGAGGTGTTTTCTGACCGAAAAAGTCTCAGGAATTTTCATTTCCTGAGGCTGGCCAGAAAAGTCATGAGATCTGTCCTCAGGAGCAAAGAAGAATGAACTCCACATAGCTGAGAAATAGGGGGAATAATTACATTGTTTTGTGCTTCTCCTCTAACACAACCCATGCAAAACAAGGAACTGTTCTGTTTTTCTCTCTCACCTTAGATATCCCCAGACAAAATTTTTTATCCTCATAGATTCTTCTTTTCCAATCAAATTATTCATGCAAATATGAATCAGCAGGTGTGTTTATGTACATAGTTGAGACTAATATGGCCCTTTGGCCCTGTAAGATGAATTTTAGACACAGCAAGAAGTGTTATTTATATATATAAACACATCTATCATCTAAAAACAAAAATGTGACTTTCTTTCACCAAAATGAGTAATGGTTATTTGGATCCAAAGCATATTAGATATCAGATCATTTGGTCTCCACATTTCATTTATACAAAGGTGAAAAAAAACTTTCTTAAACATTTTAATACAACTAAAACTTCCAAGAAGCTGGCCCAACTGATCTCACAAAATTAGAACAGCTTTCTATTTAAAATGTTCTTACATTGGCACCTAAAATAATACATGACTTATATACATGACTGTTGGTCAGAGTGCCCAAGGGACATACTGCAGACATCTCCTTACACAACTCACTGCTTTACTGTCGATCAACAAGGAGACTTATGCAGGAGGCCGAAAGGAGCTAGCTAAATAATGAGCAAAGAACAAACATGTTCTTCAGTTTTGTTTTCCAGGACTTTAGAGAAAATTGAATATACTAGTAGTATTGTTGCTGATCAGAAGTCCTTAAGTGATAGTTGAAAAGTGATTAATCTCACTTTACAGTATTGTTTTCCAGAAAGTCAAGGAAAATGGGTTGGGCAAGGGTTTCCAGTAGGTGCAGTGCAGCTTACACCTATCTGAAACCTCCCCTTTTGTCCTTATCCAATCATTATTCAAGACCCAGTCCACCACCCACAGGAGCTTATAAAACAGCAGGGCTAATTTGGGAAAAAAAGATTATGAGCTTCAGTTTTCTTGCTGACTGGCCAGCAATGAAGTCTGTCCCCTTTTGCAAAAGCCGGTGTCACTGAGTTTCATTTCCCTGTGAGCACCGGGAAAAAGGATCCAGTGTTCAGCAACACACTAGATTTAAGTGACATCACAGAATAACAGCCTTTGTGGTATGTGCAAATACATTACGTGTGTGCATACATATGTGTGTATATGTATGTGTGTATGTATATATGTGTATATACGTATATGTGTGTGTGTATGTTAAACCTATTTCCCCTGAACCTTTTATTGGATCTAAGACTGTAAACCAGATAGTAAAGCATCCTGTAATCAGGCAATAAATTGAGACCCAGTGAACCTAGCCATCCAGCAAATTTGCTAAATTAAGGAATCTATGACTCTTAATTAGCATACAGTCTAGTTACAGTTAAGCATGGCTGACAAAGACAGATAATGGGTTGAACTGGTTTTCTTCCACTGAAGCAGGAAGACTTATGATCAGCCTGATAATCCAACAGACCTCCTGTTGGTACCACAGTATCTTCAATTATAAAGGGCTGCAATATTCCCCCCAAAAGATACCTCCCCTTCCCCCACACTTTCCCTGCATGTGCACTCTGTTTATTTGATCAGTTGGGAAAGTGATCTGAGACCGAGCAGGTCTCTCACACCCTCATTTGGTGCCTCTCAAAAATAAACCTATTTTCTTTCCCCCAACAATCACCCTTAAGTATAGGTCCTCAAGGAAACAAACAAGCAGTGAACTGGGATCAAATAACATGATCTCTGTTCTTAGTGGTGAAAGTAACAAATGTATGAAGGCGAAAGGAAAGGAAATTCAACAATGTGGTTTGGAAATTCAATGACAAAAACTCAGGAATTCCTTCAGTGAAGAAATCAGTATTTTCTGACAAGGATGGATTAGAAACATAATTTATTGAACGTTGAATTTTAGGGTCAATTTAACATCAGGTGAGCTGAAGGCAATCACATAATTTTAGAATTAAGAGCTGTGGTTTTTTTCTTTAGGGAATATCCTAGTGCTTTCCTTGATTAAAAAAAAGTCCCACAGCTATATGCAAAAGAATGAAATCAGATCACAATCTTATGACACCACACACAAAAATTAATTCAAAATGCATTAAAGACTTGAATGTAAGACCAGAAGGGAAAAACAAAACCAAACCTCCCTTTAAGATAAATTATTCTTAAGTCCAAGTCCTTGCATTTATCACATACAGACTATACCAGGCCCAGGAGGTAAAACACTTCTCTTAAAGGTATGAAATGCAGATGTATTCCCCCAATTCTTATCCTCAGAATAGCCTATCAGAATGTCAGAAAGCAACCAGACTCCAGTTTTAAATGAATCTTTATTATAAACTGATAAATGCACTCTTTGTTAGGTGTGAGCCAGCTTCCCTCTAGAATATAAAACTCAGCCCAATTTTTACTGATGTCAGGACTCAGATACCAGATGACCCCTTTGTGCCTCCTTCCCAGGTTCACTTGACTCTGAAAAATAAGCTTTTTTAAAATTTCATTTCATTCTAATTCATTTAATTCACCATTGTTACATTAGACCAGCAGACATTCCATCAAGCTAAAACTTCTGCACAGTAAAGAGAACCATCATCACAATGAAAAGGCAGCCTCGTGAATGGGAAAGATACTTACAAATTATTTATCAATTAGGGGGTAGATATAAAAACAGAGTATATACATAAAGAACTCATAAAACTTAACATAAAACAAACAATTCAAAAATGTACAAAGGATCTGAGTAGACGTTTTGTAAAGAAGACAAAGAGGTAGCCGATGAAAACATTATTCGCAATAACCAAAGTCGAAAATAAATGAAATGTCCATCAAGGAATGAATGGATAAGGAAGATGTCCTATATATACACAATAAAACACTATTCAACTATATCAAAAGAAAAAGATAAAATCTTGCCATTTGTAACAACATGGATAGAACTTTGAGGGAATTATGCTGAGGGACATAAGTCATCTGGAGAAAGACAAATACCATATCGATATACCTCACTCATATATGGAAAATAAAGGAATATAACAAATGAACAAGTGAAACAAACAGACTATAAGGAAAAAAGAAGAAGAAAATGGTAGTTATCAGAGGAGAATAGAGAAAGGAGCCTGCGTAAATCAGATAAAAGGAGTCCATTGAATGGTGGAGATTTTTAGTGGCAATCACAATGTAGTGTGTATTGACATCAAATTATAATACTGTACACGCAAAACCTATATAATGTTATAAACTAATATTACTTCATTAAAAATAATTCCCAAATTCAGCAATACATAATTATTTCCTTGGCAGAAAAAACAGATTTTATATGTCACACGTATTACAGACTATTTGGAGGTACTGAAAGGTTAAGGAGAGTGATGGAGGTGGGAAAAAGAAGAGACAGTGGAGTTCAGGAGAGAAAAATTGAAAATTCTCCAAGCATTTGAAAGAAAAGCAGACGTTTCAAGCATGTAAAATATATAAGGATTTAAATTTCAAGACTGTCTTCTGTAAAGTGCTATTATGTATCTTCAGAAGTTTTAAAGTGTCAGTCATAGAAATGCTGGTCTGACACATAGTGGGTACAAAAATCATGACAGTCCAAAGGATGAAGAGGTAGAAAAATACCAAGTTAGCAGATATTTGCACTCAGAGAGCCATGAGAAACTTTCCTTGCAAGGTCAAGTTAACAGCTGCTCTCTTTCTTCTTTCCCTCCTATTATTTGTGTGTGTGTGTATGTATATATATATAGATATAGATCTCTCTATATATATCTATATATATATATATCTCAATATCAGGTGAAAATGTGAGGTTAAAACCTAGACTGTAGTAAGCCAATTGATTTATTTGTGGATGTTTATAATATTCAATAATTGTGGAATTCTTAATGGCAAAAAATTAAATCTCCAAAAGTGCCCTGTCCTCTTCATTTTCCCAACCACCTCCTCAATGCAGAACCACATCTTAAAATCAGTAGATAAAAGTTAGCACGATTGCCATCAGATACCAAGGAGTTAGGGAAGGGACTAGCATAAATAATGAAGTCTACCTTAAAGAAAACAGCAAAACTCATCGTTCTTGACTACGCAATTTGGTTTTTTTTTTTATGGGGCTCTCAACTGAAAACGACACCCAGTGTTTTTGAGTAGTCAGGGATAGCAATTTCTTACCCACTGAAAGAAACTAATCTGAGAGTGCAAATTAGTATTTCCATTCGTCAATCTAAAACCCATTCACTAAGCTATGTAGCGCATGGTCTTCTTATGAATCCAAGTATTTAAAATAATACAAATTTTATTTAAGCATTTTTAAAGTGAGAGAATACTTGTTCTTCCTCATTCTTCCTCATCAAATGCTAGGAAAAGAAATTCTGCAATCACCATTGAGAAGCCATTATTACAAGTAATAAAGTTATTATCAGTCCATTCACAGATTCAGCAAATAAAAATTTGCAAGCTTGCTCTTTACCCTTGTCCAGAATATTTTCTCTAAATAAAGTAGACATTTAACAACCACGTGTGCATTTCACTTCCAGTGAGCTACTGAACTTTGTTGATGCAGATGAGAACTCATCAGAAAACCTTTGATTCTTACACAGTTTTTCAGTTACAAAATAGATTCCCCTAGGTTATTTGGCCTAAGTCAGTTAAATTAGTTTGCAGTGTGACTTATTAGTGTTGTGCATTACCACAGGAGACCAGATTAAATATAAGACAATGACGTTAAAGGCCCCCTCACTAGTTCTCCTCTTTGCTACCAACAAAGACCTACTCTATTCTGCCTGATGAATATATCCTTCCCTTAACTTCAGGAGTTATCTAGTCCAAGAGTGCCATAAATTTTGTTTCCTGGACTGAGATCGCCCCTGATTTCTGCTATATCTTCCTCAATGCTGAAAATTCCCATGTCTTTCATAAAAATTCTCGAACATTCTGACCCACATAGCTATTTTACTTTTTATCTCTTGTCTTTTCTGTTTGACTTTAGCTAGCTGTCAATCTCTCTATTATTTTTATATGATACATGTAACACCCATTCTAAGATCTTTTGTATCTCTGAATCCACAATTTTATACACAGGGACTATTCAACAATGATGTGCTGTTGAAAGAGTGGAAGACGATCACCCCATCTCAGGGATCCTGAAGGTTTTTTAATTAATTCTTACTAGGGGACAGAATTCTGGGCAACGTGATAATCCCCTGATGAACAACGCAGAACACAGAGGAGAACTTGATTGCCCAGTGGGCATGGCAGCTGCCCACCACACAATCATACTTGATCTCATGCTGAGACCCAGTAGGTGAATGACTGCTTGGTGAGCTCAGAGTTTATGAGTGCTGTATAAAACCTCTGACTTGTAAGAGTATTCAGGAGTGTTCTCTAGGAGGCCCCTCAGACAGGATATTGTATCCCCTCCTCTGTTTGGGGGACTTTAACTGGTCTGAAGAAAGGAACTGACATAACTTGTTCACATTTGGTAAAAACCAGTTCAACTGAGTTATTCAAGAGATAAATATCTTTTTACAGAGAATACATTTTATGAGAATACCGAATTTTCAGATTTGATTAGAGTGTTTTTATTGCTAGTCTTTAAAAACCTTGTTAAAAAATACTCTGTTTAGAATGGTTTCCAGGCAAAAGAAGTTTACCTTCAACAAACTTGGGAGTTTGTGTCATCAAAATATTTTAGCATCCCATCAAACTATAGGTAGAGATCAAAACCCATTAGTATTAAAAGCTCAAATAATTAACTACCTATATATTGACATGACCAGTCTTGTGGCTAGTGGGAATTACAGCAGTCTATTTTTTTTAAAGTAAAGGTGCAGACAGATATGAAAGTGAGCAGAGACAGTAGGAAGGAGAGAGGAGAAAGAAGCATTTTATTGAGTTGTTCATCCTACTTGATACAAACCTGGGACCTTGGGAATTATGTGGACCATTATCCTTACTCCACCAGGGCGTGCTGATTTATAGTAGTCTTGCTACTGGGAAATTGAGATAGCAGTGTGCCATTGATGGCCTGTGGTTTCCTATGCTATCTCCAAGTCATGTCATTTCCTTTCCTCTCCATATTGACTCAATTACTAGAACCAGGCTTCCTTGATGGGAAATCTTTAACCTCACTGTCTGGATTCAGTGTTCTAATAATCTTAGTAACTTTGATCAACTCTTGTAGAGGACTAGACCCTGAGGAGGAAGTACTACTTTTATTTTCCCCCTCTGCTATGAATTAATTCTTAGGATTATTATGTCACTGCCAGTAAGACCTGATATTGTGTGCCCATTATAGTATCTTGCCCTCTGAATTACTCCCCAATCCACTCTGAAGAGCACGTGTGATGCTGATACCCATCTGAGTCTTTCTTGCTTTCCCAGTACTGCCCTTTACATAGATTCTTCTCACATCTCAATGTGCATATGATATCCATGGAAATCTTGTCACATGAAGATTTTGAAGATTAGGTCTAGGGTAGGGTCTTTGATTCTGCTGATGCTGCTGCTCTAATCCACATTTTGAATAGCAATTTCATTCAGAATAACATTTTCATTCAGAGTACTCCCACTTCAAGACTACTTCCTGTTGGGTTCCAAATTCCTCCTCCTCCTTTCTGATCCCTTTTGCTAAGATCCCTACAGATATTTGCTTGGGTTATCATGAGCACTTTCTAAATATAAGTTACCAGGTCATTTGTTGAACTAAAGTGAGTTAATCTCCAAGTCAGCTGAGTAGATTCACGCTATAAATCAGAAATTCAATTCTTTCTTTATTCAGGATGTCACCTGCTTTAACCTGAGAAGGTAATTCCAGTTCAATAGCATTTGTCATCTCTATAATCTAGTTTTATGAGTCCCTATGACCCTATGAGAATGTGCCTTCTAAGTCTGCTGACAATCACCTAGAAACATGAATCTGAGTTCACTCAAAGAGATTGACTCTTCATCGCTTCTGAATCTGGGAAAATACATGGTAACACATTGCTCTCTTTTTTCTTTTTCATGTGGTACCTTTAATTTCATCTAAAGTAGCACATACAACAGGAGTGGGTTATGATTCTTACATGAAATGGTAATAATGAAAGAAAATATTAAAGTTCTAGTGCAATTGAGAATTTTCCTTGACTGTCAATAGAAATAAGCTTAATGCCTAAACTTAGACAAGAAGTATAATTTTCTGCCCATTGTTAGCCTTGCTCTCTTGATCTTAGTTTTATAGCTGTACTTCCCCAAGCATCCTCTTGACATCTCATCATAAACAAGCAACAACAATATCAACAAATACCTCACTCCTTGTATCCTCATTTTTCTGTGTCCCTACAATGTCCTGGAACTTTGGGGAGTGTCGTGGACTTCAGAAGGGTAGGCATCAGTTCTTGTCTTTTTTCACACATATGTGTGTATATGTGTGTGTGTATATATATACACACATAAATACATATATATGTATATATGAACTACATATATACTATAATAAAATTATATAATTATAATTATATAATTAATATATTATATAATATTATAATATATTATATAATTATATTGTAGTTTATTTTAATTTTAATTTAATTTTATTATAATAATTATTCTACACATTAAAATAATCTCATATGTATAGGTTCCCCATTCCTTAGATATATGTCAAAACACCCTGCCCTCTACCAAATCACCAGGTGTTCTTCATCACTGTTCAGTGGACTCTGCCACCATTTGCTACCCTGCACCCCCTGCCCCCACACACACTTCCTATTCCCTATTGGTAACCTCAGTTCTATTGCAAGTGTCCAGGGGTTGGTTTTGTTTCATCTGTTCCTTTGTTTTGTCTATTCACGTTCCACCTATGAGTGAGGTCATCTGATATCTTTTTTCTTTTGACTTATTTGACTTAACATAATCCCCTCTAGATCCTTCCATGTTGATTCAAATGACAGGATTTCATCTTTTCTAAGGGCTGTATAGTATTCCTTTGTGTATATGTACCACATCTTCTTTATCTGTTCATCTGACTTTGGGCACTTAGGTAGTTTGCAAATCATAGCTATTGTGACTAGGACTGCAATAAACATGGGTGTGCATAAATCTCTGCGAATGAGTTTTTTGTATCTTTTGGGTAGATATTCAGAAGTGGGATGGCAGGATTATAAGGAATCTCCAAACCGTTCAACATAGAGGTTGCACCAATTTGCACTCCCACCAGCAGTGTAAAAGTGTTCTCTTTACTCCACATCCTCACCAGCATCTGTTGTTTCCACACTTTTGGATAATAGCCAGTCTCTCAGATGTAAGGTAATATCTCATTGTTGTTTTGATTTGCATTTGCCTGATGGCCAGCAAGTAGGGACATCTTTTCAGTGCTTGTTGGCCATCTGTATATTCTCTGTGAAAAGTGTCTCTCCAGTTCCTCTTCCCATTTTTGACTGAATTACCTGTTTCTCTGTTATTGAGTTCTTTGCATATTCTAGATATTAAGCCTTTGTCAGAAATATGAAATGCAAATAAATATCTTCTCCCAGTTAGCAAGTTTTCTTTTGGTTTTGGTAATGTTTTCTTTCACAGTGAAGAAATTCTTTAGTTTGGTGCTAGTCCCAGTTGTTTATTTTTATCTTTGTCTCCCTTGATGGTGGAATTGAGTCCTCAAAGACCTCTCTATGGCTGCTATCATGGAAAGTCTTTTCTATGTTGTCTTCTAAGAACTTTATTGTTTCTGGTCCTATATCCAAGTCTCTAGTTCATTTTTGTGAATGGTGTTAGAGAGTGGTCTAGCTTCATTCTTTTGCATGTGGCTGCCTAGTTTACCCACCTCCATTTGTTGATGAGATTTTCCTCTCTCCATTGTATTCTTTCGGTTCACACTATGTGAATGAGTCAGTTTCTGGTGATTCAGTTCTGTTTCACTGATCTGTGCCTCTTTTATTATCCAGCACCATGCCATTTTGATCACTGTTACTTTGTAATGTAGCTCAATGTCTGGAAGTGTAATCCCTCCAGGTTTGTTCTTTTTTCTAATGAGTGTTTTGGTTATTCAGGGTCTTTTGTTGTTCCATAAAAATTTTAAGATTTTTTTTGTTCTATTTCCTGGAAATAAATCTGAGGGATTTTAATGGGGATTACATTAAATCTGTATATTTCTTTGGGTAAGAAAATCATTTTAATGATGTTTATTCTTCCCAGCTATGAGCAGGAAATTTCTTTCCATTTTTTTGTGTCCCTCTCTATTTCTCTTAAGGACTTGTAATTTTCATGTTATAAGTCTTTTACTTCCTTTGTTAGGTATATGCCCAGGTATTTTATTATTTTAATTTCTATTTTAAATTTTTTTTTTTTTTCCATGATTTCGTTTTCTTTTAGTGTGCTGTTTGCACATGAAATGCTATGGATTTTTGTGCATTGCTTTTGTAGCCTGACACTTCACGTATTTGTTGATGAGTTATAGAAGTTTTTTTTGACAGAGTTTTAGGGTTTTCAATATATATGATCATGTCTTCTGCAAATAATGATAGTTTACTTCCTCCTTTCAAATTTGGATTCCTTTTATTTCTTTTTATTGCCTAGTTGCTCTGGCTAAGACCTCTAGTATGCTGTTAAATAGCAGTGGTGCAGTTCTTTTCATTGTGGGCTATCAGAAGCCCTTCAACTGGACCCTCCTCTTCAGTATTTCCATTAGTGGGACCTGTGGACTTAATTTTTCTGTAATTGATTTACCTACAGAATATACTTAATTTAGAAAAATACTATTTAAACCCATGTTGAGAAAGTAATATTTCCTCAATTAACGAGGTCTTTGGTATCCTATACTTGGAGTTGATGGATATATTACAGTAGTTATTATTTTCTGTGTTCTTGGGGTTGAAATGAAAAAGAGTGTAGTCAATCTCTAATGGTCTGAAAAAAAGCATAAGATTTTAACCTTTTCTGTAATCATCTTCCTAAGTCATGATTTCCTTATTGGTATAGATAAACTGTACCAGGTGCTGAGAAACTCATAGAATCTCACATGAGGCTCTGAGCCTATACTTTATTTGATGTCTTGGAAAGTCAGATAAGCTTTCATTTTGGTCATTTGTTAAATGAGTCTTATCAGTTCCTAAGTCATTAGAAGTTAATTCTCAAACTGATGTTTTCATTCTGATATATCCATCTAAGACAATGTCTTAATAAAGATAAATCTAACATTATCAAGTACTAAAGTTTCCATTATTAGTGAGCTGTCCTTTATCCAATTTTTTTTTAATTGGGAAGGTCTTTACCCTTGGCACAATCATCATCAATATAATCATCATTAGGGATACAACAAGATTTCTTTGTCATCTGTGAGGAACTTAAAGTTTATAAGAGATTCTGTAAATTTCTCAAGGTCATACAGGATGTGAGTAGCAATCAAATGCTTGAAATTTTACTTCCTGTTTACAGCACTATTTAATAAGTCAGTCTATACACATTTCTAAAGCCAACTGTGATTTTCAAGGTACTTCATTTTCTCTGTTATTAAATTCCCCCTTTCAACAAGCCCTCTGGCTATAGTCTACATTTCTCTATAGACACTAGCCTTAGAAAGTGTGATTAAAAACTGAAATGTGCTTTTGGGAAATGAGAATATGCTCTGAAACTCTATGTTTGGTGCTTTTCCACTTGCAAAATAGTTAAAAGTGTTTTTTTCCCTTTTTTTTCTTACATTTAATACAAAGAAACTCTGTTATTATCATTCCAATTTGGCAGTAACCATTTTGATGACTATCCCAGAGTCATCTCCTTAAACTAGTAACACAATGGAGAGGGGTTGTCAGGGCTGTTAAGTTTATATCATTGATGGGCCACATAGTCTGATCTTGCAAGTTCTCAGTACCTTACTTTGTTATCTCTAAATTTCCTTTGAGTACCCAATTTTTTATTATATTTCACATTATTTTTTAATTTTTATTAAAACGCCTATAGTATGTGCTACATTTCAGGCAGTATCCTAGGAAATTTGCACATTATTAAGTATTTACCTTTATTACAACTATAAATGCCACTCCTGTTTACAGATAAGGAAACTGAGATCCACGCAGGTTAATTAACTTGTTTAAAGTCACACAGCTTGTAAGTGTCAGAGCTGTCATTGGAACCCAGTCTGGATGCAGAATTCATGATCTTCTGTATTAAAGAATATGTATTTGTTTGTATGGCGTTACCCTTGAATAGTCTTTGCATCTCAATTTCTTAATTTGTTGTTTGTGAGGTCTTTCTTTTCCTTACTTACTAGTGCTTTGAGAGTCCTTCTGCCACATCGGTGATCAAAACATTAGGGTTAATAATGAAAGAAGTCACAGATCCCTCGATTGGCCTTATAAATTTCCAGTAAAAGATATTCAACACCTTTCAGAAAATTCTCTTTGGGAAATTCAAATATGATAAATAAAAATTTATACTTGTAGAAATTTCATAATTGAAGGACTCCAGTCAACTGTCCTTTACCTGTGCAACCCCTCTCGTGGCTAACATTCAAACTAGCAGCCACGCAGCATAAATGGATATTGGTCTTCAACAAAACTGAATTTGGAAATAGATTTGATTTGAATAGGCGGTAACTTGAATCTTTTTATCTTGATCCACAGTATTTCTTCTTAGGAAAGGAAATTTCATTGTGAAGAAACTATTTTGTCCCTTAGTTTCTGAGGAAGCAAATTACATGAACTTTAAAAAAAATACCTGGTATATTATCAACCTAACTGAACCAAGAAATGCAGGGAATTCTGTTAGAAAATTTTCCATGATATTTTTTGATTTTCTGGGAAGTATGCGATTTCTTGAGCATTAGAATTTGGGCTATGCTGTAATTGGAATAGAAGAGGTAACAACTATTTTTGTTTCTCAGAATTTTTGGACAACCCAGAGATCTGATTGTCTCATTTTTCCTTTGAGGCCAGTGATATGGCTGTTGTGTGATCCAAGAAAGATGAGCAATTTCACTGGGAGACTACCAGATGTTGTTTACAGCAGTACATCTGTGTGCCCCTTCCAGGAGACATATACAAAACTCAGTCTTTAAAAATGATAGTTTGCATTTTAGAAGCATTCTTTACTTCCTGAAAGTTTCAACAGGGAGCTACTTTAAATAGCCAATTTCTTTAATATGCTCAAAATAAAATTTGATTTATGAATAACTTCATAGAAACAAAACTATAATCAGAGAAGTATAATTACAACTTTAGAAAGAGAATAATATGATTCTTTATAAAAAATATCTATTGGAGATGGGTACTCTTTTGTTCCCTTTAAACCTTTATTTGATATTCAAATTACCTGATAGTAGGCAGTATCTTACATTATTACCATGGTTTATAAATTACATTGCTTTCATACATGTTCCCACTGTGACTAGACCCTCACAATATCCCTGTGATGTCAGTGATGGAGGAACTAAGAGCTCATTGTACAGATAGTGGAGCTTGCTAAGATTCTGAAAGATTGAGTTGTGCCTTTTAAGACATAACTAGAACAGTATTTTCAACCTTGTCAAACTGTTCAAATGGCCTCTGCCTTGGCTCCACCCATGTATATTTGATTCAATAGGTTAGGTTCTGAGGGTCTGTATGTTTCTAAGTCTTTTCAGCTGAATCTGAAGAATATCTAGGGTTGAAAATAGCTAAGATGATGAAGGAATTGGTTCAGATGAAGTCTTTGACACCAAATCTTCTATATTGCTTTGTTTCTTAGAATCTGAATTTTCTTTGTGATACTTCTTAAATTCCTAGATGCTCTTGTAAGTTTCAGTAGAAAACTAAAACAAAACCATTTATGAAGGAGTGACAATGCCAAAGCCTATAAATTCAAATCCTTCCTCTACCACTCTCTTGTACAACCTTTTACTTCAGTGAAGTAATTGTTTAATAAGTATACACTATGTTTAGTGCTTTGAGCTGCCTGGTGGAGATTGCTCTGAATGTGTCTGTAGGTTCGAAAGGAAGAATATGATCCTTAGCATTTTTAACAGGTAAAAACTGATTCCAGGAACTGCAAATCACAATGAGTTATTATCCACCCCTATGAGACTGACTATTATCTAAAATATTGGAAACAGCAAGTATTGGCAAGGATGTGGATAAAAGGGAACCCTTTTGCACTGTTGGGAGTATAAACTGGTGCAGCCATTATGGAAAGCAGTAGGGAGATTCCTCAAAAAACTGAAAATGGAAATTCAGTATGATCCTATTGTCTCACTTCTGGGTATTTATACCCCAAACACAAAAACACTAATTTGAAGAGATATATGCACCCCCATGTTTATTTCAACATTATTCACAATAGCCAAGAATTGAAAACAACCTAAGTACACAACCACAGATGAATGGGTAAAGAAAATATGGTATGTAAACATGTTGGAATACTACAAACCCTAAAATCTTGAAATTCTGCCATTTGCAGCAACATGATGGAACTGAGGAGATCAAGTGACGTAAGTCAGAAAAGAAAATAAAATTCAGAAAAAAATGATAAACAGATGATCTCACTCATATGTGTAATATAAAGAAAGCAAATGAGCCAACATAACAAAGACTGACATTGAACTGAGTCCACCAGAGGGAACGAGGCTAGAGTGTAGGAACAAGTATGGCTGGAGGTCCAGTAGATGGTGGTGTGAGAGTCTTGGAAACTTACTTGTGTGCATGATATGTTATTCTATATTTGATGACTAGTAAACCTGTACATCGAAACATTCTATTTTATGAATCAAAGTTACCTCAATTAAAACAATGTCTAATAAGTATATGAATAAGATGATAGGTTAGGATTCCCCAGACCTCCCTTCACCCCATGGAGAAACTAACTCAAAATGGTACACAGAACAGTTTCCTTTGAGAGAAACTCAGAAAGCAGTTTAGAGGCTCATGTACCCCAGTAAAGTGCAAAACCAACTGCACTCATCTCCCACTGGCTCAGTGCAGTAAAATGAAGAGGAAACTCCCAGTTCCTTGCTTTCCCTGGGGAAAGAAAGAGCAAACTGGACACATGAAGAATTTTCAGGGTGCTGCCCGAGTGACTGGTTTCTGTTTTGCCTGATTCTAAATGCCAACAGGAATGTCAGACTAGAGTCCATTGAGAACATAGGCTATTATTTGGATCACTGGCTACATTTTCTTCCCCACAGCTAAGTAAAGAATGAGTAACTAGTTTTTCCCTGGGGAGAGAAAGTGTTTGAGTGTGTGTATAGTGACTTTTCAGGGATCTGTTCATGGCACTGATTTCTGGCTCTCCCTGAATCAGAGTGCTGATAAGATCTGGCTTACGCTAAAAGTTTTGGGGGCTGTTGAGAGCTGTTGATTGTGTCAGCTTCAGAAACTTGCAGTAATACATACTGACACCAGAGAGAGCAAGAGATGACAAATGAGTGTATATGGGAACTCAGTCAATTCCTCAGGCAGAATGGAGGTAAATAGGTAGGTAGGCAGGCAGGAAGATAGGAGGAAGCAGCACTTTATTTTTGTTTAGTTGTTCATTTTGGTTGTTTCCTCAGGCCCTGGGTCTTGAACCATGGAATTTGGGATATCTCTGGACTATACCAGAGAACTAAACTGTTAGATCCCCAGTACACCCTATCAATGTACAGGTCCTCACAAAAAGTTGCAAGACATTCTGAGAAACAGCAAAACAATCAAAGAAAATAAATAAATCCTTCAGAGGCTAATCCTTTAAAAATTGTGAATTAAATGGGAAAGAATTTCTAATTCTTACTGCAAGGTTTATCAATAAGCTCAGGAAAATGATTCATGAGCAAAATGAGAATAGCAACAAAGAAATAAAAAAATAAAAACAGAACCAAACAGAAACCTTGCAATTGAACATACAATAAATAAGTTGAAATTCCACTAGAGGTGTTCATACCTGATCAAAACAAAGCAAAAGTAGAATTGTGATTGCAAGATGCTCAGGTGGGAGGGAGGGGGCAGAAATGGAGAGCTTTTATTTAACAGGAATAGAGTTTCAGTTGTGGGAGTCAAAGGAAAGTTTTCCCTTTTCTCTGAGACTCTTCACAAGCTGGACAAAGGAATGGACTAACATTTGGCACCATTAGTAAGAGAAAAGACCAGATTTAATAACATACCTGTGGAAAATTCACACAGCAGTAAATTCTGATGTAGCTAGGAGAGCCCAACCTTTTATAGCTATGTTGAAGCCTGGGGTGTCTGGAGGAGAGAAAAGGGGGGTTGTCTTCACATAGCAAAAGGATAGATGACTCATCTTTACTCTGAGAGTAATGGTAAATAACATCTCTTTCTACATTCTTCTAGAGAATAGGGAAAAAAGACAACTCTGGACTGGGGACAGGTGGAGGCCCAGGGAATGGCAGATGGCTTCTTCGATTAAGCACAAAGCTAAAAGATTAGAAGAATATTTTTGCTTATGGGGTTGTCTGCCATTGTTCTTGACTTCTTTGTGTCAGTGTTACAAGAACCAGTTCTGAGAGACCTGGGTGTTCTGTCATGCAACTGAGGTGAAACAATGTGCATGTAAATATAAATATAGAACATGAGCACTAAAGTTGGTTAAGAGGGTGGGTTTCATGTCATTTATTTTAATACGCCCCCCCCAAAAAAAAACCCCAAAAACTTTGAGTCACTGACTACATCTTTATTCTCTTTCTAGAGACTTAAGTCATTTGTTAGTCAATGTGAATCACTGAGAACTGATGAATGCTGATTGTTGGGGGGGGTGGGGGACAGCACACCTTAAAATCTTTAAAGCAGGTATGCAGATGTATAAACAGGAGGTAAGGTTGGCTGGCCTAGTGTAAGGCATGCTGACAGGCCCCACCCAGATATAGTTAAGTTGGACTTGCAAAGACCCTTTCTTAGCAACCCTGGGTTTAAAGACACACCCCCAACTCACTCCTGTGTTTACTCCAGGCAATGCTACCAGCTCTTGAGAAATCTCCAGAGAGCTGAGAGATGCAGCCCCTGGTTACACCCACGAGGGAGGAGCTCCATTCCTCAGGTGTACATGGGACACTGTGTTGCCTGCACACGTGTGGAGGGATGCACAAGTCGGGCACACGTGTGTGCGCTCTTTTCTTAACGTGGACCTTCTAGCCCGCGTTCTAACAGACTTGCCTGTGATCCCTGTGGCTCTCTGTGAATCCTTTCCAGGTGGACCCTGCAGCTCATGGGGTGCCCTGCTCATCCCCATCACTAATTAGAGATCTGGGCAAGAAAGCATCCCTCACTTATTAGAATAATTATGTTTGTTTTGCCAATGCAATCAGTGAATAAGTATAACTTTTGCATTTTAACCTTCAGCCATTTGTCTTTAAGGCTTTCCTTTCAGTAACTTCCTTTGAAGATAAACAGCAGCTTCCAATGACGGATAAATTGATGTAATGGTTCTTCTGAATAATTGGATGGAAGTAATTAATAATACTTAGAGTAAACATTGGGACTTATAAAGAAACCAGATATACTGGTCATTCAGAGTCATCCTTAAGCTCACATTGAGAAGACCAAGGAGCCCAGCTTTAATCCTAATATTCTTCCTTCTTTCCTCCACAGTGAAGTCCATCCGGTTGCCATCTATTGGCTTCGTTCAGTTCCTAGCACTTCTTCTTACTTAAAACAGGACGCAGATAATTAATCAGCTTCCATTCAGGCTTGCTTAGCAGTGTCTTGTCATTATTGGCCTTTACTTAGTGATGGTTAATTTACATGTCAATTTGACTGGGCTAAGGTGAAACATTTCTGCATGTGTTTGTGAGGATGTTTCCAGGAGATGTTGGCATTTGAATCTAGAGAGAGAATAAAGACAATTGTTCTCACCTATATGGGGAGAGGACATGCTTGAAGTGGGGCATCCAACTTCTCTTACCCTCAGACATCTATACTTGTATGATTTAGCTCCTGTTTGTTTTCTGTTCTCATACCTAATACTCTTTTTGCTCAGTATTCTACTCCTTATTGGACATTTTTTTCCCCTTATTCCTTAAACAAGTCAAGCATATCCCTATCTCAAGCATATCATATCTTTTAAGGCTTTGCCTCAGCCTGGGAAGATTTCCCCTAGATGCTTGCGTGCTTTCTACCTCATGTAATTCAGGTCTGTAAAAGCAACACCCTATGAATAAGTCTTTCTAACCTTCCTTTGTAAAATAGTACCTCTCCTCAATCTCTGATGGCTTTACTGGTTTTATTTTTATTCCCAGGCTTAATTGTGATTACCTTTAATTTGTCTACATCAATTTGCTTTTTATGTTTCCATTTCCTGTTAGAAAATAGGCTGTCTGAAGACATTCTACCTATCTTGTTTAACCTTGTGATAAGTCACTATATGGTAAGTCACAAAGTGACTTGTTGAATGAATGAATGGATGAATGTTGATTGGACAAATAATGTTATAAATGAGTTAGTGAGATTCTGAATGTTGAGATCCCTGCTTTGTTTAATAACTAGAACTTTCCTAGACATGATTGTAGCTTCTGTCTTTCACCTGAAACTTGATTTTTATTTTCTTTTGAATTCTTCTCTTTTGAGCTCAGCTACTCATAACTCTCTTTGGTGTTCTGTCTTTGACTTTAGCTTCCATCAGACTTAATTCAGATTTAGCAGCAACTTCTTGGGAAGCGTATAAACTTAGCCTTCTGATGTTATAGCTTGACTAGCAGAGAATAAATGAGCAAACTAAGTGACTGACCTTTGGATAGCAGTTTATTTCTCATTCTTCAGTATATTGCTTATAATCCTATTGGTAACCTGTTTTTTTCTCTTAATCAGAATATGTGTAAGAATTACATTGTCATGGAAACTAGTTATAAGGGTTTAGAAGATTAAAATTCATTGTAACCATTTCTTACAACATTTTTGAGAAATTTTCTTGCAAATGGTGAAAGTGGACATCACATAAAAAGCAGCTATTATTTCAGCAACATTGTTTTTACTACCGGGTCAGTTTTGTTCTGATAATCTAAAACAAGAAAAAAATAGCAAAGGCAGATAACAGTAAGAATACATGTAATCGTAATGCACATAATAGTAAGAATGAGTAGACAAAAATCCCAGGAGAGTTTGAGTAGTACAGGGAGCCTTGAAAAACGAGGTACCAGCATTCAATTTAAAATAGTCTGGTGGTGTTGCAATGCAGAGAATACAGTGCAAGTCCAGTTTCCTAAAATAGTCATAACAGTTTGAGCTACTTTCAAGGGATTAATCAGATGATTAAAGTGTGTGTGTGTGTGTGTGTGTGTGTGTGTGTGTGTGTATGTGTGTAAGAACATGATCATCTGATAGTGATCCTACAAATTTGGTTGACATTTGGTTTATGGCCAGCATATTATCAGTTAAAAAAATATCTATTTCGCATACTCTTGAGAAGAATGTTAACCTTCTACATGTTAGGGGCAAAATAATTTATCAGTCTTATAAATAAATATTTATAACTTGGTTATACTTGGTCATCCAAAAATTTTATATACTTAAAATGTTTTTGTCTGCTTTATTTATGAAAAGGACAAAATTTTATACTATCATGCCAAATTTATTTGCAATATTTTCCTGAATTCTATCAATTTTTCTTTGTATATTTCAAAGCTGTTATTTAAAGCATGTATGTTTATACTAATTGCATCTTCCTGATCAAGTGAAACTTTTCATCATATATGGTTCTCACTACTCTTAAAATTGAATGATCTTAAATTTTAATTTTATATTTATATAGCTTTACTCTAATTATATTTTATTAATATATACTTCCATCTTTTACTTCAACCATTTGTGTCTTTAACTTCTGACTTTAAATAGTATCAGTCCATTTAAAATATTTTATTTGGCATCATTGCTGTTGAGAAGTCTGATGTTAATTTGAATTGCTTTTTATTGTTTTGTAGATCTGTCTTTAATCTCAGTGGTTTCTTTTAACATGTTTTCATTTTCACAGTGACTTATAACTTGGCAATAAATATATCTAGACTTTGAAGTTTTTTTTTTTTTTTTTTTTTTTTTTTTTTTTTTTTTTTTTTTTTTTTTTTTTTTTTTTTTTTTTTTTTTTTTTTTTTGCATTGCACTTTATTTGTGAATCCAGCTTTCATCAGGTCTAGACAAGTGTTCACCATTATCTGTTAAGGTATCTTTCATTCTTTCCTGATGGGGCTAACATTAATTATCTGTATTTTTATTTTATTCTCTGTATTTCTTACTTTTACTTTCATTTTCTTTTCTCCCTGTGTTGCATCCTGAATACCTACTCAGGTTTAGCACAGTTGTTCATTAGTTTGTTGTATAACCTGTCCATTTAGCTACTTTTCTTTAATTTTAAGAATCATATTTTCAGCTATGAAATTCTGTTTTGTCATGTATTCCTGATATTTTTATTGCATTTTGCA
Organism: Solenodon paradoxus; assembly: GCA_004363575.1. Lineage (NCBI taxonomy): Eukaryota > Metazoa > Chordata > Mammalia > Eulipotyphla > Solenodontidae > Solenodon > Solenodon paradoxus. Next base: position 369,455 of record RJWH01000257.1, read on the forward strand.
GTCTATTCATTTTATTATTTCATGTTTTATTTCTTTAAATGTTTTTTTCTATTTTCTGTTGTATATTTGATACTTTACTATCTGAGCTCCTTGGAGATCTAAATTCCTTGTCAATAGTTTCTTTTGACTCTTATTCTGGATGATCTATTTTTATGTGCATTTAACTTCAAAATCTACCATACTACTGACAAAATTAAATCTTTTCTGCACAAATGGAGTTCTGTTGATTTGACTTGAAATACAACTGGTACTCTGGGTATGATTATACTTCTTAAGTTCCTTTGCTATATTAACAGGTGTGAATGTAACATTTACTGCTGATAAGTCTTCTGGATGTGGGAATATATTGCCTCCTAGAAGAACTTTACCATATATTGCTGGAAAGGCTTAAGTACCTTAAGATTAGAATGATTAAATGTTGTCTGTATTACAAGGACACAGTGAAGTCAAGGTAACAGCAAGTAAGATAAATCCTCATTTGTTAAACTTATTTTGGAGAGTCTTCTTTATGTTTTTAAAAGTAAAAAAGAAATCCTGTTTATTTCAAATAGGTAGCTATTAACTCTTTGGAGAGACTTGAAATACACCTCTGGTTTGCAAGGGCAAAATGAGAATAAAAAGTAAAGTGAAATTATCAGTTAATTCAATGACATCTTTTAAATTACACAAGGTTTCCTAATGACAACTCATGACACAGAATTCTACTGATCTATTTTCAAAGTCTTGATGATTTTTTTTAAAGTGAGATTTCTTAAATTATTATGTGTGATTGCTAAATAAAGGGAATAAAAGTTGTGGCATCAAAGAAGGACAAAAAATATAGTAATAGAATTTTACCTTCTAGAACCCCTTTTCTTTTTCTAAGACAGAAGTTGTGTGGAGTGGAAGTTGTCACACTTTCAAACATCAGTTGAAAGAACAGACAGAACTACTTCATTGACATTTATGCTACAAGATAGGAACGTGCCAGTCTTCTAGATTACTTAACCCTTTGGTGTATTTATGCAAAACTTTCTTCTTCCTTGTTTTCTATATCGTTGAACTATACCATGCTTTAAAATAGTTATTTGATATTGCTTTTCCTTTGTTTTAATTAAACACAAGTTTAATCAAGTACATATTTTATCTTATATTTGTCACTATATAAATGTGTTTCTCTTTATATAATTCTAATATTGCAGCATAAGGTAAAAAATATGAAGAAAAATATAAAGTCTTGAGCTTTCTATTCATGGAAACCATTAATGGAATCATTTTGCTTCATTTATAAACTTCATTTATAACAGAACAGTTGAGCTAATCACAGCTTTATGACTGGAAAAGTTAAGACTTTTTTCATTCACACATGACTTGTAAAATCAATGAGCCTGTAAGAGATGAACTCTTTTATAGTCATAGTTATGTATCATATATACAGCCTATGGCTCTTTATCTTTCTTGAGTAGCCTGTTAAGAATAACTGAAGAAGCAGTGGTGCATAAAAAATCCTGATTCATGCATCTCAGAGACTAAAAAATATTCACAAATTTAGTTAGGACTGTATTGCTGTCTTTATTAAGTAATGACTTTTAGCATGTAAATGAACAGAATTCTTTAAGATATTAGGTAAATTTGCAATTATTTTCTTTCTATCTAAAAAATTGTTTCCACATCTTCCTTAAAAAACACTAAACTTCAGGTAAAGGAATAATTATATAAACTTTTTCATAGATTTCTGCTATATTTTTTATTCCGCTATTATATTCCTGATGTACCACAATTTTCCTAGGTCAGAGTTCACATTTCTGTTTTCAACAAATGAAGAATCACATGGTTCTGTTTGAACTGACCCTTCTAGGAGAAGGGTTTAAAGAAAAAAGACTTGCTTGCCATTCTTGATATTTTCATAGAACCCTATTACTTATTAAAAACTAGTAAATTTCCAAATGTTGTATATGGTATCAGTACCAAAGTTTGTTGTAATTATTATTACAATTACAAATAACACACTACATAGGATACTATCAAACTTTTGTCATGCTCTATGTGTAGTGTAAAGATGTGATGATAAACTTTATAATGCAATGTTCTGGTTTGATAGCAGAGGTTGAGTGTTTCAATATCCAGATTCAAAGGGTGCCACTGGTTTTCCATGTGTTGACATCAGCTGTCTCTTTTGTGCAGACGTTATATGATTGCTATAAAAATATATTGGATGTTAAAAAAATGTCTAGGCTAAATACCTTCTCCATAAGAAGGTAGACCAGGAAACAAAAACAAAAGAATAGAAGTAGTTACTAAGTTTGGAATAATGATTCATTTATTTACTTGGAAAAATATTTGCATGTTTTTTCTAACATGCAGAGAAACAATGTGATTTTTATTGCATTACATTTTAAGTTTGAATCACAGGAGCAAGTGACCAGTGCAGCCATTTTTTCCCTTTCTGCCCAACTCAGTAACTATGATAAAAAACAGTCCATCGCTTGCTCTCCACTATCAGGATTCATTATGAAGAATCATCATAACTTTAATCTCATTGAAAAGAGGTTTTCTAACTTCCTAACACAAATCAAACCTACCTGTATTATCTATCTCTGTCAGTCAGACCATGCTCCTAATAAATATCCAGATACTCTGCAATAAAGGGGACTATTTATCATTCTACAAAGATGCAGTTTTATTTACACAATTGGAATACAGTTTTTCCAAATCTATGACCTATACTGTTGTCATCTTTAATGTATTTCTGGGGAAATACTGACAGAAAAAGCTGACAGAATGAATGTGAGATCAGTATCAAGGAGTTTTTAAGGATATAAATATAAAAAATGGCAAAGAAATATAGATGATTGAGTGAAAACAGCAGGGATAAGTCTTTGGGTATAATTGCCTCTTGATATCATTTTAGAAGAATGCAATGGAATATGTCACTTAGATAATATATGACAGTAGTACACAGACACTAATAATTAATCACAAAAAATTTTTCTCCTAAATTATGAAATTTTTTTCTGCTGGTGAATGATATATAGGGCTACTTAAGACTGAATTTGGACACATTACATATATAGAAAATCTCTGAATGTCTTTTGTCATCCTTAGTATACTATCGTATTTAAAAATTATGAATGTGTAATATGTAAATATTACATATACATATTACATATACAAATATGATAGCATACATCCTTTCATTTTATTGAAAATCTTATTTCAATCTCTCCTTTTATGCGTACTTTGTAATTGAGTTATAGAGTTTTATGTAACTATAGCTCTGAATACATGCTCTTTTAATCTCATTCATTGTCCATGATCATAAATCAAGAGGGGTGTCTAATAAATTCATAGAAAAGTTCAAGGAAGTCTTGATGACTACTGCTATTAACTTCCTTAGACCTCTACAACATATGACCTGCTTCTTTCTCTTTTAAGGTGGAAAACTTTACATACACGCTATATATTTTAGGGCAGTAACTATATTTCAAAAGCAGATTTAATCTGTATAATTTAGGGAAGTAGTGAGAAAGGGAAATGATGGCTAAAGAATGGAAAATGTATTATCATTTGCTTATGTCTAATGGTTATTTGATAATGCTCTTGATCGTGTGTTTTGTTTTATACTTCAAGGGAAAGAAAAAAAAATGTTGCTATGGCTAACTGGATATGAAGTAATTTACCATCTTTAAGGGCATACTGTCTGAACTCCCCACAACATCATAAAAATGTTGTTAAATAATTATCATATTGTTAAATTTCATCAGCTTCTTGACTATTCTAGATTCAATTTTGATGGACATCATTCTACTACCAATAATTATAAGTGTATCAGAAAAATTGACGTTCTCTCACAAGATGTATTAAATGCTATAGAAAGCAGTTAGTATTTTTAAAAGACTTTTTATCTTCCAGAAGGACTCCCCAGAATCTGATAGGCTTTTATTATATAGTAGGCTTTATTACCATCACCAGAAAACTGTCAGTATATAAGCAGAATCATGGATATGATTCCTCTACATAAATGCACTATTAACTTTTTAAAGCTGTATGATTCACTGCTCATGTACAAATAGCAGGGGCATCTAGAGTGAGAAGCCAATCATCCGCCATTTGCCAAATTTCTTTTACTTTACTGAAACTAGCTTTCAAATTGCTAAAAATACCCTGTGTGTGTCTAACTTTTAGAAACCCAGTGCTCTCTTCTGGAATCTCAGTTCCATAAACAAATAAAATTGAGAGCAAATGTTTTATTAGAGCTCTATCTAAAGGAACCAATGATTAAATTCATACATATAGTTGAAGAAAGTGATTAAGTGCATTGTATCATTTGACGTGAAGAACACAGCTTTCAATATAAGTGCTTGTTAAAAAGAATTATGGTAAAGGCTTGTTTCTATTAGTACATTCAATAAGCAAGCAAAATTAATGCATATGGTGGCATTAAGATAGTATTACCTATCTGGAACATAACTTTGATTATATAATAAAGTTTGAATATTTTTATTTATTTCAGTCAGCAGTCATTTTTCATATTTTGTTTTATACTCAAGAAAATATTGTTAGTTTTATTTTTACATCACTGTCATGCTTTTAACATTTAGAACTTTTGTACACAGATACAATAACTCTTTTCTATGCATTTTTATGATGTCTCTGGATATAAAACACCTAGCTTAAAGGAAGAACCTTACTTATTTCCTCAGAAATATATTGAATATTGCTAAATTTAAATTTATCCACCTTTAATTTCTTTTCTGCCTCTCATCAGAAATATACATTTTTTAAAAAGAGTGATTTCACGTGGGCATATTATAATCATCTGAGGTTGATAACATTAAATACATTCACATTATTGTACAATCATCATCATTAGTACATCTTCAGAACTTTTTCATTACCCCATATTAAACTAGGTGCCCATTAAACACTGATTTCCTGTTCCCTTTCCCCAAAACCCATGACAAGTATTATTCTATTTTCTGTTCCTATGAATTTGACAACTCTAGGTACCTCCTATAAGTGGAATTATTCAGTATCCTTTTGTGACTGGGTTATTTCACTTAATGTCTTCAAGACTCATCTATTTGTAGCATGTGTCAGAATTTCATTCATTTTTGAGGCTGAATAATAGCCATTATGGGTGTGATTACCACACTTTACTTATACACTCATTTGTCAGTGAACATTGAATTGTTTTTACCTTTGACTTGTGAATAATGCTGCTGTAAAATCTCAGAATCATTTACTTATTTCTCTCATTGTATCCATCACTGTCTACATTGTACTTACTTGCACTCATAATTCATTTTCTGCAGTGAATTATAACCTCCTTGATGATAGGGTCTTTGATGGCTCTGTGTTTAAAACCTCATTGTATTTAGCACTACTTTCAGAGATAATGTTAAATACTACCAATTGGATCATTAAATTCATCTTTGATAAACTCAACTTTTTTCATAGCCACCATCATCATCAAAAAAAGGAGAGAAAAATAAATTACACTTTTAACAATGATTATAGATAATTCCCTCTGTTTCTCTCCATCTCCAATTTCCTTTAAGAATGTTCAAAATAATTAAGAAAAAGACTATATATCCAAGTATGATAAAGTACATTGTAAACTACTGAAAGTAGTATAGACACACCCTGGTAACTAGTGGTTTAGTTCCCTGGATATAGTCCACATACATCCCAAATTTCCTGGTTCAAGACCTGGGACTTGCGGGAAGTAACCAAGAGGAACAACTAAGTGAAATAAATAAAAAATAAATAAAAATAAATAAAAAATAAATAAATAAAAAAGTCCTGCTCTTTCTTCCTATCTCCCTGCCTACTTACCTTTATTCCTGCCTGCACCTTTCCTTTAAAATATAAATAAAACCTAAAAGTAGTACAACTTAAAAAAAATCTCCGTGAACCTAAAAGAAATAACAGTTTCAGTTTTAGTCTGATTCAGTGACTTAGCAGCTTTCTATGTAACGGTGGTAGGAAAGTTCAGTAGCTGACAGACTCTACCAGTCCTTTAGTGCAGGCTGCAAGTGTTAGACATAACTAGCTGCCGTGTGTATTTTTTTTTTTAAGTTGCTACAATTTTCACCATATATTTACCTGTACAGCAACTTAAACATTCTGTACCAAGACTGATGCATTAAGTGATTCTGAATCTAGAGAAATAAGTAGAATTAAAAGGTAATAGAATTTGCAGAGCATTTGTTTTGGTACAGATACTATAACAGGTACTCAGCATATATATAATATATATTTTCACATATATAAGTAATATGAATATATGAATAAAATTCATACATACATATACATGAAATAGACTACATATATAATATGAATAAAATACATACATGCATTTCTCATATATATGGTCTATATATCGATATAGAAAACAGATGCACAGAAGCTATTTAATTTGTCAAGAAACTTGGCAAAAATTTGAATCTAGGTTTATCTGACACCAAAATTTCAATTTCTTCTAGTTTTTTGAAAATTGTTTGTACTAAAAACATTCATGCATTTTTTTCAGACTTCTTTTTCAGCTGTGCAGTTTCTTTTAGGTAAAGCTACTAGAACAGAAAGTGGCATCATTCTTTTCTCTTACAATTATTTAAAAAAATTTTAAATTATATACATAAAAAGGTAGTATATACACGATACAAAATCCAGTAGGCATAAAAAGACATATGTGAAGAAGTCTTCCTAACCCTGTGTCTGGCCACTTATTTTCCCTCTCCATGGGCAGTCAGTTACCAGTTTGTTTTTTATTATTCCCAGACAATCTCTGAAAATTTAAGCATATACTTTATGAAGTTATCTTCACTTAAAATACCTCACATACTGTTTCATATAGTACAAATAGTAGTGCTTCATGTTTTTATGGCTATATACAATTATACTTTGTGATTTAACTATAATTGTTTAACTGGTTTAGATTACTGCATATTTCCTTTGCTATTAAGACTAAAAACTTCAGTGATTGATTCTGTACTATGTTACTTCACACATGTCTTAAAATATTTCAAGGATAATTACTAAGAAGTGAAAGTTCTAGGCAAGATTACATGTGTTTTTAGTTTTTACACATTAGTTTGCATTTTCTTAAATTTTTTAAAGAAGAATTTCTGTGAGAGCTCCAAAGTACTTTATATATTTCATAAAATCAGCATCAGAATGCAGTGAGGAGATAAACAGCAATTATTTCATTAATGCTATAATTTAATTAAATTAGGAACCAGCACTAGAAAAACCACTGGCATTGCCTATAATGTGATTTGTTATCTAAGATCTTGTGTATCTATGAAGGTAGAAGAAATAGTCCAATGTTAGAAGAGAATTTTAGAGGATGGGGAGCAAGAAGAGTAGAACCATGTTTCATAGAATCACGTCCTTCAAGGCTTAAAAGACAAAGACTTCAGGACAGAGTAAGTCATTGTTTGTGTCTGGTTCTTCCCTGACCCTAAATTTTCCTCTCAAATTCCCACTGACAGCCATAAGTCCTTGAAGAAGTTAATGATGTGAAAAGAGATATCAAACTACGATTGAAAGGAAGTGATTAATTCAGAAGATAAAGAGATTTTAAATATTATTCAGCAGTAAATGAACTGATGCTTAACTTAAAGAAAACAATCCCCAATTATGTGGTTCAAATGTTTATAGAGTCCATGGACAGATTTATATTAATCAGAGAGGATATTTGTTTGCCTCTTCCACATTTTTTTTGTTCAGAACCCAACTACTAGCTTTATCCACATATATCAGCAAGATAAATTAAAAATAGCAACCATCATTTCAGGAGCAGTCATGAAGCACTATTGGAATTGTAATGTGGATTTAGCCTATTGTAGGAGATGAAAAATCTAGCTCTTCATTTGTTGGTCAAGATTATCTTCCCTGCTGATTTTCTCACAAACCTGTCTGCGCATACACAGGATCTCTTCCAGTTCTCTCTAGATGCTAGTCGAATACTCTCTCTGAAATTCTGTGTTTCTATTTCTTAGTTTTTCCATTTTTATTCTAAAGCCTTCATTTTTATTAGGTTTGGGTACTTTTTTATTTAAAGAAATGTACAGGCAGGAATAAAAGCAAGGAGGCAGTCAGGCAGGAATTGAGAGGAGGAAGAAGCACTTAATTTTATTCAGTTGTTCATCATTGGTTGTTTCTCATTCCAGGTCTTGAACTGAGGATCTTGGGATTTATGTATACTGCACCTGGTTTAAACTGCTAGGCTACTGGGGCATGCCTAGGTATGTTTTAAAGAGCAGTTTATAATAACATGGAGCATAAGTACAGAGATTCTCATGCACATGTGTAGCCTACCCTATTACCAATATACTCACAAGAATGAAACTTTTATTTTTTTTTACCAGAGATGATCCTATAGTGATATATCATAATCACCCAAAGTTCAAAATTTACCTAATAGTTTACTCTTGATGTACATTTGATGGGTTAACACAGATGTATAATGACATATATCCATCATTATGATATCATGCATAGTACGTACACTACCCTAAAAATCATCTGTATTCTGTCAGTCCTCCCCATCCTATGTGGGGAAACCACTGATTTTTTAAAATTGTTTAAAATGGTTTCATCTTTTCTAAATGTCATAGAGTTGGAAAAAACTTTTCAGATTGGCTTCTTCAATTTTGTAATGTGCACTTAAAGTTCCTTCCTGTCTTTTCATGGTTTGGTAGTTTATTTCCTTTTAGCATTGAATAATATTTCATTTTCTGGACAGAACACAGTTCATGTACCCATTCACTTACTGAAGGACATCTTGATTTCTCCAAGCTCTGGCCATTATAAATAAAGCTGTTACAGATGTCCCTGTGCATTTTTTGGAGTGGACATAAGTTTTTAGCTCCTGTGGATAAATACCAATAAACACAATTACTGGTTCATGATAAAATTATGTTAGTTTTGTAAGAAACTGCCAGTGTCTTCCAAAATGTCTACCATTTTTTATTCCCACCAGCATTGTATGAGGTTTCTGTTGCATCACATCTTTGACACATTGTGTTTGTAAGTGTTCTGATTTCTTTCATCCTACTAGGTACATAGTGATTTCTCATTGCTTAATTATGAATTTATTTGATGACATGTTATGTAGCGGATTTTTATTATGTTATTTGCTATTTGTATATCTTCTTTGATGAGATCTCTATTAAGACCTTTGGCCTGATTTTATTTAGGTTTTTTGTGTTTTTAATGTTGAGTTTTAAAGGTTTTTTGATAATGGTCCTTTCTTAGATGTGTATTTTACAAATATTTTTTCCATTTTATGACTTGTCTGCTAATTCTCTGGATACTATTTTTCTAATTCTCTTGATACTGGTTTAAAAAAATTTGAGTTTTAAATTTTAATAAATCCAACTTATACATTATTTCTTTGAAGGATTTTGTCTTTGGTTTTAGATCTAAAAAGCCATCACCAAACATAAATAAATAAATAAATGAGAAAGAACTGCAGAATGTTTTAAGGTCAGAAACTAATAGAAATCACATAACTTTCAAAGTTTTATCACTTGGTTTTTATAGCTTTATTGACTATTACCAAATTTCAGTGTATTTCAGATAATTACTATAACTGGGACATTAAAAAATACAAACTAATATAGTTGTCTCCATTCTTTCCCCCATGTCATTGCCATATCAAAGGTGATCTAAGTATTCTCCTATATTATCTTCTAGGAATTTTATGCTTCATTTTCACATTTAGGTAATTGAATCATCTTGAATTAATTTTTGGGAAGGATGTCAGATTTGTATGTAGATTCATTTTTTTGTTTGCTTTTTGCACACAGATGTCCGCTTGTTCCAGCGCAATTTATTGAAGAGACTTTTCTCCTTTGTCAAAGATTAGTTGACCATATTTATGGAAGTCTATTTCTGCATTCTGTATTCTATTCTACTATACATCGGTTTATTCTTTTTCTGATACCATATTGTCTTGATTACTATAGATTTATGTAAGTCTTGAAACTGGTTAGAGTAGTCTTCCAACTTTATTCTTCCTCTTTCAATAATATGTTGACTTTTCTGGTTCTTTTGCCTTTCCATATAAACTTTGGAAATAGTTTGTTTATATCCACAAATAACTTGATGATATTTTGATTGAGATCAAACTGGGAAGAACTGATACCTTGATGATATTCATTCTCATTATCCATGAATATGGACTCTCTCTCCATTACTTAGTTCTTGTTTTGCTATGTTCATCAGAGTTTTGTAACTTTCCTCATATAAGTGTTGTTAATATTGTGTTAGATTTGTATCTAAGTATTTCTATTGTTGGATGTTTTAATGTAGATGACATTGTGCTTTTAATGGAAATTCTACTTGTTCATTGTTCATATATAGGAAAATCATTGATTTTTTAATATTAATCCTGTATTCTACAACCTTGTTGTAAGAACCTATTAGTTCCAGGAATTTTTTACCTCTCTATTTCTTTTCTTTTCTACACAGGAAATCTTTTCATTTGTGAATAAAGTAATTTTTATATCTTTCTTCCCCAAGACTTTTATTTCCTTTGATTGCCTTATTACTTTATCAAGCACTGCTTATACTGTGTTGAAAATGACTGGTGAGAAGAAATATCCTTGCCTTTTCTGACCTTAGAGGTGGAGTTTTGAGTTATTCATCACTCTTTTCTCTGGTTTTTAACTATCATTTATATGATGACACTAAGATTGGGGAGTTGTTGATAATACAATGCCATTGAACACCAATCCATATCTGCTTTTGTCAAGGACAGAAGTGGGACCTTTGGCATGAGTCACCATAGAAAAATGAAGGCGGTAGAGGGCTCTTTTTTATACCAGTGTTGGTGCCTAAAACACTGTTGGAGTAAGAAAGTGACTGAGCCAATCTGGTAGATCCAAACCCTGAAGGAAAATTTGTATGGATACCTCTGAGGGTATTGGCAACTGTTTCCTGGACCATTAGCTATGTATACCACTCAGTACTGACTAATCATGGAACAGAATCATGAATAAGGTTAACTACCTTGATTTTAGTTCCAGTACTTTTCAGAGCTTGGAAAGGAAATTGATTCCATAATTATCCTCAGAATGATTCAACCCATCGATAGTTTAGGTAGTTCCTGGTGTCAGCTGTCTGTGTCAAGACTGATCTTGCTTTAGCCTTGGGTGATCTCTTGGTAGATTCATTGGTCTTCTGTTTCTGAAATCTCTATCTCTGACTTGGATGTTGTATATGTACTAATTTAATTCTAGTTTGAGTCATTTTAATTTCATATCTTCATGCTACAGATTGCATATCTGGCTTGTCTCCCCTATTTATGTGCAAATTATTGACTTCTGACTTCCAATTTATCCCTGAAGATATTGTACCTACTATATCTTCTTATATTTTAATTAAGTCTAAAATTTTTGCCTCTTTTATTGTTTACCATTTTTTTCATAACCCCTTTAAAGTTCTATGGTAACACAGGTCAGTAACTAGCTTTCTAATAGTCTGGAAAGGGATTCTACATGCTTTTCAAAGTTTTTATTCTCAGTTTTATCTTTTTCCTCTTTTTTGAGTCTAATCAGAAAAAAAAAAACAAAATAAACCTTTAGTCATTGTTTTCTTTTTAAAATAATGACCTTCAGGGAAAAATATTCTCCATAGGTTTCTTGTTTATTAAATTATAGTGATTCAAAAGTAACTTATATACATAAGATTAAACTTAGCTAGTGACTCATTTTTGTAAGAGAAGGAAATCAAGCCTAAGTCTATAGAAATTTTAACTAGAAGAAATAGTGTTTTGCTTTTCATTTCTTTGTAATATACAAGTAATGGTTTATAAACTTCCTTCAAACTGAGTATAGACATGCCATACCCCAGTCCCCATCACCCTTTCATTTGTCTTGTCTTACTCTGCCCATTTCCACTTCTATGGCTACCATTCTTCAGTAGTTTCTTGTCCTTACTCCAATTTCGAAACCCCATTATCCAATTATTATGTTTGTTGTCATTTTTTCTATTTTGGCCCTGAACTAATACAAATCCATAATATTTTAACCAGATAAGTAATGAGGACCATGTAAAGTATCATTTTTCATTATGATTTTTGTGGGTAGGAATTTCCTACCTTTAGTGACCTTCTGAGAAAAGAACTTTTAAGAAGTGTCTTTTAAAATAGTCATTTTATTCTAAAAATGAATAGCTTATGCTATAAATTTGAGCAAAACTTCCAAGTGAGAACATTATTCTTCTGAATGATGAAAATGAGCTCCTTTGTATTATATATAATGGAAGGCAAGGTATGTAGGTTTTAGTCCTATTGAATGTATATATTGTTACTGAAGGCATGGGGAGCATACTAAGGTGTGGGATGATCATTTGCCTAATATTAATTCCACAGCCTATTTTGTGGATGTAATGCATTATTAAAACAAACCAACAAGGCAGAAATGGGAATATATGAATCCAATGCGGTAATCATAAGCAATTTATATATAGGGAGATCTTGGTACTTAAAACATTTTTTAATTAAAATGTATAGTATGGTAGCAATACAAAGTAAAATCAGGCATTAAAGAAGGGCAAAAATATTTAAAATGCTAACTCAGGCTCAAATAGAAAGTCTGGTATGACTCTGCTTCTGTTGCATTATTCATATGAGAAGGTTTTTGTTGTGAGACGTGTAATCAGGCTTTTTGTAAAATGTGATAGAAACAGTGATCACAGATGCGAATTTCTTTTCCCTTTCTCTTTAGCAATGTTTAGTTAATAGATTATTTTGAAGTGAATCAAAAGTATATGGTTAGTTTAATTAAAAATAATCTATATGGCAAGGGTGTGTTTGCTGAGTTCCCATCTCTTACTCATGGTCTTGTAATAACAAGATTTTAGGAGATGAAAAATAAATCTGTGTTTGCAAGGTTGTGCTTTCACATTATTCTGAAAAGGCATGTATATGTATTAAACTGCTAATCACAACAAAAATCTAAAACATTGTTGAATTTCAGGATGTTTAGAAATTTAGAGTCCAGACAGACAGAAATTGAGTAATGACAATACAGACTGCTTTCCTTCTAGTCAAACTTTGAGTCACAAGAGTTTGAAGAACTACAGAGATTTTATTTGAAAATCACACAAAGGACCTGAATAGGCCTCTCATCAAAGAAGATACATAGATGGCATATTAAAACATGTTCTTAGGGAGTTGGAAATTAAAATAACAGCGGGACACCACTACACACTTGTTAGAATGGACAAGTGTCAGAATACTGATAGCACCAACTGTTGGTAAGAATGTGGAGGAATAGGAACTCTCATTCATGGTGGGCGGGGCAGCCAGAGAATACAAACTGACAGTGTACAAAATTAAATTAAACATACTCCTATATATGATCTAACAATTGCATTCCCTGTTATTTACCCAAATGAGTTGTCCACAAAGAAAAAGACCTTCATACCAATGTTTATTGTACTTTTACTCTTAATTGCTCAAACTTAGAAATTACTAATAGATCTTTAAGTAGGTGAATAGATAAATAAAATATGGCATATCCAGACAATTGGATAGTAATCAGTGTTAAAAGAAATGAACTACCAAGTCATTAAGACATGGAGAAATCTTAAATGCCAAATGAAGAGTCATTCTGAAAATAGTATGTTATGTAATTCCAACTGCATGACATTCTGGAAAAGGCAAAAATATGGAGACAGTAAAAAGATAAGTCAGTCATCAGGTGTTAGGCGGAGGTGATGAATAGGTACAGCACAGATTTTTAGGACAGTAAAAATATAGTATTTTGTATGATTCTATAATGGTAGAGATAGGACATTATACATGTATTCACATTAACCTTAAGTTAAACTAGGGAATTTGAGCAATAATGATATGTCAATGTGAGTTCATCAGTTATAACCAATGTACTACACTGGTGTGGAATTTTGATAGTGGGAGTGGATCTGCACATGTTGGAGGAGGACATGGGAATCTCTGCTGTGTTTTGCTCTAAAGCTCAAACTTCTCTAACAAAGCTATTTAAAAATTAATAAGAAATCTGATGACTGTCTGGATAGAAGATAAGTAAACAAAATTTTATATTTTCTTTTTTCTAGCAGTAAAACACTTACATATATAAATGGGAAAATTATTACATTTTTTATTATTAGATTTTTTAATTTATCCTATTTTTAAAAAGTATTTGAGAGCCTATTGCTGCCTTTCCTCATCCACTTTCTTTCCTGACCCAATGCTCTTGCCTTGGATTCCTCTTCACTCTAAGAGTATCTGTTTCTCCTTTGAGCTCAATCACATCCTCGCCTGACCATCCTTACTTTTCATTTCCCTCTTCCTCACAGCCAAAGGATATAAAAATGCCTTCTTAAAAAGCATATCCTTCTTTCATTAAAACTTAATCAATAACACAATTTTGGTATCATTAGTATTTTTAAAATACATTTATTGTTAAATATGGCCAACAAATACTTAGTAAGCAGCTATTATATGCTACCAGCTATGAGTGGTGACATGACTTTCCTCTAATAAATATTATGGATGAATTTATATAAAGAAACCAGTTTCAAAAGAAAAGCTTAGTGTTTGATAATATAAATAATACTGTTCCAGCTTCTTTAAACCATAAACTTTATGATATATCTCTATCATGAGGTATCTGCATTATCTGTGTAGTTAAGGAAACTGACCAATGTGAAAGCTATCTATAACTCCCCAAAGAGAGGGTATACCTAGAATTTTGAAATAGGTGTAAGACTCATCAAATTACAAGCCTTGTGAACTTTCTTCTCAAATTATTATCTCTTGTGATTTGAATTGTCTGAGTTTTGGTTTTCTTATTTGTAAAGAGAGGGTAAAGATACTGATCGCACTGGATTTTAAAGCAAAATAATTATTTCAAGGTCCTTAATATGGTATATACAGTTTAAACATGTAAAATTTAATTAATAATAATAAATTAGGGAATATAATAGAAAATATTATATTAACCAATGGTAATAAATATAAAATAAGTAAACTGTGTAAAATGCGCATGAAAAATGTAATAAAACTTTACATGAATAATTAAATTCAGTAGCCTTCTCTAGAGAGACTTCCTGTTACAAAAGTGTTACTTCCAAAGCAATATACATATTTAATGTAATTATAATCAAAGCATTATTGACTCAAAGAAGTATGGAGTATATTTTTGCTTAAAATTTTATTATAATATAAATTTATTTGCTTTTCTAGTTAAATGAGTGTAAATCAAACTTTGCTGTTACTTGAGAAAATGCTACCCTCAACCCAACATTTATTTAAATGCAATCATATATTTTTATCATTAAAAATATCTGGTATGTAGAAAACTGTTCGCTTGCTATTATAATTCTCTTATTCACATTCAAATTCTAAGCATGCACATTTTGAAGTAAATCAACAGAATTCTCAGTGAAAGGCAGTGTCTACAAATAATAAAACCAAAGAGATATTACAGCCAAAAGGCATGAAGAAAATATTTGTCATTCCTTTAAGACCACTATTAGAATTAACTCAGAATGTATGTCTCTTGTAATGAAAAATAATTCAGTCAAGTACTGAATTGTATCTCTGGGAAAATCAGGTTTGCTAGAAAATAGGCATCTAGGAGGCTAGGGAATCTATGTAGAATGAAATAATCACTGGTTATTTGTATTTTGAAAAGTAATATTTAAATATCTAATTCTGAGAGATTTGGCTTAAAACCATTTCAAGATTTTTAGTAATAATATGGTTACAATTTTCTTCTGTTGGTATTTTATTTTTACACGTGAAACATTTATCACCTAGATGATGAGGATATAAATAATTTGCAGATAGTTACATAATAAGCTATGGGAATTTTCAGTAAGAATGCGATTAGGAAAAATGATATTTGGGGATGAACACAGTTTCTGCTACACTTATGGTATGTAATGCGACAGGAATGAAAACCTTTCTAAAGGTTTTCTATAGGTTACTTACCCTTATCACTCCAGCAGCCACTCTATGATTCTGTGGGACCTTCTTCTCTTCACCTGTTTGTGTTTTAAGCTGCTCAGTGTGACTCTGATGGTCAAAGAACGGTGCTTATTGATTTTGTTTTTTTTAAAAAATAAATGAATAATGAAATGTGTACTGATTTTGCATAGTTATCTACTAATTATATACTAGATTATAATGATTAATAATTATAATTTATAGTTTTTGCTATTAAAATTTCAGTTGACTTTAATATCTTTCTTCATGGAAAAAGGTATAGATAATAAATAAAGCATAGTTTAAAAAACAGGTAGATCTTGACAACATCATATGGCTTAATGTAATACTGTAATACAGGCTTTAAAATGCTCTTTGTTCAAATCAGTGATTGGAAGACTCACAAAATTGGTTTATTAATTATCATTTTTATCAAGATTGAAAACTTTCAATGAATAATTGCTTTGTAGGTTATTGTTACTTTTGATAAAATCATTTTAATTAAAAAGAAACAGTTGGATGAAGAAAACTGGAGACAGTGAGTCTTGAAAAACTTAATGTTAAAATATTAGCAATAAAATGAATAACTTAATATGGCCTTTTTTTCCACCAGAAAAGTGCTTTTATCAATATATTTTTTTGGATTAACTGGAGACTGTCTTTGGGGTTATTTTACTCCATTCTTGCCCAGATATTTTCACTTGTAATGGCCTAAAATGTTGAACAAGACTCCTGACTTAGTCACGTTCTCTCTAGAGGACATCCTCACATTTCTCATAAAGAGCAAAATGATCATTTTGATTCATGGGTCTGCTAGAAAAAGGGCTCTTTACAGACTTTCTCTTTCCTGAGGTAAATTAACTTCCTTTGTTGTATAATTGCTGGGGTTATCTAAGTTTTGTTTTCTTTCATGAAGAAACCAGTGTTCTCAGCATAGGACAACTTTCTAAATTACTAACACAAATCCCTGAAATTTAGCAATGCTTACTCCTTTTTTCTTTTTAGAAGGAAAAGCTTGCATGGAAATTAAAGTAATTTATAGATTTGTAGATTTATTGAAATGTAGAACAAGAAAGAACTTAAAGATGGGCAAACCAGACCCTGTTTTCCTGTATAAAATAGTTTATTTCCATGTGTTATTTAGAAAGTGTTTCACTTTGAGCCCAGGGAAATGAGAAGCAAAGTATTTATGGCTTCTATTCTCACATTCCATCAACAATTTTTAAGGATAGCTGGGGGTAAAAATTATTTCTAACAAAAAGTTTAGAGCAGAACACTAAGGGAGAAATTTAAAGATATTACATTGACTAAGGAAACTTTTGTTTTGACTTACATGTGAATTCTTTAGTCTAAAAATGAACTGCTGTCAAGGACCAGTTCAAAGAAGAAATAGGTTTATACCTCCTTTGAAATCTATGAAAATTTCCAACTTTAGACTAAACCTAAATAACCTGCCATTTTATGACTCCATAGTCTCTTCACTTACAGAAAAGTGGAAATTTTTGAAGTAAACTTGCCTGGGTTGTAGAGTCTAACATGACCTACAATATGAAACTATCCCAATAATTGTTAAGACAATTTAAATTTATATAGCTTATTATTTTGATTTTATCCATTCCAGAAAATAAAGCTAGTGAAACATAGTGTATTGTTCAGACATTTATTCTTAAAATTAGACAGTCATGATTTTAGCTGTGGAAATAAAAGGGAGACATTACATTAATTTAGTATTTAAAAAGTACTTGGTCAAAGCTTCAAATAAAGTGCACATTATTTGGACCACTCACCTGAATATTTAACCATGTGACATGGACATTTTACAAGTGATGAGAATGAACATGATATCATGTTGAAGGCTGAAGAAGCTTGGTTTCTTCTACAACATTCTTTGCTTGACCAGGCATGTGCTGGGAGGCTGAAAGCCAGTCTTGCTAGATTCCCCCTGAAAAATTTTAACTATGCCACTAAGTATTGTTATATTAATTTAATAAATAACTCACACCATCTTCACCAGGATCTGCCAGAGGTGACCTCTCAACCTAAATATATTTATCTTCCCCCAAATTTGCAATTCCATTTGGAAAATTTTTTTCTCTCACGAAAGAGTCTTGATTTATCTTTAAAAATAAGTGCCCTATGCTTCTAAGTGCTCAGTGGTAAATGAGGCTGGATTGCAGATGTATATTTTTTGCTAAGTTAGAAGCATCTTGTCGGAGTTCTCTATAGAATATCTGACATCACTATTTAAGGAAACTCAGGTATGTGCTTGTTATTTTTAGAGACAAAGCTGGAATTTCTTGAGGGAACCTTTCATAGACACTGACACTAAACTTACAACAACTTTGAAAGTAAGAAATGGAAAATGTTCAGAAAGAGAACAATAGTTAACTAAGATAAAGCAAATTTTAGAAGTCACTGACTGATCAAAAGCAATTTATTCTCACATCAGTAATGACATATATCAAAATTGAGAATGTTTTTTGCTTGCCACTTGGATAAAGGCATAAACACAGTCTTGTTGAGGGGAGGGCAATTTGTTACTACCTTGCGAACGCTTTAGAAATGGACCTAACAGACTCATATTCCTTAGAGGAACAGTACCTCATGATAAGGATTTTCAATGTATTCTTTATTTTGTTGAAAATATAAGCAATCTGCCTGCCCTGTAGTTGAGAGTGACTAAGTAAATTCTGATAAAATGTGCAGTACAAAAGATTAGGTTCTACTCAAGTATTCAAACTATGGTGACAATTATTGACATAGAATTTCATATAATATCAATGAAAAAGTAAGTTAAAAAGTAGTATGAGGATCAGAATGTCTAGAAGGATGCGCAAGTTTTTTTTTTTTTTTTTTAAAGTCGACTATAGATTGTATTCTGATTTCACCAGATTTTTTTGCTAATGTTCCTTTCCAGGATACCACATCACATCCAGTTTCACTGTCTTCTTTGACTTCTCCAATCTGTGCTAGTTTCTCAGTCTTACCTGTTTATCTTGATCTTGACTCTTTTGAAGGGTAGTGATCAGGTGTTTTGTACAATGTCTCAGTGGAATTCATCTGATAACTACTCATTGTTAAACTGGTGTTATGAGCTTTGGAGAACATCATGGAGGTTAAGTGCCATCTTAGCCTGTATGTCAGGAGATACATGACAACCTGATTTATCACTGATCATCTCAACCATGATTGCTGGTTTCTCTAAGATCCTAACTATTGAGCCTGTGCTATTAGCAGCTTCTCTGTAATATAAATCCCCTAAGTTCTAACATATTGATTGGAGGAACTAAGCAAGACAATTTTTGGACAGCTTCTTAGATAAGAGAGTTACAGTGACAGGAGAGGAATGAATTTAACCCACTCTGTGGTATTGGTTTTCTGGAAACATAGACACTGGACTCATTCCTGAAGCCCATTAAATTTCTCCTTGTCCAGAACTGATCTTTTTTCATCCTCTGCAAAATAAATACTATCTATGGAAATATGCCATTTAGAAATCTAGGAATACTGAGTTCAAAGTGATAGCAGATTTGGCTACACAAAACTCATTTTTACATGCCAGAAAGTATTAAATTTTTGATGGAACATTGTATTACAACATTATATCAGTTTCAAGTATCTATCCTAAATCAACATCTGTATATATTACAATAAATACACCAATACAAATCCTACTCAATCCTTAATATGATTGACCCTTTTTATCCAATTTATTTGCATCCCACCCCCTTCCTTCATGCCTTCCAGTAACCATTTATTTGGTCTTATAGTCTAATTTTTAAAAAATTTTTCTTTCATTTAGTTCATTTTATTCCATTAACTTAGAAGTCTTATTTCTTTTATGCTTTGGAGAGACTCATCTGATTCTTTTTCTTAACTGCATTCATTTCCTCTGAGCTTTGTCAATGCATGGTATCATATAAATTTGAATACATACACTGCTTATCGAAATTTCCAATCCTAGTTAGTTTGATTTTTCATCTTTTATATCTGACTTGATAGGCGCAATGACTTCTCTCCCTCTTTTACTGTGGCTTCTACATTAGATTGCTGTGAGTGAATCCTGGACCTGTACCCTGTTATATGTGCTATTTTTTGTAGACTGAGGGACAAATTACGTGTGTGAAATGCTTTGCACACATCATAAAAATTAAAATGTAAAATTGATATTATTGAAGGTGACAGTCCTGATTATGAAGTCTATGGTACTTAACGAATACAATCGAAAATCTCCCTCAGTCAAAAGCTTTTAGTAACTTCTTACTAAACTTTTACTTACTGCTGCCTAGGAAGAATAGTTAAGACTTTCTCTTAGCTCTTCTCACTCACTGCTCCTCTTTGTGCTGTGTCATTCATGGAACTTTATGGGTTCTATGAAAAATAGAAGATAATACAATTTTAGAACAGCTGGCTTCTGGTCAACTTTGATGTCTCATACCTAGTAAGTTTCTAATTTAATTAGAGTAAAATATTTTTATATTGCTTTTAAAGGACAAAAAAAAAAAGAGAAAATTTATAATTTAATAGATCCATGAACTATTAAAGGGGAAAAGTAGAAGTAGCTGGGATAAAGAAATGTTAATACATCTGAGAATATCCCATTTTCATGTTAATCAGAGTTTTAAACTTTTCATTTTCATAAATGTATACATGTATTTTTTTCTCTTTTGTGAGCAAAGCTTGATTATTAAACCCTTCCTTTGTGCAAGGTACAAAGCCTGAAATTCTCCACAAATATTTGAGGTAGACATAGCTATGTCCAGTTTTAAGATGAGAAAATATAAATGTATGTTAGCATATTGTGCAAGATTACATAATTCCAAAGATTATATGTAGATCTTTTTTTGACCACCTGAAAATTAATCACTTATACCCCCCATTTATATCTTTTTCTTGTCTTATTGCAGTAGTCAGTATTTCCAACACTATCTTGAATAGTAGTTGAGAATGGAGATCTTTGCTTTGTTTCTTAGAGGAAACATTTTCAGTTTCTCTCCATTGAATATTGTGCTTGCTGTGGGTTTGTCATATATAACCTTTACTATATTGAAGTACATTCCATCATTATGTGTAGACTTTTTAATATGAAAGTGTGTTGAGTCTTGTCAAATGCTTTTTCTTCATCTATTCAGATGATCGTGTGGTTTTTGTCTTTCTTTTTATTGATGTAGTGTATCACATTTATTTACTTATGTATATTAAACCATATTTGCATATCTGGAATGAATCCCTCTTGATCATGGTGTATGATTCGTTTATGAGTACGAGTTTTTTTATTCAGTTTGCTAGTATTTTATTGAGAATTTTTTACATCATTATTCATCAAGGATATGGACCTGTAATTTTCTTTTTTGGTGACCTCTTTGGTTTTGGAATCAGGCTAATGTTGGCATCATAAAATATCTTTGGGAGATTGCTTCTTCAATATTTTGGAATAATTTGAGAAGGATTGGTATTAATTATTCTTTGAACAATTGATAGACTTCACCGGTAAAACCATCTAGTCCAGAGCTTTTGTTTTGGGGGAGATTTTAAATTTCTGTTTCAATTTCCTTGCTTATGATTGATCTGTTAAGAATTTCTATTTCTTCCTGGTTTTACCTTAGAATGATATATGTTTTCAAGAATGTGTCCATTTCTTCAAGGTTATCTAATTTGTTGCCATACATGTGTACTTAGTATTCTCCAATAATCCTCTGTATTTCTGTTGTATCAGTTGTGATTTCTTTTCTTTCATTTGTGGTTTTATTTGTGTTTTCTTTTTCCTCTTTGTGAATGTGGCTAGTGGTTTGTATATTTTGTTTATCCTTTCAAAACCAAATCTTGGTTTCATTGATTTTTGGAAGTCTTTTTTATTTCTATTGATTTCTGCTCTAAATTTTATTATTTCTTTCCTTATACTGTTTTGATTTCTATTTTTCTCTTCTTTTTCTAGTTCCTTTAGGTGAAGGTTTAGAATTTTTATTTTTGTTCTTCTTGTTTCCTGAGGTGTGATTGCATACTATAAATTTCTCTCTTAATACTGCTTTTCCTGTATCCCACAGATTCTGATAAGCTATGTTTTCATTTTCATTCATTTCACCTTTTGTTTCTTCCTTGATCCAATAGTTGTTTAACAACATGTTATTTATTCTCCATTCCTTTGCATTTTTGACTTCCTTCTTTTGGTTGATCTCTAGTTTGATGGCATTATAATTTGAAAAGATGCCAGACATGATTTCACTATTTGTAAATTTATTGAGACTTGACTTGTATGCCAGCATATTATCTATCCTTATAATGTTCCATGTGCACTTGAAAAGAATATGTAGTCTATTGTTTTAGGATGAAATACTACATTTTTTTAAGTTCATCTCTTGTAATTTATTGTTTAATGTTGTCGTTTATTAATTTCTTTTTGGATTATCTGTCTTTTACTCTGATTGGTCTGTTGATGACTCCTACTATTATTGTTGCTGTATATCTCCCTTTGGATCTATTAATATTTGCATAATATACTTGGGTGTTCCTTTATTGGATGCATAAATATTAATGTGTGTTATGTGTCTCATATTGACCTTTTTAATCATTATATAATGGCTATATATAACTTATGTTACCTTTTTTGATGTAAGCCTATTTTGTTTGAGATGAATATTGCAGTTCCTGCTTTTTGAGTTTTACTAGTGGCTTGGAGTACCATTCTCCATTTCTTTACTTTAAGTCTCTTGCTTGTTTCTGGATCTTAAATAAGTATCTTACAAATAGCATATAGTTGGGTTTTGTTTCTTAATCCAGCTAGCCACTCTATGTCTTTTGATTGGTGAATTCAATCAGAGTGATTATTGAAATTTGAGAACTTACTGCTGCCATTTTGATTTTTGGTTTTTGTTTTTGTATACCTAGTTATTCCCTTGCTTAGTTTTTTGTAGACTTCCTACTTTTTGATTTAGGTGGAAGAACCTCTTTTAGCATTTCTTGTAGGAGAGGTCTATGGTAAAAAAAATTCTTTAGTGTTTTTTTGTTTTTTTTTTTTTGTCATGGAATATCCTATCTGAGACTGTTTTGCTGAATTTAGTATTCTTGAATGACAGTTTTATCTTGGAGTTTTCTAGAATCATCACTCCATTCTGTCTTGGCTTGTAAACTTTCTGCTGCGAGAACTCTGATGATAGCCTGATGGGTTTACACTTAAATGTTACTTGCTTTGTTTCCCTGGCCATATTTAGAATTTTTTCTTTGTGTTGGATTTTTGATATCTTTGCAATTATATTTCTTGGTGTAGGTCTTTTTGCATTTAGATAATTTGGTGTTTTGTTAGCTTCATTTACTTGTATGTTCATATCCTTCCCCAGGTTTAGGGATTTTTCCACAGTTATTTCTTTGACTATGATCTGTTTCTTTCTATTTCTCTTCACCTATACTTTCCATTGTTCATATATTGTCTTTCCTAATTGACTCAGATGGTTTTAGGGGAGTTTTTTTTGTTTTGTTTTGTTTTGATATTTAATATCTATCTCTTCTTTGACATGGCTTCTTTCTACATTTCTATACTCCACATTATTGATCCTATCCTCTGTTTAGTTCTGCCTCCATAACTTTCTATGTGCTCTTGATCTTGCTTGTCATTTTCTTTGTCTCCTGGGTCTCTGTTATTTTCTTATGTAAACTTTCAATTTCTACATTTTGTTCCTTGATTGTATTTTTTAGCTCACTGACTTTGTTTTGCTGAATTTTCTGGAAGCCTTTGATCTGTTTTTGTGAGTTGTCTTTTATCTCTCTGAGTTTTTTTTATTATTATTGTAACTGTGAATTCCTTATATGTTGGAGAGAAACAGTTATCCATATTTCCCAAACTGGTCTTTGATAGAATGTCTTCGTATGTGTCCATGGTTTCTTGAGATTTAAGAATTTTCTTTTATTCCAGGTCAGCCTTTTTCACTAAACCTCCCACAATTGGATCCAACAGTCCACACTCTGTGGTATTAGAATTAGAAAAGGAGAGGACTCCTTTGGAGCTGGGTCCCTTGAGATCTTGGTGGGTGAAAGAGAGTGCTTTTCTTCCCTGTGTTCCAACCACATGACTGAGATTTCAGGTTCAGCCCTCTTTATTTTGGTTTTCCTTCAGCCCAGTGATGAGTACCCAGCTCTCTTCTTCCTCTGTGGGGGTATAGCTGGAAATGTAACTTGTGGAGCTGCCACAAAATAATCAGTTCCAAGAGCCCCACCACTCCACTCTGTACCAGTGTGCGACTGGTCAATCACTTCCCATGCAATGGCTGTAGTTTGTATAGGCTCACCCACCTCCATTTCATAGATTCTTATGGTCTCTTCTGTGTACCTCTAAATGCTGTGAAGCCATTTCCAATCACTGGGGCACTGATGAACTTCTTGTCTATGCCTTAACCAGAAAGAAAGCTGACTTGTCTCACTTACTTAGATAAGGGATCTGCTTCCACCACCATTTTTCCTTAAGCTCAAAGAGAAGTCATATGTTGAATTAAGTGAGAAGAAGCACACTACATTAAGGCAATAATTATAGAACAATACTTCTCTAACCAAAATAATATATACAGATTTCCCTTTAAGGATAATTTGATTTATGGAACTCCAGTATTGACTTAAATTAATTTGATAGTATTACAAATGCACAAAGATAAAACTAGGTATATATTCCTTATATTTATGGTTCTCATATTACTGAAAACCAAACCAAATGCATACTTAAGTAGTAATAAAATTATAAGTAAATAACTCCCAATTTAGAAACAATATATCATGCTATATCACATATATGCAGAAAGCAACTTACTATTTAAAATGAGAATATAACACAAACTTCCAAGTCTGATATTCCTTTATGTTCAGTGTATTTACATGTTTTCATCAGCTTAATTTTTTCATCACTTTCTTCTTTATGGAGTTTTATAATACTTTCATTTTGTGTACCATGTTGTGATGTTATTTATTTTGATTAGTCATGAATACATTATTTTACATATTAAGCACAGTTCTATTCTTTAATTTTTGTAATAAAATATTATTATAGTTTAAAAGTTCAGATAAATTATAAGGATTACAGCAAAAAGGCAATTTCTATTATTTCCTTACCATTCCAGAGACCCAATTGCAAATCCAAATTGTTTAAAATATATTACTTGTGGCAGAAAAACTTTAAAATCATTAGATAATTAGGTCTATTTCTGAATCTAACAATTATTTCTAGATAATATGTTCATTTTCTACTATGTCTCAATTTATCAAATTTAGATATTCTTCACAGTTCTTTATATGGAGAACTTAATGTCATGTTTTATACTACCATACTTCAGTAGTTCACTCCATTTTTCCAATAATTCTTACATTTACACTATTTGTTCAAATCCATCTTCTGTATTTTAATAAAATATTGACAAATATTGACACTTTTATTCAGTCCTGAGTCAGATAATATACTATGATGATATTTATTTTTTAAACTTTCTGTTTTTTGTGGAACTAATAATCACTTTGTATATGTGATTTCTTCTTATTCCGTTCCTTTATAACTAATTTCAATGTCTTCAACAGGATATTCTTTTCTACATAGTCTTGTAAGTGATCATTAGTTCAGTTATTATATTTTTTCTGGAGTCATCCCTTCTGGAGCACACCATTTTCTACCAGATATAGACTGACTGCCTGCTAACTTCTTACAAGTATCCTACATGTTATTCTTTCTCCCTTGCTTGGAGAAGAGCATCCTTTAATAGCTTTCTGAGAAAGGGTACAGGGAAGTTGACTGATCTGAAACTATCTTTATCCTAATCTCATACAAATTGATGGCTGCCTGGATTTAATTCCAAATTGAGTAATGAATAAATAGTATTTTATTTACACTTGAAGGCATTTATTTGTTTATATTTTTTACAAATGTTTAGTGTTTAAGTTTGCTATTAAAATGTATTTGTACATTTTTTTGGGTAAATTTTCCAATACTTTATATGTAATCTTTTCTATTTGTCACTCTCTGAAATGTTCTAGTATTTTTATATATTTTTCTTTTATTATCTGTTTTTTTGTCTTTTCCTTTTATTTTTTTCTGGAAGCTGGCTCTCCCAACCCCCTTATATTTAAATACTTTGGTTGATTTTGTCCACTCTTAAGTCTTTAGTTGTCTTTGCAGTTTAGATTATTCTTTTTAAAATACAATATAGTTTTTAACAATACAATGTCATGCATTATCTCCCTTAGCATATTAATTAAATGCTTTTTAAGTTTTTATTTACTTATTACATTATTTTTATGTGTTGGTTTAAACCTCTTTGATATTGAAAACTTTGCCTAAATATGGGTGTCCTTGGTGGTTTATTTGTAATTAAATTAGGGGCACTAATGATTGTGTGATCAGAGCTTGTGAAAGGTTAACTTCTCTATCAGACAGAGTTTAGAGTCACAGAAAAATTGACATCTTTGTTAGAAAATTCTTTATTTTGGGGGCTGCCCTGTGCATTGGGTGTATAGTGTCTTCCCTATCTCATACCCACTGGATGCCAGTAGTGTTCCTTCTAATTATAATAATAAAAAATGTCTCCAGATGTTGCCAAATGTCTCTTGGAGGACGTCACAGGTGGGAAGCATTGCTATAGTGAGATCAACTAGGGTTTGTACCACTTGCCAATTTTGTATCTGATATGTGAATATCAGATTCCATTGTTATCTTAGGGTTTTCCTGAGCAGAAGTAATAGGGTGTGTATTTATTATATTGTGTAAAATCCTATGGAATCCATGACTAAGTTGCTAGAACTAATAAATGAATTTGTCAAAGTTGCCAGGTATTGATATTAATTTAAAAACATCAAATGTATTTCTCTTTCCTAGCAAAAAAATAGTTCCAGTTATCCAGCCTAGAGGGTGTGATTTGTATTGATGTTCTCTGCAGTTAAGTCTGCTCTTTAGACTTAAAATGGTGTGAGGTAAGCATTCCTTCCCATTGTAGTAATAGTTAAACATTATTTTAGTTGTAGTTAAACATAACTTTTATATGATCCAACCATTCTATCATTAGCTATTTAACTTTGATTTGTTATTACAAGATAAACAAAAGCATATGTTTATATAAATAGTTATAAAATAATGTTCATGGAAGCTTAATTTTTTTCCAGGAATATCTGAAAAATAACCCAAATGATCATCCATGGGTGAATGAATAAACAAGTCATATATTTGTAGAAAATAATACTCAGTAGTCATACAAAAGGAATTTGCTATGGCTATATATGAATCTCAAAATAGTTGTGCTAAATGAAAAGATAGAAAAAATGAATCTTTAATATATGATTATAGGAATTTCTAAAAAAAAATCTAAAATTTGTAGTATCAAAAAGTATATCAGTGGTTACCTAGGAATGAGATGGAGTGGAGCCAGTCAGGAGAGAGTAATTATGTAAGTACACAAGAAAACTTTCTGGAATGATGGATGTATTAATATCGTCATTGCAGTACTGATTTCCTGGGTGTATACCTCTATCAACAATTTATCAAATTGTACACTTGTTGGATAATTTATACTCCTATATTATTTAACTATAAACTGTCAGTATTTTAGTAAAGACTGAACATACAGTGCAGAAGAAGAAATGTGATTTCCATTGAGTTTGAAATTAAGCTTTTGGAGTGGACTAAATTTAAAAATCACAATTGCCATAAAAGTATTAAATTTGACAAGATTTTTATTAAGACTTTGAAAATGGGATTTGATAGTAGTGCTGATAATTCGAATTATAGAAACAGAAAAATAGACATTCGCACTCAGCTTAGAAAACTCAAGAAACTGATAGCATGTGAATATAGTAATGGATGTGTGATTGGTTGTTTGCTGTTTTCATCATTAAGAAAAGCAGAACAGAGGCAATATAATTTCAAAATGTAACTCCAGTAGTATTAATTTTACTGACAAAATATCAGATAATATATCATTTGCTGTAAAATTGAAAATATTGTTTAGAGTCAGCATTTTATGTAAAACACTTTTCCATAGTTGATTATACAAGTTCTGCAGTTGTCAAAATTGCTCCTTAGTTATATTTTGCCTGTGTGTGAAAATTCTTAACTCAGTTACTAGTATAAATTTTTAATAAAATAAAACTATATTTGTGTTTAAAGAAACAGCACTCAACCTGACCCTTTCTCTTAATTTTATCAATACTTTTTATTGCCCAAGGATCTGAGTAGAGGAATATTTCCATGAAATAACTAGTGCAATTGCCAGTATGAAAAATGCAAACCAAGGACCATGCAGGGCTTGGAGACATTTCCTTTTTCTTGATTTACCATACTGTGATGTTCCATAGCTGGGAAAGATGCAAAGATGTTGATCTGGGAAAGGAACAGGATATAGAAATTTTCCAAGAGTTATTTTATTAACTCATCCATATGATAATGCTAATAGACCAAGGAAAAACCATGAATCAAATTTCTTTTAACCACAATTTATGACATGTAATTTAGATTTATGCTGCATCCAAATGGTATCTAAGATTTGTCCATGGAGGACAGTTAAACTGTCATAATAATAATACTATGTGGTTACTTTATGTGGCTTCTGAAGAATGTTTAAGAAATACCATTGCTGTTGATGGAATAATCTTTGAGGAGTACTTCAGGAACATTTTTCTTGTGTTATACTCCAAATAGTCTTTCCACAGTTGACTGATTTTTTATACTCCCTGCCCAAATCAAAACAAATAAACAAAAGCCCCTATGGAATTGTTTAAATTTCCTTCTGCTTGATTCCTCTCTAACAAACTTTTTTTCTCACTTAACAACCCATGTTCTGGCTGAATAATTTATGTTTATGTGCATAGCCTATTAGTGTTTGTTAATTTCCTATTTCCTGAATACGCTGTGCTAGATCCTCTATGAAATGAAAATTATGAAGAAAAGAAACACCAGAATGTTTATGCAAATACTAAGCAGGTTATGGAGATATGCTTCCATTTGGGGGAAAACAGTGTTTCCCCTTTAAAATAGATTAGTAGAGTGGCATGTTTTGATATTCAGTATGTTTACTCTGAAAGTTATTCTAAAATAATACCCTTTTTCTTAAACAAGGGTGGGTCTGAAACATACCCAGTAAAGAGACTGAAATTAGCCTTAGAGAAGTAGCAGTTCTAGAATTAATAGGTCTAGAAACAGGCTTGTCAGCATTTCATGTGAGAAATTATATTTTCTGTTCCCTCTCACCCAATTATATGCATATATTATATATACACATATATATGCTACATATGTATATATACATCAAAATATTTCTTTGTATTTGACTTTTAAAATATTTATGCCTATATGTGTATGTATGTATATATTTCTTACATTTCAAAAAAGTAATTAAAGTTATCCTTAGAATATATTTCTCATATTTTATTGTATATATAAACTAATGCTTAGCTGTTTTGGAAATGGAGTGAGGGACTACAAATAAAAGTAATCACTGAACATTGATTTGTTATTACTCTGCCACCACGATAAGGCTTGAATCAGCATAAAATGAGAATTAATTTCTCTATCTATCTATCTATCTGAATGAGAATGTCCAAGGCCTTTCAGGAACTTCCAGGAACTCAGTTTAAAAATAGGCCTTTCAGTCTACTCGTTTTCTAATTAAATTTCTTAAAACCTAAAGAGTTTAGATATGTGAGTACTAAATGCTATCATACTACTAAAAAGAAAAAGAAAAAAAATATTAGAAATTTAAGGGGAAAAATTATAGCAGGTTCTTTGTCTTTCTATAAATAGCACAATATATAAGGAGTTTCATGAAAGCACACAAAAACTATAATTGTCTTCCTGGGGTGGGGAGGGATGATAAAGTCCCATTATCAGATATATCAAACCTTTCTCAGAAATTCCTAGTTCCTTGACAGTTAGTACTTCTTTATCAGGCCTAAAGTATCTGATAAAATCAGAGAAGCAGGACAATTGAGTAGGGGTGTGGGTAGGGGATGGGAGGATTGACTTTCAACATTTCTGGTGATCTGAGCAGCTAGGATTCAGAAGCCACCTGTAGGTGAAATGACACTCTAAAATTGACTTTGCTCTTTCCCCAAACTCTCCCTAAGTTTCCCTAGGTCCTAACTCTGAACAGTATCATGATATGTAGGCCAAGACAGAGCATCAACAAAAAAGCCCAGGTAGTTATAGACATACATTGGACAGATGAACTTAAGATAGAAAGTGTTCCATAACTACTGAGGTACTACCTTGGAGTTTCTCTTTCCCTTGTATGTCTTCACTACGATGCTGGTGTGCAAGGTTACTTTTCTTCTTTTATAACTTAGGCCACATTTTATACTAATCTCTCAGCTATAAGATAAAAATCTATATTTCTTGCCACAGCAAGACTATAGCAATAAATAGGTGATTGAAAAAAAGATCAAAGAAAATATTTATTAGCTATAGTTTAGCCTTTGTAAAATTAAATCTACTCTTTTTTTAACTACATATGCACAGAAAAAATATTTAAAAAAATAAAAATTTTTACAGGTATAATTTAAAGGGGAGGAGAATCAATTTTATTTTTTACACATTATACACTGACTTAAAATTTTAGTGTATTTATATTATTAAAAAATAAGCAATAATAAACTCGTCCCATTTTGGAAGAGAATAGAAGCTTTATATAAAATAGCTATTTATTTCAATTGACAAAAGTTGTTATATTCAAAGGATTTTTAAGTAAATACTAGCAGATACAAAAGGGGGAAATAATTATGGAAGGTGCACACAAAATAGGAATAGGTTACATTTTCAAAGTACAGGTTTTTGATTCTTTTATACCCCTATCCCCCAGGGAGGAATGAGCAATTTCAAATGCATCTTACCAAACCAGCTTCTCAGTCAGCTTCCTTCTGCTTTGTGCTGGCCACCTCCTGTTTCCTATCAAAATGGGAGTCATCTTGGGGGTCATTTATGTCTTCCTCAGTTGAAACACATCTCTTCCCAGAAATGCTCTTTCATTCTGACAGACAGGTCTAAGCTGCCTCCTCTTTGCTTACTGGCCAGACTCTGAATGGGTTCATCCTTTTGGGCTTAGACTGCCTCCTCTATCCTTTTACTGAAGCACTGGTGCCTCTCTCAGGTGAGATGAGCTTCACTAAGAAATGTCCTTCATCTCATTTTCCACTATTAGAATCATAACAGATAACTCACAGTTACTTGAAGTTCAAAACCTAATGCTTGTTTATAAGCTATATGACTTGAAAAAATGATTTCTGTGAGGCCCAACTTCCTCATCTAAAATATGACTATAATAATGTTAACGTTGAAGGTTGTGAGAACTGCACGTGCTAAAGTGCCTGGAGCATAACAAACACAGTATAAAGGGAGATGTTGTAGGAATTTGTCCACATCATACAATAGGGGAAATATCTTTTTATTTTATTTACCAAAAAATCCCTCATGAGCCAACAGTAATACATACACTTTGTGTTCCTTCTGTCCCAGCATCTGCTCCCGTTTTCCAGTTTGAACAAGAGCACATGTTTGGATACCACAGACTGGCACTGGAGAGCTACCTGAAGATCCACAATCATTGCCTCAGTACACTTGAAACCAGTAGTGCTGCCTTTACAGTAAGTAAGCATGCATGTGGTGAAGTCATTTCTCTAGAAACACTTATTAATCCCCTCTTCTTTCCTGTTTACTTTCTTTCTTCTCTTTACCTTTGTTCCCCCATCCCTTTTTTCTTCTCTTCCTCTTGTCTTTTTGTAGCTGTGTTAAGCTAGGTAATGAAATTTAACTTAAAACAAAAAACTATGAGCAAATTTTATTTTAATTATTACTGCTTAACAAATTACACTAAACTTAGTGGGTTAAAACAAAATAATTCTTTACATTTTTCATGAGTATGAAATGTGGACTGGGGTTAGTAGTAAAGGCTCATCTGTTCTACATGCCGTTCACTGAGGTGACTTTAGAGTTGGAATATTTGCTTTTAGGGTTGCTCATTCAGATCATTAGAGAGTTGATGCTGACTGTTAGCAGGGAGCTCAGATGTGGATGGAACTTCAGTTCACTTATCATGTGCTTCTCTGTGTGAGTTGGTCTTCCTTCTACCAATGTGTCAATGACTTTCCAGGGAGATTATTGAAGACAGAAGAGTCAAGTGCAAGCTCTGCCACATTTTATGATCTAACCTCAAATTTATGTAGTATTATTTTCTTCTCTACTCTATAACTTGAAGTAGTTACAAAGGCCATGCTTGTTTAAGAGAAGGAAGGAGCAAAAACTCTAGTTCTTGTTGAGCAAGAAGACTGTGTGGGATGGGCAGCTCTACTGTAGCATATAGACTACTAAGGCAGACATATTTCATAGCCTCATGGAGCTTATTTTCAAACAGGAAGCTTCAACGAGTGAACAATCACCCACAATGGTGGGTGACATAAGACAGGCAAAGGACAGGGCTCCACGGAAGCCTGGAACTGAAAACTTCCAGGAAGAAGAGATAACCAGGCTAAGAATTTGAAGATGAACAGAAGTCAGAAGTTTAAGTTTGAGAGTGATGAGTTAAGAATGTTTTAGTGGCTTCTCTGCCACCGGGATAATATTTCATTACAATCTTCTTGAAGTTTATAAATCTATGTAATAATATTAATGTTCTTGTCAGTAGTAGCGATTCTTTTTTGTTTATTGTATTTTCTTCTTTTTTGTTTTGTTTCCTTTGCTTTTTTTCTATTTAAAAAATGTTTATTGAAGGACCATTGGATCATAACATTAATTAGGTTTAAGGTGTGCATTATTGTAAACAAACATCTGTATATGACACATTAGTTTCACCAGCCACAGTCCAATTCTCTCCTACACTAGTTCTTCATAGAAATTCATTTATGTTGAGCACTTTCCATAAGTCATTGTATTACCCACTTTTGCTTTTTCTTTTAAATTTCACAAGTTGAGCATTGTCCTCTTTTGTACAGTTGAAGAGACTGGGAGACTGGGGCTTAGAT
Organism: Solenodon paradoxus; assembly: GCA_004363575.1. Taxonomy (NCBI): domain Eukaryota; kingdom Metazoa; phylum Chordata; class Mammalia; order Eulipotyphla; family Solenodontidae; genus Solenodon; species Solenodon paradoxus. The sequence goes on from RJWH01000257.1 coordinate 402,369, forward strand.
AGGAATTAGCTGATAAGGATCTAAACTGAGGCCTACATGATTTTTACCATCTTCATCAACTAGCCCACACTTATTCCACTTTAAGAAATATGTGGATCTCCATGAGTATTAGCATTTTACTAACCATAATAGTACTAATTACAAAAAAAGGCTAATGCTCATTAAATTCTGACTGTAAGTCTATGTCAGATATGACATATTGACTTTATGCCTGTGATTGTTTTATATATTATAGATATATTGGCTCATTTATTTATCAATTCTTCTTTACTGTGTGAAATAATTTGTCAGTCTACTTTACTGAAAGAACATTTTGACATGAATGATTAAAGAGGGTTCGAACAGTGGATAGTGGGTATATGGATATCAAGAGCCTACCATAAGGACTTGGCAATAGTGAAATAACGGGGCATACAAAAAAAGAGTGGGGACCCAAACACAATGTACATGTCATAATTTTTCTTGAATTTTTCTGACAATAATGAACTAACTTTCGTTGGTGACCAAAAACAGCTATCTCAAGGTTACACAATAGTAACCATTCTGATAAAGCTATTTTCCCAGCATCAGAGTTGCAAAAAAGAGTATGTAACCCAGCAGCTGATCTGTATTTTAGTTGTGATTTTCTTTTAAATTCCAGCTCAGTGTTATGATGTCTGTATTATTTGCTATAAGGAAGTTTGTCCCTCTGACTAGACATTAAGGCTCATATAATTTTCAGAAAAAGTCAAGATGGCTTGTCGTTTTCCCTGTTGAGAATCAGGGACATCATTTGTGGAGCCTACTGCAAAATAAAAATGTGAAGCCTCTTGCTCAAAATGTATTAAAATCTTTCAGATGGCAACAGTAGAGCTTTAAACCAAGGGTGGGCCGCTGTGTAACTGCACAGGTCGCGTGCTCATGCGCATCAGTTGGAAGCAGCTGACCAATCTGGTTCTCCACTAGGGCATGTCCCATCACTGTCTTAGGTGTTGCTGGTCATTCATCTCCCTTTTCAGAAGCAATTCACCTAGCTGTTACTAGCTATGAATTACATCTTACTTCTTAATGTGGATGGCTGCTTGCCCAGTGACCTCTGCAGTAGGAAAAATGCCTGCTAACTTAGGAACTTATTTAAAATAAAAGTGTACTTACACCTTTCATCAGACTAGATTGGGGAGTGTGGTGAATGGGATATAAAGAAATAGATTCCTTATGAAAAATTCCCATCCAAGGACACATACTCTGTTCAATTATTTAAAATAGTTGCCTGTTTCAGTTTGTTCCTATGTTTCAGGTAGGTAACTATTTGTTTAAATATTACATGTGCAAAATACTGAGTGTCTAATTACAGTTCAGTGGCTTGTATGGCATAGCATCTCTAATCATTTAATCAGTATTCCTCTTGCCTCTCAGCTAGATTATATACTTCTCAAGTACTATGTTTTCTTAATATAATAGAATGTTGAAATTGAATTAGCTAGTGATCACTTATTTCTATTCTGTCCATGAAACATCTGTAGAACTGGTTTTCTATAAAAGTGCTGTGATAAATGTGGGCCAAATGAGGAGATCTTGATGTCTCTCACCTCTCAAAGAGAGGAGGCAAGAACAAAACCCAGGGCTAAAATATATATGATCTTATATGAAGTGTTAGGTAATATAGAGGGAGAGTAATTGCTAGCTTAATTAATTCAGTTCTAATTATTGAGTTCTGGTGTGTACCTGACACTTTAGTAGGTACAGAGGATAAAGCAGCAAAGAATCTATATTTGTATCTATATATCTCCATCTATCTAGCTATCACCCTGGGAAGAAAATGATGATAAAAAAAGAGTTCTTCGATGAATGAGTTGCCTTCATGCAGGATACAAGTCAACTGTAGCTTCATGAATAAATAGATTCTCAGTGTGCCAGCAGGGGTAAGAAAAAGAGATCTAGGACAGAAATTTCTTTTTTGGTGCCATCATCTAGCTTGTAGTTTTCTCAATAGTGTTTATAATTGTCGTGGGCATATAAGCTGACTTAATTCTTATTAACAGTTAACTATGTTATAGTGAGCTATGGTGATTTCTTTCCATGGTATCATTTATTTCTAATATCTAATTTTTCTTAATTTTGACATGTACAATAACTGCATTCCAGTCAATTTCTTTCTGTTTCACCAGAGTCTTAGTCATCCTCTTGCATTCTTCATGGCGTGGTTAGTGATTTATTCACTACCTATGTCCTTGGACTTTGCTGATAAGGGCATGTTGGGTGGAGTGTGGAGGTGGAGTAAGAATGGGGATCTGAGGAGTGTCATCTCTGTCTTATAATAAGTTCTCCTTGTGCAATACTGATGGACCCACTCTGTCAGTTTTTCCTGTTGCTATAAAGCTACTAAATATGTAGCCTCAGCAGCATAGATCAAGTAGATGAACTTTTGGAAAAATGAGAGATTTTATATTTGTAGTGTCAGTAAAGGGAAGTGGAAGCTGTGAAGTTCCTACTTGTCATGAGTGTCACGTTTCCAGCAGCCTTCAGTTATGTGAATGAATCTATATCCCAGGGATATTTGGAGTCTTGTTAGCTGTTAGATTTTACATTTTAATGATAACTTCATTGAACTGGTTCTACCAGCAACAGTCCCTGTAGGATGGGGACACAGAGGACCACGGGGGAATCACTATGATTATTTATTGTGGTAAAGTATGTATGTCTGATTTTTCACAGACTTCAAAGTCATTTGAAGCATTTCAGATTTATGTTAGTCACAAAGCAAGTGTTCTGTTTTGGAAGTGAGCATGTTGAGAAGGTATGAGCTTTGATTTCATTTCCTGAAAAAGCGCCAGACTCGGAATCAAATGCGTTCGAATTGTAGCTCTGTTATCAATGAGCTGTGTTCATGTAAGCAAGCTACTTACCCTCTCTGGACTTTAGTTTATTGTCCTAAAATAGTGCTAATTTCTGTCTACTAGGTGCTACATAATTATGAAAGGGCATAAGGAATATGAAGATAAAATTTTTCTTTAACATACTCACAGGAGTTGCAAGTGGAAATTTTAATTCTGTGTATCAAATGGAGATGAATAGACTAAGTTTTAGGAAATTCAAAGTCTAGTTTTATGCGTCTGCCACTTTGGGAAAGTCATTCATTAATTTACAAATTCACTGTTTTTTTTCCACACTCAAAGAGTTTCTGAGTCTTGCCCAGTCCTCCTATTCTACGGAAACTGATGCTTGCCCAACCAAGGGTTATCTTCACCCCTCCATGATATAGAGTTGGAATAAGAAGGAGTCAGATTCGATCAGATTTTACTTTAAGAGTTAGAGGCTGGAACTATTTAATACCATCCACTCAGATCACTTGACAAATGATAGTATTATCATTGTCCCTGCTCCCATCCATGAGATGGTAACACTGGACCTATATTGTATTTAATAGCTCTGATTTATAAATCATATGACCCTTAAACATCAGATGACTTGTTTGGAAGACTCTCTTATCCTCACTGATTCCACTGACACTTTGCCTCTTGGGATAGCAATCAGAGACTGAACATTTCTCTGAGGAGATTTTTCTGTCTTCTTCCCCAAGTCCAATGTATTACTGCCTTTTGTGCTAATGTTTTAGAATCATACAAACTACAATAATTGGGAGCTCTGGGAGATTGAAGTTTTACAAAAGTGCTAAAGATCTTAGCATTTATCTGTACCTTACTCTGATTTCTTAAATTTCTAGGTTAAGAGGAAACTTAGTTTGTTTTATCACATATTGCTTCTTATTCCTTGAATTAAATTAGATGAGGAATTCATAATACACATACAATACAAGCACATTTCCAAAGCTCTATTTTGTCTCTTCCCAATGCTGTAAGTAAGACTTAGTCCTTCTTACAGTTTTTGTCATTGATGTTCATTAAGGAATAGACACTGTTAGAACCAGAGATCTATCATTTATGTTTTTGTATGAGATTAACATAATTAAATTTGACTGGCAGATGAAAGACCTGAAGCTAAGTATTGGCCTTTTCTTTGTCCTTCCACAGTTCTCTTGTAACTGGAAAACACGTTAAAGTCAGATAAGAACCTTTCTGGGGAAATAAATCTTTGTATTATTCTTTCAGTCCTGGTAACCTGACACTAAAGCATAATGTTAAATTGCTGTATCTATCATATCCTTCCTCTTTAATAGTTTAATTAATCACACAGGTGACTCAAAGATAGACCATCCATAGAAAACAATTATAATACACCATGACAAAGCACAAAGAGAAGTGAAATCTAACATTTAGCAACAAATCAGTTCATTATAATAAGCAATTAAATATTTTACCTTAACTATGTACCTAATTGGTGAAGTTTGGTTTTCTGAATTTTATCATAAAGTTGTTTTTCTTATCTTCTGCCTACTGTTTTGACTTAGATATTCTCACATCATTCTTTTCCCAAGACTAACCAATTTTTCTAAATAAATCAGACCTCTAGAACATCTACATTTTTATCCTCTCGATAAAGTGTAGTCCCCTGATCTTTGACAAAGTAGCAGAAGCAATACAATGGAGCAAAGTCAGTGTTGTCAATAAATGGTGCTATAATAACAGAATATCCACATGAAAAAGTGAACCTGTACACAAACCTTATACCCTTTACAAAAATTAACTCAGAAGAAAATCTGACCTAAATAAAATGCACAACTTTAAAGCTCCTAGAAGAAAATTTACATGACCTCAGGTATAGTGATAGATTTGTAGATATAATATCAAATGCATGATCCTGAAAGAAATGAGTTACCTAGACTTTATTAAATTTAAAAAATTCTGTTCTGCTTAAAGACAATGTCTAGAGAATGAGCAAACAAGAGAGAAAATATTTCTAAAAGACGCATCTAATACAGGACTGTTATTCCAAATGAACAAAAAACTCTTACAACTCAATATTAAGAAAATAAACAACTTTATTAAAAAGTCATCTGAAGACATTTCACCAAAGAAGGTGCGCATATGACAAACACATGAACAGATACTCCAGTCATCAGAGAAATGCAGATTGAAATAAATATCATTATACACCTAATAGAATGACCCAAATCCATATTGCTGTTGACACCAAGTGCTAGAATAATGTGCAGTAAGAATTTCCATTCATTGCTAGTGGGAATGCAAAATAGTAAGGTCATTTTTAAAACAATTTGGTGGTTTCTTAGAAAATTACATATGCCTCTCCGATATAACCTAGAAATTGCACTTGGTAGTTATACACAGGAGTAGAAAACACATATACCCACACAAAACCTGTATGTGGGTGTTTGTAAAAACTTTATTCATAATTGCCAAAACTTACAACCAAGATGTCCTTCAGTAGGTCAATGGATAAACTGGCACATCCAGACAACTGGATATTATTCAATGTTAAGAGTAATGGGCTATCAAGGTTTGGAAAAAAAGACATGGAACGACCTTAAATGTTTATTACTAAGTGAAAGAAGCCAATCTGAAAAGGCAAAATACCATATGTTTCCAACTATATGACAATCTGAAAATGACAAAACAGTGGAGACAGTATAAAGATCCATGATTGCCAAGAGATAGGGAACATGGTTGAGGGACGAATAGACAGGGCACGAAGAGTGTTTAGGGGAGTGTAAACTGTATGGTACTGTATTTATGGATATCTCATTATATATTTGTATAAACCCAGAATGTATAAACCATCAAGAGTGGACCCTAAGATAAACTTTGATTTTGGGTGCTAATGACGCATACAGGTAGGTTCATCAGTTGTAACAAGTGTGCCACTTTGATGGGTGATGGCAGTAATGGGGGAGGCTAGGCCTGTGTGGTCAGTGGGTGTGTATGAGAATTATCTGTATCTGCCTCTTAATTTTTCTGTGAACCTATAACTGCCCTAAAAGTGAAAGCATTTAATAAAAATTAAAGATACTAAAAAATTTACAAAAAATGAAATGTTTTAAAAGGCCAAAGGATATGAGTATATATTTCACCAAAGAGGATATACAAAGTCCCACATGCATATGAAAATATGCACAACATTACATAATAATTAGGAAGTCCAAATGAAAACCACAATGAGATATCACATCATACCCATTAGGGTGGCTACTATAAAAATAAAAGCAGAAAATAATAGTAGTATGTGGAAAAGCTGAAAAATGACTACACTGTTGGTAGAAATGTATAGTGCAGCTACTATAGAAAACAGGTTGGGGGTTACTCAAAATTAAAAATAGTATTATCATTTGATATAATGTGTGTGCGTGTGTGTGTCTGTCTGTCTGCCTGCCTGAAAGGATCAAAACAGGATCTCACAGAGTTATCTGTGCACTCTAGTTCACAGCAGCATTATTCACAATAACCCAGAGGTCGAAGCAATGTAAGTGTCCATCAATTGATGATGAGCAGTTTATCCAGTTTAACTTCCTTATGTCACTGCCAAACATCATTTTCTTATGACTTATTTTTTATTTTTCTGTTTGTATTTGAGTATCTAATCCAATAGGAATTTGTTTATAATATGATATAAAAGCTCATTACATTATTTCAGTATGGAAAACCTATTGCCCTAGAATAATTTTTTGAAAACATTGTTTCCCCAATTGATCTACAATGCTAATTCTGTTTTAAATAAATTCTATCATAGCACTTATATGCAAGTGTCTACTTTTGGACTTTTTATTTTGTTTTGTTGTTTAACTTACCTTTCATCAATTTCCCAAATCTTTTTGTTACTCTGTTTACCTACTGAGTAGTATACCCAACTTCTTGTTTCTTTTCAGAAGAATTCTGATTTTCTTGGGTGATGTTTCTATCTTATAAATTTTAAATTATCACCTTGCCAACTCAGAAAAACATGCCTTGAGTGCTTTATGAATTTTATTTATATTTGGAAAAGACATGTTTTTATGAAATTTAGTATTTCTACCTAAGATTAAGGTATATTACTCTGTTTCCATAAAGTCTTACTATCGGATATCTCTTGTTTATCATTTCTAATCTTTCAGCTTCCACCTCAAGAACACTCATGTGACAAGTCTTGCACAGGTTTCAATCAGCTTTATACAGGCACATTAACTCTCTTTTTGATCTTGCAAGATATTGTTCTAACTTCTTTAACATTGAGCATACAAGCACACATATATGTGCGCCCAAGTAGTATGGAAAAAGAAACACTGAATGGAATCATCCTGGACCAGTAAGCTGCAAGTGTTAATGGATAAATACTTTCTTCTTTTATTCCATGCCATACTTTCTTCTTTCATTCCCTTGCCCAGTCTGACAGTACTGTATTTCTACCAGGTTAAGACTTGAGATGCTAGCCAGGAGCTTTACTGCTGGAGGAGACTGACTTGATTTCGAGTTGATAAAAAACACACTTAGTGGCAATGTCAGTAAGAGGAGCAATTTTTGTGGAAAATTAATGGAAAAGATATCTCACCTTAGATTCTTTTTCTTTGTGGTAAGCTTAAGTCTGGCAGACTAGATAGATCTCACAAAAACAGTCTTGAAAATAAGAGAGACACAAAGGGACTAGACAAGCTTTTCACATAGCCCTCATTGCTTTGAATACTTACATATGGGAAATCAGAGAGGGCCAAAGTTATCCATACTACCCCAACTTTACTGGAAGCCTATATGCAGATGTAGGGGAGATCAGAGAATACAAGCAAAAAGAAAAAGTTGGGTCAGACTTGAAAACTACCTGATCTTTGAGTGAATTTCCCACTGCCTACACAAATTCATCAGGTAAGCATGGAGCTTTGCTAGGTCAAAGTATTCAGTCTCTTACCAATCTCCAACTCATCTAAAAGTAATGGGGACTTGGGGTGACCCTTAGTAAGGTAGTCAAAAAAAATTAAAAAGAAAAAAATTTAAAAATGGTTAGTCATCAGCAACCACATACCATGAGGACGATAGATTCTGTAGATTATATTCAGATATGCTATACATATAAATTTACAATTAAAAAGTAACAGCATCAGAAACATTCAGAAGAAAAGTAAAAATCTAAAACTGCTATAGTATATTATCTAGAATGTTCAACTAGGAGGAAAATGAAAAATATATTAATACATATATGCTTATGTGTATTTATATATATATATATTTAAACACAGAGAGAAATAGGAAACTGTAACATATTCAGGAAAATAGAAACAGGCATTGAGTGGGATGAGGTGTTGGACTTACAGAAAATTAGAATTGAAAGTCTCAAAGACTTAAAAGACTTAAAGTCTTGTTTTTATATTTAAAGAAAATAGAAGAATGACTCAATAAAGAATTACTCTCAATATGAAACTAAAAAAAAGGGTTCTAGAATTGTAAAGTACAATCAACAAATGAAAAATAATCACTACTTAGATTCATTAGCAGATATAAAATGGTCTGAGGAGGCTAAGGCAGGATTTATGAGTATTTATCAATAGAAATTTTATGTTGTGAAAAATGTGGAAACATTTTGAAGTTTGAAGAAAAATGGAGGAACCCCAATGACTTATGAGACATCAAATGTACCAACATTTAAATGAGAGGAGGAAAATATCTAAAGTAAAGATATCTAAAATATCTATATAAAGTATCTAAAGTAAGAAAAGAACAGAAAGGAAAAGAACTGTTACAAGAAATATTGGTTGACAAATGCCCAAATTTTATGAAAAACTTTAATGAAGTTCAAGAAAGATAAATACAGAGTTCTGTATGTAGATATATTGATAGACAAATTGTTGAAATTCAAAGACAAAGAAAAATCTTGAAAGCAACAAAAAAAGATGAATCATAACATTTACAGTAACAACAATATTTTTAATGGTTGACATTATCAAAGCAATGGAATTCATAGAGTAAAATAATGTTAGATATATAGTGAAAGAAATAGAGAAAACTTATATCTCATAAGCCTCACAATTAAAGATGAAATTACTGACACACACACACAAAACACACACACACTCCCTCATAGGGGTGCATGTTAAACTGGTAACTTTTGAAAAAGATCTGTGGTTTCCACTGTGAATTTCCTGGAGTTGCAACAGGAATTGGGTCTGAGGAGTTTTACAGGGTGATGAAAACCCAGTTTCTAAAACTGGGTGTGGTAATAGTTGCGCAACTCTAAAATCAGTGATAATTATTTCCATACTTATAGTTGGTGATTTTTTTGGTATGTAAATTATATTTTAATAAAACTATATAAACAGAGTTGTATTTTAAAAAGTAAAATAATTCATCTTAAAAGTAGCTTTTTGCCTTTATTGTTTCACTCTTTTATACCTCACACAAGTTCATTGGATTATGTCCCCAAAAATATATGACTTAAATCTTTCTTTCAAATTCTTTTGAGAGATATGTAGGCAAAGACAGCCTTTGAAAAATCCATTTTATCAAGCAGTACTTTAAATATTAGTAAAATTTGCCGTTTATAAATATTTCATTGTATGGCTGTATCACAGTTTGTTTAAACAATTCACCAACTGGGTGATTTCAGATCACATTTGGGTTATTTCAAGTTTTTGACAGATAGATATTTAGCTTGATAAGCATTCAGAAATACTTTTGAGGGGACAGGCAGAGTTTTTTGTTGTTGTTTTTTGATAAATATCTAATAGTAGAATGACTGGATCATAGTTAGGTATATGTTTATACTTTTAGGAAACTGTCAAGCTATTTTCCAAAGTGTTAGCATTTTATATTTCTGTTCCACTGTTTGACGTATGAAGTTTTTCTATATCCTCATCAACCCTTGGTATGGACAGTCATAAACTGTAGTCATCCTAGGACATGTGTAGTGGTATCTCACTCTGGTTTTAGTTTGCATTTTCTTAAGCAATAATTATGTGAGTATCTTTTCATGTACTAATTTCTCATTCATATATCTTCTTCAGAATTATCTTTTTCAAATCATTTTGCCATTAGTTTTACAAAAGTTACATTGTTCTCCTTATTGTTGTTTAATTCTTTATATATTTTGACTATGAACCTTTCATCATTTAGCACGTGACTAACCTTTCCATTTTAACAGTAGTTTTTAAAGAGAAGTTTCTGTAAATTTGTTGAACTTTTCTCCTTTATAGTTCATAGTATTTGTCTCTTTATGAGGAACAAAGGAATGAAGGCAGGCAGGCAGAGGAGGAAGAAGTATTTCTTTTATTTATTTGTTGTTGATTTTGAGTTATTTCCACTGGCCCTGGATCACATATCCAGATCCTTGGGCTTTATGTGGTCTGTACCCCAGCCATTGGTGTAGCTCCCGAGTCGTAAGAATGTGCCTCAGATTTTGTGAGGGAGTTTTTCCTTACTTAAGACCACTGAGATCTTCTATTCCATTTTCCTTCTAGAAGTTTTATAATTTTGACTCTGACACTTAGGTTTTAGGATACATTTTCAATTACTAGGCTATACTTCCCTTACACTTAGGTACACTTGTTTAGTAGATAGGAACATAAGCTTTTCATCAAAGAACTAAGGCATAATAGGAAGTATTTATAAAATATGTGAACAGATCAGTAGAATGAGATAGATGAGCATTTAGCTATGATAAAGTCAGATAATTTCAAATCTGGAAGCATTCCATTGTGACACTGACAGAGGAGAGGGATGCTTGTTTCTATTCAGTATCTTAATTGCATTCATCTGGTGATGGTGTGGCTGAAGACAGAGATTCAAAATAAAGGTGATAAACTAGGCTGTTGCAATCTAGGTATATTTGTTAGCATGTGGTTGTGTAAGAAAACCTAAAAGAAAGAGTGAGTTTGAAACATCTTAAAAGGTTGAAATGAGGATTTGATGTCTCGTTAGATATTGTGGGTGAAGAAAAGTGAATGAACTAATGTGTCCATAAAACATGTTGAGAAGAAGGCATTATGTTTTAAATATGCCTCGTTAGCTTTTCTTTGAGAATTGAACAAAATAGCCATGTCAGTGTAAACTAGAAAAAAATAGAACCATGTTAAATATAATGATAATACTTTCAAAACATGCAACCTTTGGTTATAACATATATATAAACATATATAAAATATATGAAGATATATAATTAATGATGCCATTTTCCTGTTCCATAATTTTTAAATATTTTATACAGCTGAAAATGATTTCCAGTTTCTACAAAAGAAAATTATTAAAAAAAAAAAAAAAAGATTTATCCAAGCTGCCAAGGCAAGGAACTGTGAAAAACATACAGAGCCCTAAACAACCAAGGCAAGAAGTTTTCTGCAAATCTTTAATCCTTCTCAGGATTAACACTGTCACAAGAGCTACTGACAAATGAAATAGGTGTTTGATTTTTAAGAGTAGCACCACAGGAAGGCATAACTGGATGGGGTTCAATGAAGATTAAAATTTATGGAAATAAGATCCATAATTGCACAGTACATGCAAAGAGAAAGGGCAAAGAGGAAGGAAGAGGGTTGAGATGGTTTTAACATTTAGATCTCTTTAAGTGCCAAAGGCATTACTTTTCTTAGAGAAGTCAGACTTGGTGTCTGCTGAACTGCAAAACTAGGCAAATCTTATGCCACTGTTACATGTGTTACCTTTGTCAATTTTCACTTCTGATCTGAATTTTCCTTCCCTTGACATCTTATTAATACTTTCTTCTCGGGAGTCTTTCAAAGAAGAAAATTCATTATGAAGGAAAAAATCAAGCCAAGCCTAACAGACTAAACTTTCCTAGTGCTCAATGCTAAGAACCAAACATTTCAAGTTTTTTCCAGTGGGCAGGGTTTTAATGACAGTCTTCCTGGATCAAAGCAAATCTTTTAATTTCTTTAAACAGTAAATTCTGTGGTGACTATGGACATGTAAAATACTCTCCGAGGCAAAAACAGAAATCTGAGATTAGTTGAATATTACCAGTGTCCCCTGTAGAGGACAATTCATTATGTTCATCAGACCCAGGGAGGAGAACATGTGTAATGTGTGTGTAGGAAATGCTGAGAAAGGCACTTAGAAATCTCACAGTAGTAAAGGAATATAGGCACAGAAAGTTTTGCAGTTATTTGTTGAAATACCAATAATGATAAAAAGGGAGCTCTTGTGGAGATGTAAGAAACCTACAATAAATGTATTGCTTTTGCGTAGTCAGGCATCCATATAGAGAGGAATAATAGAGAGGGAGTTCTGTTTCTACTTAAATTGTTAACATTTTTCTACTACTCCTAGAACTGTCACAAACTTAGTGATTTAAGGCAAATTTTCATCTATAATTCAGAGGTCCGAAATGAACCTCATTGGCTAAGATTATATTTCTATCAGGGATGCGTTGTCTTTCTACAGACTCTAGTGAGAGAATCCCTTTGCTTTTCTGGCTACTTGAAATCCTTATATTCCATGATTCATGGTCCCCTTTATCCGTCAATAAGTCCAACAATGTAAGTTGAGAACTTTGCGTAACTCAGCATTCTGACTGTGAGTATTCTATCTCCCTCAACTACTTTCAGAGGCCCTTGTAATTTTATTGGGTTTATGAAAATAATTGGATAATTTCCCTATTCTAAGGTCATTTGATTAGCAACTTAATTTTATGTACATCTTTAATTCCCTTTTGCTATGTAATGTAGCATCACAGGTTCTTGGAATTGAGATGTGGACATCTTTGGGGCGACATAATTCTGCCTTCTAAACTAAACCAAAAAAGAGGATTCTAAAAGAATCACTTTGTAAGATTAGGGAGTCTCTGAAAGAAGAGACTGGAACCTCTACTCCAGTTAGAAATATGTAATCAGTCAGGTCTGCCCTGCACCTACTGAGCGGTGGAAAATAAGAGTAAATGAGGTGCCATGCATGTATGAGTTTCTCACAGTTCAAGGGGTGTAGGCTATCTTTTTGGTACCCTACTCTAGCATTCTCTCCATAGGGCTATAACAGTATGGGCCCTGTGATGTAATGTTCAGGATTGGACTAGGAAGATATCAAGTCTCCCACATTAGGAACTTGAATAGTGTTAGGCCCTTCTCATGATTCAAAGAACTCAAACATGGTCCCATTGGGAGCATTAGTATTTTGTACCTTTTACACAACAGATCAGTCTCTCCTCAATTTAAGCCTCAGCAGTTGGCCTGAGTAATAATGATTGAGGTGAGGAGATTTCAGTTAGATAGGAGATTAGGGGTTTTGATCTAGATTGGATTAAAATTTTTCTGCCTGATAGTCACCAGAGAGCTACAAAGAGAGCTACATCACCTAAGATATGTGTGTATGATTTTATATATATAATATATATAAATATAATGTGTTATATATCAAAATATAAACTTTTAAAATGATAGAATCCTAACTATGTAAATGTAGTTTTACATTATATAGATAGAAAAATAGATAGATATTGTTTACATTGCTCCTATGTATAAATTTATAATTTAATGAATAACTTCACTATGTACAGGAACTTTAATCAGTCATAACAGTGAAGTGAAAGAGATTTACATTTTTAGGTACTCAGTGGCCATTCCTCTGTACAATACTGGAAGGATAGTCTGTTCATATTTTGCACTTAATTTCAAATCTTGGGTATTTTTTGTTGCAGTGTTTCAAAGATGGGAAAGGAGGAGTTGAGATCTCGTTCGAAAGCAACGAAAGAAAAATCATTTTTAACTTACTTAGTGTAAGAGTAATTAACACAAATACAGCAAAGACGAGATTGTGGAATGATGACAAAATAAATAAGAGTTTAAGGCTGCACTTTCTGAAATGTGACAAATGTGCTTTTCTCTAAAATATCTATGATATATGGGGCAGTGTTTCTGCATGCCTGACTCTCAAGAATGGCCTTGTGCCAGGTTTTATCAGATCAGTGTCATCAGCAACCTCACCTGAAGTCTTCCATACTCATTACTACACATTTGCTGATGAGCCCTCCTCCCTTTCAGGAGTAGCTCATGTAAATAAAGTGTAAAACCCCCATTTTTCAACCATTCTTTCACTTACAAATGGCCTGCTAGGTATCATTTGACATTTTTAGACAGAGTTCAGAGAAGCAGTTTACATTTTCTTAATTAACTTCACATAACATTTCTTTCAGTTTGACTTGGTCTTTTTAGAAATAATAGATGGTCCAGTTTCTGACCTAGGTGTCATGTTACCATGGAACCTTGAAATGTAGAAACATGTAATAGGATTAAAGTTATATTTTCTGCCACTAAAATCTGTCTGGCATCTCTAATGTTAACCTATTTGTGTAAAGTAGTTTAAAAATAAATTTTACAAAGAAAGTTCAGTTCTTATATGCTTTTGTATAGGTTGTCTACATTGTTACAAACTTTTAAACATGATTTTCTCTCAGGTGAAATGTAGCTACAAAGATTTCATTGTTTACTTTATCCTCCAGCAGGAAGACTGATTTGTTTGGGTCCTTGAATCAAACAATAATAATTTCTGCTTTAAACTGATTAGAAAACAAATGACTGCTCATTTTTATTTATGAATATCTTCTGATGAAACAAATTATGTGAAATAATGATAGTGAAATTCAAGCCTTCTTGAGTAGAAGTGAAAAAAACAGCACAAAGATAGTCTTTTTTTTTGACCTACTGTTTAATTATCATTTGATGTGGACCTGCACCTCATTTGATTTAATACCATAGGGAGTCTAATCTCTCATTATGACTATTATCAGTAGTCTTATTAAATATTTGCTTAGCAAGCAACTGTTGGCTAATTGTAACAAGTGATCAGAGAAGCTAGATCAAAGTAAAATTATGAAGACCCCCTGGATAATCTGTGACTGAAATCTGGTGTTCATCTTTATTGGAACAAAGTATGTCATTTGAAGTATGGTCATAATGCAATCATAAATGGCAGCTTTGTATTTATTCCATTCATAGAAATGTGATTTGGTTGCAAAATAATCTCAATAATTCTTTTAACTAAAGCCTTGATATTGAGAGTCACATACAACAAGAAAGTTGGACTTGAACTTTCAGAAACGGAATTTCCAGTAGACCAGTGTTTCTATCTCATGTTGAATTCCATGTTTCCTTTAGTTTTCCTACTATTATACTTTGGTGCTTTACTTTCCAGTCAAGACATTCAGGATTGTCTGAGGGTTGTCCAGTTGACTATTCCCTCAACCTCTTTGTCCCCTTTCAGTGTTAATGTCCTAATGTCTAGAGAACACAACTTTGTTCCAGTCCAACTGTCCACATCCTGGAATGAACGGAGGACCTGTGAAAACAAAATTTCTGGTGGAGTAGATCTGGGTGGAGCCTGCACATTTCCATTTATGTCAACTTCTAGTGCTTGTTGATGCTGCTCCAGCAGACACGTGTTGAGAGCCACTGCTATAGAGCAGATCCCCGAGTCATTCTGCATAACCATGCTGAAGAGATCCCTCTAACAATTTTAGTCAATCAAGACTGCAGGTGGAGTGACATCAGCATTATGGCAGTGAGACACCCTCGTTTTTGTCTCCACTCATCCCCAACAATAAATTAACATCATCCACAGATAAGATTATTTTTACAGGAGCTATGGAATCTGGCACCATATGCAAAGAGGATTTTGGAGAATCATGCTCATTTGTATATCTGGTAAAAGTCCACAGAACTTAGTTCTGGTTGTGCACTCTGTAAGGGCCCAAGAATGGGCATTAACCCCCTTTCAGCAATGGTGTAAGAGTTCTTGTAGAGCATTGACTTAAACGATCTTCCACAGATGAGAGAGTTTTTGTCCAAGTTTCCAGAGGAGAAGTTACAGCACTCACTGGAGCAAAAATAAAGAGTTTGGATTTATTGCAGTGGGCACTTAGTAGAAACCAGAGGAAGTGACTCAATTTCAAATCATAAGACAGTAACACAAAACTCCAGGGAACACAAAAAATCAAAGAAATGTAAAGACACCAAATATTCACAAAAATCTCTTGGGGGAAAAAACCCAATACATAGAGATCCTTGATTTACTGGATAATAATTCAAAATAGCTGTTTTAAGGAAATTCAATGCCCTATAAGAAAACTTAAGAAAATTAAATTAGGAAAACAATGCACAACCATGTGAGAAGTTTAATAAAAATATTTCTAGGTGAGGAATGACAGGAAATATGTCTAATCACATCCAAGAATGAACTTGAGGTGGAGAGAACTGAATGCTGGCAGTGTGACTCTGTTCCCAAAGTCAAAGTCATTTCAAGAAATGAAAATGTCTTGCCTTTGGCCTATAAATGTGCCCTTGTCTTAACTTCTTTGAATCCTCTCACCAAAGGAGAAAATTTCTTAGCCTTTCTAAATGAAGTACAAACAACGTATTTTCAATGCTAAGAACCAAAGACAATCTGACAGCCCAAGGATTTCTGAAGAAAATCAGGAAATGGATGGTTTGCCTGCATTATATTTAACCACAAAACATCTTCAAGGAACAAAGAGTAAACTCTCTTGTTTTTTGTTTTTCTTGGTAGCTGAAGAGATCTTACAAATCATTCATATCATAACACATAAAGCCTTTGCAAATCAGCAGAAGAAATATAAAAAGGGCAATCAGAAGGGAATGTTCTATACTGATATATTCTGTCTCCAAATTTATCTACATGGAAAACACTGTGTTTCCTTTTACACAGGCATTCTTGGCTGAGTTTCATAGTTCTGGCCTTGTGGGTATTTGAAAACAGATTAAATCAAAATGAGCTTAAGTATTCAAACGGGTATTTAGCTTTATGTTACCATAATTTAAAGGCCATTATACAACTACTTTATAAATACTGGCAAACATTTTTTTCCTCTAGAATATGTGTTTGTTTGATTTGAATGATATTCATCATTTTCAGGAAATATTTGTAAATGTAATATAGGTGTGTGTTGAAGTGTGTACGTGTGACACTAAACTGTTCATTCACTGAATTAATGATACAAATACTAGTAGTTAAATGTGCTCTTTAAGACATTTTAATATTGAATCATTCTTCTCATGTTTTTTAAAAGTATTTCATTGCAGTGACTTTATTAACTCGAATGTGTAGGTTCCCCATACAGGTTCCCCACTCCTCAGATATATGCCAACACACCTGCCCTTCACCAGATCACCAAGTTTCTTCACTATTGTCCAGTGGACTCTGCCACCACTTGCTTCTCTGCCCTCCCCGCCACCCTTATTGGTAACTTCAGTTCCATTGCAACTGTCCAAGGGTTGGTTTTTGTTGTTGTTATTTTGTCTGTTCCTTTGTTTGTCTGTTCACACTCCACCTATAGGTGAGGTCATCTGGTGCCTATCCTTCTTCTTTTGACTTACCTTACTTAGTATAATCCCCTTTAGGTACATCCATGTTAATTCAAATGACAGGATTCCATCTCTTCTGAGAGTGTTTAGTATTCCATTCTGTGTGTGCATGTGTGTATACCTCACATCTTTATCCATTCATCTGATGTTGAGCACGTAGCTAGTTTCTAGTTCTTAGCTATTGTTAATAAGGCCGCAATAAACAGAGGGGTACATAAATCTCTGTAGATGAGTGTTTTTGTATCTTTTGGGTAAATACACAGATATGGGATGATGGGACCCTATGGGATTCCCAATTCAATTTTTTGAGGGGTCTCCAAACTGTTTTTCATAGGGGCTGCACCAATGTGCACTCCCACCAACAGTGTAAAAGTGTACCCTTTTCTCCACATCCTCACCAACATTTGTTGTTTCCAGACTTTTAGATACTAACCAGTCTCCCTTTTGTAAGGTGATATCTCATTGTCGTTTTGATTTGTATTTCCCTTATTGCCAGAAAATAGGATCATCTTTTCATGTACCTTCAGCCATCTTCGTATCTTCTATGGAAAAATGTTTTTCCAATTTATATTCCCATTTTTTTTGAAATTGCCTATTTTTTCTGTTACTATTATGCATTCTTTGTATATTTTGGATATTAAGCCCTTCTCACATATATGGAACACAAATATCTTCTCTCATTTAGTATGCCGTCTTTTTGCTTGGTGATGTTTTCTTTCACTGTGAAGAAACTTTTTAATTTGATGTAGTCCCATTCTTTTATTTTCTTTTTGTTTCCCTTGATGTTGGAATTGAGTCTTTCCTATGTTGTTTCCTAAGAATGTCATGGTTTCTGGTCTTATGGCCAAGTCTCTAGTCCATTTTGAGTTAATTTTTGTGAACGGTGTTTTGAGAGTGGTCTGACTTCATTTTTTCGCATGTGGTTATAGTTTCTCAATACCATTTATTTAAGAGAATTTCCTTTCTCCATTGTATGCTTTTAGCTCTTTGTCATAGATTTCTGACTGTATGTGTGTGAGTCAGTTTCTGGTGATTCAGTTCTAGTCCACTGATTTATTATTATTCCAGTACCATTTTGATGATTATCAAATGATGCTCTGTAGTGTAGCTCAATGTATGGGAGTGTAATCCATCCAGATTTATTCTTTTTTTTAATAATTGCTTTGTCCATTCGAGGTATATTGTTGTTACATACAAACTTTGAGATTTTTTTGTTCTATTTCCTTGCTATAAGCCCACCAGTTTTTAATGGAGATTGCATTAAATCTGTATATTGCTTTAGATATGATGACCATTTTAGCAATATTGCTTCTTTCCAGCCACCATCACGGGATGTCTTTCCATCTATTTGTGCCCTCCTGTTTCTTTTAAGAACGACTTGTAATTTTCATTGTACAGGTCTTTCAACTCCTTTTTTAAGTGTATTCCAAGATATTTGACTTTTTTAACTTATATTTTAAATTGTGTGATTTTGTTTTCTTCTACCATGTTGCTTGCATATAAAAGTGCAACAGATTTTCATGCACTGATTTTGTAGCCTGAGGCTTTACTGTCTTTGCTGTATTCATTTTTTAATTCTAGTAGGTTTTTTTTGACAGTATTTTGGGTTGTTTACCTATCTCTATGTATCTGTATATCTACCTCACTTACAGGTGGAATGTGAATACACAAAACAAAGGAACAGACAAAAAAAAAAGGAACAAAACCAACCCTTGGACACTTGCAATAGAAAAGAGGTTACCAATAGGGAAGCGGAATCAGGGCAGAGAAGCAAGTAGTGGCAGAGCCCACTGGACAGTGGTGAAGAACACTTGATGATTTGGTGGAGGAAAGGGTTCATTGATAGATATCTGAGGAATGGGGAAACTATATGGGGAAACTATATGAAGAACCTACACATAGACAAATAAATATAAATATAGATAGTATGTAATCATATCTTCAAATAATGACAGTTTTACTTTCTCCTTTCCAATTTGGATTCCTTTTATTTATTTTTCTTGCCTGATTGCTCTTGCTAAGACCTCCAGTAAAATACTAAATAGCAGTGGTGAGAGTGGACTGCTTTGTTCCTGACAGATAGGAAGAGAGAAAAGGAAGCCTTTTCAAATATTTTATTTAGTTGAACTGTGCTTTTCCAAGGACTGTAGACTTAACTGCTATTCCACCAGAGCTCACCACTAATAATATATATATTTTTAAATCTTTTAGAACTTCAAAGATGTTGCAGTCAAATAATACATTAAACATTGCATTTTAAAAATTATTTCAGAAAATTAAGTGTGTCCTCCTTTCTGCTGCTTCCAAGTTTCTGGTGAGAATTTTGCCTTTTGTCAAACATTTTTGTTATATGTAATATGAGTATACATTTATACAGACATTTATTTCTCACTGTTTTCAAACTTTGATTCTTCTTTTATGTTTAATAGTTTCACAGTTATTTGGCTTAGTATGGCTTCTTACTTCCAAATGTTTTTTTCTTTTGCAAAATTTAGGAATTTTTGTAAGCTTTAGGGCATCAGTTATGCATATTGAATTTTTTAGTAATATGTAATAGGCCCTGAATTTCTGTTCATATTTTTTTTTGATTTGTATTCAAGTTAACTTACTTTTTCCTGTCGTGAACATTAAAATGTTCAACTGATCTGGGAAATTTTCAGTTTTAGACAGTATTTTCCTTTTAGAATTCCACTAAGTTTTTAATCATTATAATATCTCTGTTAAGATATTTAATCTTTTAATTCTTTGGAAGTATATTTCTTTCCTTTCTTCTTCCATTTCTCCCTACCTTCCTTCCTTCTATCCCCGCTCCACTTCTAAAAAATTTAGGTGAGTTATTAAAACCAGTTTAAAATCCTTGTGTCCTAGTTTTAGCATCTGAATTATCTTGAAGTCGGTCTCAGATGTTAACTTTATTTATATATGCCAATAATTTCACTAACTCTCTTGTTTGGAACTATTAACATCTAAAATGAAATGATCCATTGTTAAATAATTCTTACTAGTTTGTTCAAAAATAACATACCTTCAGAGTCAGTACTGCTTTTATCTCTTAATTTGAACAAAATTCTATGTAACTTTTTTCTTTATTTTACAAAAGCAATAAAATATACATCATTGGAAAAATTCCATACCTTTTCCAAACTGCTAAATGATTAGAAATGTACATCATTACTTAGATATACATTTATTAATTTAATATAATGCTAAAACTATGTAGAGATGCTTATCTGATTAGTACTGATTTACCAACACATTTTCCAGAATGTCTTGAATTCTGCATTTTCTTGATATAATTTAACTGTTGGAGGAAACTAGAAAATTTAAAATAATATGATTAAATTCTTTTTTAGCTAAGATTATTGCTAAGATCAGGAATGATAATAATTAATATCAGTTGAACTACCTCTCCATTGTCAAATATGTTTATGATTCTTTGGAGTTCAATGAAAATATTAAGATTAACATTATTTATAAAAACACCTTGATATTCCAAATGAATGTAATTTAAATTTAGGTGAAATTATATGCTTATATCTGAGGGAAAAATAATTGAAGTAAGTGGAGCCTCTCTTTGTTGCTTAATTGCTTTAGCTAGCTTTATAAAGAGATTATTTTAATTAAAGAAGAGCAAAATGTTAAAATGCAGAGAGACTAGCACTGGGGAAAGGATAGAGAATTATTGTCCATTAATCTGATGTTGGCTATATCAGTTAGGGTCTCCTCACGAAGCAGATAACAAATAAATAAGGACACTGAAATGATTTAATGAAGTAACTATTTATAGAAGAAGCTGCCACCAATATTTGGAGTAAACTGTGTTTTTAGTAGAGGGGACAGTGGCCAAAGATGCTGTTCAGACTCTTTAGGCTGGGACTGTGGACTGACAGAGCAGGAGTAGAAGGAAAGTAAAATACAAACTCTGTCTTCATATTGTTCCTTCCATTGGCTGAAACCAATCAAAAATCAGGGAATACCATTTACTGCGACTAGAGAAATTTTTTATATGCATATATGTAACAGAATATTGGAAAATAAACCAAAGTTTTTATATGTTAATCACAAATTACTTTTGTCTGGATTAGAAAGTCACTAAAGCCAAAATTCATGTTTTAAATAAAATGCATTGTGCAATATTATAGACAGGAATTTGAGTTCGAAATTGACATGGAAGCAGAAATGAATTATATCCTTTTAAAAGAGCATATGCAGTATTTGTAATAGTTAAGTGCTAGGTCTTGCTGTGATTTCTGTCTACTTTTTTGTAATCCAGACATGATTTAAAATTTTTGAATATTTCAGTGTGGTCAAAACTTCAAGTTTAGAAATGGAAATGATCTAAAAACTCGATTTTAACTGAAACAATGGAAAAATGTAAAGTGAAACAAACATATACATTGCAAAGACAATTGTAAACAAACTGTTAATGACATATTTTAATATTTATCAAAGTAATTGAAACCTGGAGCATAAATTAAAGTATTATAATAGTGTTTGGAGATTCTAGTCTACCCTCAGTCCACAGACAAGTCACTGAAGTATAGAGTTTAGAAGCTGTACCCTGCAGTCCATTTCCATTAAACCCCCATCCACTAAATAGGATTGATATTCAGAAAACCAGCAAAAGGTGGACACTGGTTCAAAGTACAAGCTGTGAATAGAACAAAATTTATATTAAAATTCCTCCACTTAGGTGATTTTGACGTTCTCCTTTTAGGATAACAACTGTCTTCTTTTTAGGTGTAATAAAAGTATCAAAATTTAGGTACTATTGGTGAAATTTATAATTTGTGTAAAACCTTTGTTAAAGTCATGTATTTATTTATATACAAACATATATAGGTAATGTATTTTAGGTAGGAATTCTGACTCTAGAGTGTCAGAAAACACCGCTTTTGAAGCACAGGACTTTTTGTTAGCTGTAGGACAAAGATAGTGTATCTGTTTCATAGGACTCTTGGAAATACTCCATGAGATTACTCCTGAAAAGCAAGAACTCAATGAACATAGACATTCCACCATGTTGCTATCAATAAACATGCGGATATAGTGGTGTTGACAAAGGTAAATGATTCAAAAGGCATAATGAAAGACTAGCGCCAAAATAATGGCTTAAGCTAGAGCAATTTTACATGAGATAGGATAATGTCAGCAGTTTTCTTTGAAAAATGAAGTGTTCTTCAGAATTTCCTAATCTCATTTTAGAGGAGAATCAATATAACAAGAAATACAGTATTGAATAGATATAGCAAGTCTTAAATTTTATGCAATTCAGGAACTAAAGGTAACTTTTAAATACCTCAAATATCACCAAGTGTACCGCTTAAAGAATATTGGTCCTTATTATATTCGGCACAAAGAAAAAATGACACCACTGGGAATGCTGTACAAGAAAAGGATCTTGCCTGATATAGAATGTCTTTTCTAACCTTATTCAAGGGCATAGCATATTTTTTAAGTAAAAATATATTGCTCTAGAAATCTCGTAGTAGAGAATGTTTTAGGGCATGTTATACTAAAAATAGATTAATGCTTTCAACATTAACCCAGTTAGCATATTTTAGAACTTGTAAAATAGTACAACATATGGTGATGACTCATAAGACTTAATTCGTGACAATGTTTGGATATAAAATAATAAAAACTAATTGTATTTATATATATTAGGAAAAATTATTAGTAAGCAAATTAATAAATGTATCAATAAAATTACAAATAAAATGTCACTAATAATTAAAAAATTAATATTCAACTTTTATGAGTTTATTACAAGTTTTTGAGATATTGTTTAGAGATCTACATCAATAATATTAATGCTAATGTTAGAAAAACTTAATATGGTAGTTATTCAGGTATCCCTAAATAGGTCTGCACAATTAATATAATTCCAATACACATGCGAACAGTGTCCTGTAAAACTTGAGTGATGATTTTCAGTTGTGAGTGGAAATTCAAAGGTGAAAATAGGCAAAACACACCTAAGGAAGAACAATTTGGGATTACTTGCTTTATTGCTTATCTAGAATTATTGTGTGCTTTTAGCAACTAAGTCAACATGTAATTGAGGTATACATAAATCAATTTAAGAGTTTGAGAACTCAATAAAGAGACCCACATATGTATCAAATACTGATTTATGATAAAGTTGGCATAACATGAGTAGGGAAAGGATTAATTCTTCAACAAATTATATCTATATAAAAAATCAATTCCAGTACAAAAAAGACATGTGTGGTGATAAATGCTTAAAATACAGATACTCAACCCTTTACACACACATACATGCACACATACTCACACACACACACACACACACACACACAACAAACAAAGATACTAATTTAGTGTTTATAATTTTCATGCTGTAACTATTCCCATCATGGCCAATTTTAAGCTACAAATGTGATGAAACCACCACCCTAAATTTCTCAAAATGTAATAATTAGCTCTTGCAAGCCAGTAAAAGCAGTCCACTATTATTAAAAACTTAACTATAAAGGGAACACCTATGGGAGATAACACAGAAACTTATATTTATGTCTTTAGAATTAGGATGGATACCTCAAGAATAAACAATGAAAGGTGTACATTTTTATTATATTGAAAAGGTAAAATATTATATATCAGAAATTCCACAAAAATGAAGAAAAACTTTTGAAAAGGTGTAGACAATTTTTCCCCAGAAAATATAAAAAACTCTCACAACTTGATAAGAAATATGGACAAAGCTATGAACAGATATTTTGCAGACTGTGTGAATTTCACAGGAACACTTATGATGAATAAATATCTAATAAGACTTCTAATATCATAAAATCCCAGGAAGCAAATTAAAGGCATCACACGATGCCATTTTACTTAAACAAGATGGTTAGAGATTATGTCTGTCAATATTAAATATTGAAGAATTGTAAAAATGAGAACTCATTATATAGTAATTGTGACAATATAAATTGAGAAATATCTTGAGAAAATAATTTGAAATTTTTAATAAAATTCTCTTCATAAAGTTTTAAACTGAGATCTATGGATAGATTTCAAAAGTTGTGTGCTCTTAATGGGAAAAACATTTCATCTTTATTTTCATTAATTGCTAGCTGAAATTCAATTTTGAATGAAAGGAACAATTAGCTGTAATTAGCTATAATAAGGAATTAGCTATAACTAGAATTTATCACAACAGAAATGGAATAGTAATATTACACTGGTTATTGTAATATTCCAAAATACAATTTGTGCTAATCAATTATTTGAAATTTATGACAGTATCACATTGTTAGATTTTATTACTTAATGGGTTAATAAAGAAAATTTATTACTATAATACATATTTAAGAAAAATATTTTAATTGTATTTTCAAATAATTGTTTTTTTAATCATATGAATTTTTTAATTTAAAATGCACAAAGTTTATTTTTTTAATATTATTATGATAATGGTGTCATAAGTTTCTATGAACTTCCAAGTGGCTTCACTTCATAACATAAAATAGTTTAAAAATCCTGGCATGTGTGTACCAGGAATTTGTGCTAGAAAGTTTATAACACCATGGTTTATAATAACTAGAGATGGGAATGATTAAAAAATTAATTGATTATGAATTGGACAAATGCATTTTGATATATGTGTACAATAGAGATATACTGTGCAATACATTGTAGTTACAGTAATGAGGTACAGATTTTTTTAACATGTATGACTCTTAGGACACTAAATACTGGAGGAATAAGCTGCAGAAAAAACAGTACGAAATATGTTTACATAGTGCCCAATAACAACCAAAATTTAAATAACACATTGTTTAGTGATTAAAACAATACCAAAACTTCTTCTTAAGGCAAAGGAATGATAATGATAAATTTATGAAAGTGGTTACATTTGAACAGGGGGGAAATTGGATGGTGGGAGAACTCTTCAAAGGTAAAGGCAAAAATAGCCTTTACTTTGAATAGTGTTGTGGTCACTCCTGTTCATTGTTATTGTTAATATTTTTCCCTTTCACATATTTATAACTTGATTAGAATGAATCATCATTTAATAATAATGTGGTTCTTATTATGCATGGTCCTTAGTTACCCCAAATTTATATAAAGCTAATATTTATACAACTAATGTTCTTTATAAGTCATGTAAGAAGATGAATTGATTTTGTGCCCCCAAACTCCTTTGTGCTGCAGATAGTACAAGGTGTTACCCATAGTCGCAGAATCTCCTTAACTTCAAGAATGCTGTTCATCAAACTATTTGGAAAAATGAAGAATTATGTGAATTGAAAAGGGAATATTGTAAATAAGAAAAAAATTGTGTTTAATCAAGAGAAGTAGAGCTAACCATTTTTACTCTTATCTGGGGATGAACTTTTATTAAGGGTCGATTTATGACTTCTTTAACTCCCAGGAATATCCAAATTAGGAAACTTGATATGTTGGGAAACTCCTAAAAATTAGGTTCAAATAAGTTTCTTTCTAATGTGATGGATTATATTTCATTTTTAAATCAAGTTTAGAGTTTCATTAATTTTCATGAGTAAAGATAAAATAGCTTCCAATTACCTTGCTCCAAAAGTTTCCTTGTGAATAAAAGACCAAGTCTCTATACCAAAAATTAATAAAAACTGCTAGGTTAGTGGGAATGAAAACTAGTCACAATGTGACTCAGATAATAATGTGATAATTTAGAATTTAGAATAATCTTATTCCTCTGCACTCCTCACGTAGCAATCATAGGGGAGTTCTGACTGACATTTAAAGGAGATGATCGTAATTCAAAGGTTAGGAACCATACTAATGTTGAAAATAAAGTAATTGGAAATGTAATGATGTTTTTCTTTTTAAATGAAGTATTAATAATAGTAGTACTGATAATAATAGTAATAATAATACCTATTTATATCATTTGTTGCTATGCTTGAGAAAGTATGAAGGCAAAAGTGTTGTTTTTGTTTCTTTCAAGTCAGAATGGTAGATCATAGCACCTGATAAAGATGGATGCATAGAGAAGTCTAAGAAGTTATTTTCTTTAGAATTCTGTGTACCTCTTAAAGAATATTTTTAGCAACAGCACTATTTTGTGTTATTTGAAACAGATGTATGTCTAAACATAGTTGTGTGCTTCATGTCATCAAAAAATATGATAAACATGATAATTATATACTCAACCTTAATTCTAGTATGTCCTACTTTTCGCTTTATTAAAATGATTTTGGTATTTCATCCCACCGTTTATGCAAATTCACACACACCTGTGATAGAAATGTTGTCCTTATTTTGTGTTTGACTGTAAACAGAATAAGAAAAATACTCACCTACTCAAGGGAAGGTGTCTTTTCCTAACGACAGTGACATGTCTTATCATTTGCGCTAATTATCTTATTTCACATTAAAAGCACATTTCAGGCATTCAGGCCATTTATTTTTCTTCCTGAAATATTTCAACGATACTACTAAAACCTATTCTGAGATTTCCTTTTTAATAATATATTCTAATTTCCACAAATACCAATAATTATTTAAAATTATTATAGACAAATGCAAGCCAATCTAGAATGTTGTTTCTATAATCGTGAGCTAGAGTTAGATGTTGAACAGAAAAGGACATAATTATTATGTGAATTAAAATCATTGTTTGGTTACATTTATTATATTTAACATCAGGGTTGTTGTGCTATTAATTACCAAATCTGAAGATTTTTGTTCACATCCCAATGATATTCTAATTTTTATTCAGAGGAGACACAAGGAAAGACATGAAAGATTTATCAGCATGATGATTGAAACACAACATTAAACTTAATAGTGACCAAAAGTTTTTGATCATAGATGAGAAAATTCAAAGAGCAACCTTCCTGATAAGGGAAATATAAATTCACTCTTAAAGTGAAAAGTTTAATATGAGATTACTCAGGGCTATATGCTCATCTGATTTGAATCTTGTACAGCACTGAAAAATATAATTCTTGTACATTTTTCCCAAACTTGTCACTGTCTGTAACTCTGGATATTTACAGATTGCATTAGAATAATATCTTTTAAGAGTATTGAAATTGTCAAACTTACTCAAGAATCCATCCACCTGAGGGAGATCCTTAGAGAATTTCATTGCATCTTTCTGACAGATTGACACAATTGAGATACAGAATATATTTATTGACTCTTAAAATAAAGCAGAGATTCTAATAACCATGATGATGGACCTTTTAACCATTTCTGTAGCACAGAATTTCATGTCAATACTTAAGATCTGGGGGAAAAAACTTAAAACAAAATTTACGTGCAGTCAGAAATGACAAGGAAACTCAAGTCCTTCGAACAAAAGCAATTATTTTTTAGACAGGAAACAGTTCTACAGTCTACAGAAAATTCTACATTTAAATGATGCTATATAATTAGGTCTAAAGAAAAATAAGATTCCCTATAGTTAGGGCTTAAGAATTCTGTTTGCTTTTCACTGATAACATGTTCCAATTTAATTTGATTTGAGGATTTTCTTAGGATTTTCTGTCAGCATTTTATATGATTAGAGCATAACTACTTAGAGAAAGAATATTTGGTTGAGGAGTATGCTTTCACTGACAGTATGATTTCATTTCTAGAGACTGTAGAGAGATAAAAATATAAACTTCATGGGAGTCTTTTGAAGTACATATGTACCTGAAAGAGAAATAGATCTGAGATTTTAGTCTGCAATGAAGTGAATATTTGTTTTAAAGTACTGAAAATAGAGGTCTATAATTCAACATTTCCATGTAATGCAACATTAATTTCATAAACTCATACTCAGAATTTGTCTTTCTTATTTATCACTAGCATGTTAACACCATTGTTATATATAGAAATTAGTATGGAGAACATTGAAATCAGGATCAAAGTTTGTAAAGGGCAGAATTTACTCTATGGTTATAAATTATCATCTATCTCAGAGATAATTATTTTCATAGTGTGTGATTTATGTTGTGTGCACTTTCAAAAGGCAATATTTTTCTCTAAAAGGTTTATTAAGACATTCCTAAATAGCCTTTGACTACACATACTTAACTTTTCACCCTAAGTACCAATAGTGTCATAGTTCAGCTCATGCAGTTTAACACAGGATTTCTACATCAAAAATATGCTTTAACCATTATATACCTAAAAGATGACTGTAATTGAAAAGAAAATTTCTAATCTATCAGCTCGTTAACCCATTACTTTTGCAATGACATCACTTTTACCAATGACAAATACGTCCCACTATTATAATCATATATTGTTTCTTAGAGTGCCAGTCTCTGGTAAAATAACTTTTAGTGAAGCATTCCAGAAATGCAATCCTCAGGAAAAATAAAGGATTTCTTTTTTCTCTATATATTGCTATATGATTTTTAGGATATTGCAGCTACAACTAAGTATGCATTTCACACAATAACTACCACCAGAATCCCAGTGCCCTCTATCTACCACCACCATTGTAACTCCTTCCTACACTTATTCTCTTCTCTTTCCTACTCCTCTAGCTGCAGTAGTCTTGCATTCTGTGAATTTTGTGGTGATTCGCTTTATTTCTTTATATTCCACATGAGTGAAATCATCTTGTGTTTTCTTTTTATTCTGGCTTATTTCACTTAGCTTAATCACTTCCAGTTCCATACAGGTTTTTGCAAAAGGTACGTCATCCTTTTTAATGGTTACATAGAATTCTATTGAGTATCTATACCACAGCTTCTTTATCCAGTTGTCTGCTGACAGGCATTTAGGTTGTGGCAATATGAATTGTGCTGCTATGAACTTAGGGGTGCGTATTTTTTTCCCGATTGGTGATTTTTGTATTATTTGGGTATATGCCTAGAAGTGGGATTGCTGGACTGAATGGTAGTTTCAATTTTATATATTTTTAAGAATGTCAATACTTATTTTCAAAAAGATTGCATTAATTTATATTCTTAGTAACAGTGTCGGAGAGTTTCTTTTTCTACATTCTTTCTCTAGTTCTTATTTCTGGTATTTTTGATGTAGTCCATTCACTCAATGTGTGAATGATCTCACTGAAGTATTCTTAGATCTCATTCTAGTTTTTATTTGAATTTCTTTGATGGTGAGTCATGTAGAACATTTTTTCATGTGTCTTCTCTAGAAAGATGTATTTTCAACTTCTTCCCATCTTTTAGAGACTAATAATTTCTGATTATGTTGTGTGAATAACTTCTTCCATTCAATAGGTTGACTTTTTGTTTTAATGGTGGTTTCTTACGCTATACAGAAAACTTTTAGCTTGTTGTCATCCCAGTTGTTAAGTTTTACTTTATTTTCATTTGCCTTACGTGTCACTTCCATCAAAAGGTCTATGAGATTAATGTCATGGAGTTTTTCTACATTTTCCTCTATGTGTTTTATGTTTTCAAGTCCTATTTCTAGGTCTTTGATTCATATTGAATTAAATTTTCAATAGTGTGTGGCACTAAAAAGTAATTTGGTTTCATTTTTCTTTTTTTTTGCATGTGGCTGTCCAATTTAACCAGTACCAGTTGTTCAATAGACTTTCCTTCTTCCAGTGTATGCTCTTGGCTCTTTTGCTGTAGAATAACAGCCTGTATAAATGTGGTTTTATTTCTGGGATCTCAGTTTTATTCCTTGAGTCTGTGTGTCCAAGACCATCTGTCTTATTCCAAGACCATACTGTTTTGATGAGTTACTCTGTACTATAATTTGAAATTGGAGAGTATGATTCCTTCATAATTTTTGTCTTTTTTTTCTGAGAATGTCTTCAACTATTTATTGTATTCAAAGTACTGGAACTTTTTAAAAGAAAATTTTTGATTATTTTAAGATGTTTTTCTAGAATAAATACAAAAATAATATAAAGAAATTGAATTTTCTTGACAGTAAGTCTTCTGTTGAGTGAATGTATTTTATCATGCAAAGATATTACTCAGTATTTTAATACTTTCCTACTTATCTTTGGAATACATAGAATAATTATAAATCTATTCACTGTTATGGATCACTATGGTCTGGTATCATTTACAATATTTGGATAGCAATAGAGTATTTTGATTTCAATAACCTTGGTCGCTGGTTTTCAAAAACATATCCACAAGAAGATATTCTGCAATAATCTCTGATTTAAAAACTTGTGTGGGGAAAACTTCTGGAAAAGTACATAACCTATGCTTAGAGTGTCATCAAAAGAAGCTTCTCCACTGATCTTTGCATGGGAAATATGACGGTTTTAGATATATAGTGATAAAACTCTTTAGTCATCCTGGATGCAGAATATTTGTACTATGTTGAAGAGTTAAAAAAATTGAATGAGAATTTTAGATTATGCATTTGATTGTTGCTATATGAAATATGGTTTTACTTTTTTATACTATCAAAATTGACTCTTCAACTTAATTCACCATTTGAAGAAAATCCCACATGATATTATTTTAATTTATACTCATTTGCTCTTTGGGAATTTATACAATGGGGCTATTGTTCCCAATATGGCACAAGGGCAACAGAAATTGATTAGATAACTCAGTGATATTTATTTTCACTGAAATTAGGTGAGCATAAAATGTGCTTTGTTCTATCACTCGCTACATATATATAATCACTTAGAAAATTCCCTTATTTGCTTATTACCAGAAGTTAAATTATATGTTTAGATTAACCATAATAAAAAATAACAATGTATTTGAAAAAGATATTAAAAATTGAAAACCAGCAAAAATCACATATTTAAAATATTTTTTATTTGAGGCTTTATAGTATCGTATACATGGCACTTGGTTACCCTCAATTCACAGTGGCTCTTCCTTAGTAATTAGATGGTTCTTGTCAATTGTTATTATCTTTTAGCCATTCCTCTTTTAGTTGGGGAGAGTTATCAGCACTGCTAACATCCAGGAAATAAAAATAACTGCATTCTTTAGAAGGTGGGGAACAGGTAGGAGGTTATGATAGGAGTTAGAAAGATTAAGAGTCCATCATTTGTCAGACTTTGCTGTTTTAAAATATCATATTTTTATTCTGCTGATAATTGGAATATTCTACTTTTGACCTTTTCTCCTTTCCTTCTTCATTCTCTTCCTTCATTTTACCCTTCTTTCTTTCCTTTCTTTCAACCTTTCAGTTCTAATTCTCCTTAATGTCTCGGACTATATGCCTTCTCAGAGGAGATTTCTCAGGATGTCCACTCAGTTAGTTTATAGTACTGGGTGTATACATTTAATGAATTTAATATGGGTATTCTGAATCTCGCTAATCTCCCTCACTACATCATAAATGTATCAAATTAAGGGACTGTATTAATTTCTTGTTGTAACAAATTACTGCATAGTTAGTAGTTTAAAACAAAAAATATTCTAGAATTCTAGAATTAAAATATATTCCAGAATTGAGAAATGAATTTTATTGGTATAAAATCGGGGTACTGGCACAGCTATGTTTCATTTGGAGACTTTAGGGGAGAATCCATTCTTTTGCATTTGATAGCTCTCTGAATTCCTTACTCATGAATTTTTCCTCAGTCTTCAAAGCTTGTAGCATCTTAAAAAGTCTCTCTCACACTGACCTCTGCTTTTGTCGTCACATTACTTTTTTAAACTCTTGACTATCCTGTTTCCTTCTTCCCTTGTAAGCACCTCTCTGATTACATTGGACTCACCTATTTAATCCAGAATTATCTTCCCATTTAAAATCCTTAATTAAATCACACTGAAAAGTAACTTTACCAGGTAAAGTAACATATTTACAGAGTCCAGGGATTAGGATGTGGACATTTTGGTGGGGGAAGGTGTTGGAGGGTGAGGAGAGGAAGCTGTTATTCTAACTACCACAAGCACCATGACCATTTTTAAAATAAAGTTTTAGATCTCGTTGAATATGTGACATATTGTAGATGTCCAATTATCATTTTATAAATTTATATATGAATAAATTCTGTTTAACATGTTCAAATGATGAATGTCATAAAAGTATGAACTGTGATTTCACCCAATTATCTACCTTTCCTATTAAAATATTTTCTTATAAAATAAAGGAATTTAGAGGATCAACATTATCAGAAGTTACTCTTCTCTGTGAAAGAGTTCCAATACCTTGAGTGGAATTGTACTTTAGGAAATGAAACATGAGATAGCATTACAGTTGGTCCACTCAGCAGAAGAGCTCTTTCTAGTTTAAAGGAAATGCTGTCATGGATGTTTCCATCCTTCTCACCTTTAACATTGTCCTATTTTTTCTTTACTTGAGGTTTCTTATCTGTAGTTTTATATCGCGATTTTTAAGTTACAGGTCACAAGATCTTAAAATTACGGTTAAAGAGTATTTGTATTTTCTATATCAATGCTATTTTATCTAATTTGTCTTTTTAATATTGAAGTTATATATTTTATTTTCCAACATGCATCCTTGATATCTAGGCAGAATCTGTTACCTTGAAACACAATTTATCTTTGAGTCTGGGAAAATCTGATGAGTTCTGTGGTGTGGAAAAGGGCTTACTAGAACTCAGAGATATAGTTGCAGCAAATAAAATACCCTTGATGGATAGGCCCTCTTAAAAGCATTTATGCTTCATTTTATATACTGTTTGTTAACCTATGTGTTTATTTCATAAGACTATATGGTTAAGTTATGACATACCACACTATTGTCACTTTTCTGTGCAAAGTCTATCCCTTATTTATTGATTAATTTTTATTCTTATTCTTCAGTCTCATTTTGCTAGTCCTACAGACTGACTCTAGTGTGTTTGATTTATACTTTCGAGTTTTATATACCCCTTCAAAATTATTATAGCTTAGTATGTTTTTGCTTATAAACATAATTTACATTAAAATACTATAGTGTTCTTCTTTTATTAAAATATAGCTTTTTAATAACTATTCATGTTATAGAGTCCATCTAATTCTTTGCTTCTAACTGCTGGATACTGTTCTACCATTTATGTCCACTATATTTTTCATATTTATTTTCCTAGATATAGATATATATTGCCTTCAACTATCTACTTGAGTAAACACAAAAATGAATACTCTTGACAATCTAGTGATTATAGATTTTTGTTAGAACTTATCTTTAATACCTTGGAGTAATAGTGCTGGTTCAACAATTTTGGTTTGAGTTAAGCATTTCCAGAGAACTTTTGAGTATGTCTATGCTAGGGTACCTTCTATCAGCAGTGTGTATGTTCCCGTTTCAAGTCCTCTTTAGAAGATGGCATTCTATTATTTTATGATCCACAAGGTGAAAGTAATATCTTATTATTTTGATTCTCATTTCTGATTACCATTGCATTTGAACATTCTTTCATACTTTGGTGTTAATCATTGTGTTTTTTCTGTTTGGTTTATTCTTTTTTGTTTATTTCCTGGATAGCTTGATTTATTCTAGATATTGGTCACTTATTAATCTTATATTCTGCCTCTGTCTTATTCTATACTTATATGCTATACTTGGGGGTTCCACTATGGTCTTTGCTTAACAGACCATTGATTACAGCTTGAAAATGTTCAAAGAAGCACATCTACCGATATAAGCAACTCATTGCTTATGGTAACTCAAGGGAGGAGATTATGAATAAATTATTACCTTCATTTTATGACTTTGAGAAGTAAGAACATTTTTAATGCCTTTATTGAGTCAAATGCTATGTGTTTGGTGACTTTGAATTGTGTCATCTTAGTCACCTTAGAACTAACTTTGTATAATTTGTACTCTCTTACGGTTAGGGTTGACTACAAGACAAGTTTTCTTGAGATTTGGAGGGTGGATGTGGAACAGCACTCAATTATGCATTCTAATTTCAGGATAGGTTGCCAGGAACTACTACAGATTATATCATTGTTGGGCAGCTGGTTCATATTGTTAACTTGGGGTAACATCTATGCCTCCAAGTCTTCCAGTTCCCATAGCATCTCCTCTTTTAGCTTCTCCAGACTTCTGAAAAGTCATGATAAATTTCCTTTTTAACCTCTATGTAATTTTCATATAGCTCTGTGGTGACCTGTGGGTTTCAGTTACTTCTAGGTCTGTTAAACTCGTACATCCAGATTTTTTTTTCGAATCCGCCAACCCAGCAATTTCAGACTCAATAGCAGACACATAAGCAATAGTTTTACAAGAACTTCTCCACCAATTTACACAATTGCATACAAGTCTAATCCAAATAATAAATCCCTTATTCTAAATCACTCTTTTCTGTTTCTTTTACCAATTTCTGAGTGACGTAATGTATGTACAATAAAGATTAAAATATATACTCAAATATAAATTTATACATCACTATTCCTATTGCTGAATGAGACTTAGTACATAATTCTGAACATGCAAAATTATTTATGGAGACAGATCATTCAGTAGTAACAGAATCAACTGTGTTAATCATACTTTTCAAGAGAAATCATTTTTATCCTGTTTTGGGTAATGGACCACTTTGGGATCCTGATAAGAATCTATTATTCCTTTCTCTGAAAGAAAAATCAAAACACTTTTTGTTTATTACTTTAGGATGTTGAACATCTCCTGAAGTCTGTAGCTATATCCCTAAGTCATTGAGGATTTTTTAAATTTCATGATTCAAGGTGAAAACTACTGTCCTAAAGCAAGACACATTTTTATCTTGCCCATTTATTTTGTCCCTGGTTTGCTCATTTCTTTAGAATGTGGGTCTGAAGTGAATGAGGTCATATATTCAACCCACATAAAGCACAGCAACCTTAGCTCATCCAACCAACACATGTCAGATTTCTTTCCCATGTGTGCTGTGAGATACAAGCAGGATCTAGTGAGAACATAAGGGTAGCTCAGTAAAACTTTGTTCCTATTAGGTGTAATTAACAATTGGAATTCCAGACCCATGTGTTATTTATGATACTATCTTGTACTCAAGTTAACAAATTCTAAATCTGTATTCTGAGCAAGAGTGTCTTGCTTTTGAAGTCATCAACTGATAATGAATAAACTGCCCAATGTTCTTTGGTAACTTTATTCTGTTTGTGTTTTGGTATAACTGCCAAAGTCTAGATGTTCAGGAAGATTCCATCTACCACTGTGTAACAGAAAGCCAGTGGTGAAAGTTTGCTAATAGTCAACAAGACTTGTTTAATGTAGATTCAAATTTAAACTACTGCGTTCTTATACCAAGGATAGATAGCTGCCAGACACAGATGTGGAGGGGAATTTAATTAATTGAAATGTTTTCTCATATTTTTTTTAGTAAATCCATTCCCATTTAAAAAATGATGACGATTACTTCTGATGACATATGATACATAGTATTTTACTGATTAATTTAAAAAGAAACAAAATAAGACTGTAAATCAAACTCACCATTCTGATATTTAATTTTAAGCTATTTCTAAGAAAATGAAATGAGACAAAAAATGATGATAAACTCATGGAAAATACTGAGAAATTCTAAAGAGGAGCTAGTAAAAATGGATTACATAACCATGACTGTGCTTTCCCAAAGTTTTTCATAAAATCAGTGTTTCCATGGGTTAATTCTTAGCCAGCACTGAATTTGTGGGAACAGAGTAAAGAGATTGCTCTTTAAAATATTTGAGCTGATTTTTTTTCTTTTCATCCTGTGGCTGCATCACACCTACCAACGTATTACTTAAATCCAACCTATTCATAATTCTGTGTCTTTTTACTTAACTTTATCTCCTCAATGCAGAAAATTTATGCCATTTTCTTTTAAAATGCTGGGGAATGAGGGAAAGGGGAAATGGGAGGGGACTGCTAATGGGTATATTGTGGAGGCAATGAAAAAATGTTAGAATTAGAATAAAGCAATGGTTGTATAATCTGTGAGTTACTGAAAACCAATTATGTGCTTTAAATTGTGAGTTTAATGGTATATTAATTATATCTCAATAAAAACACTGTAGTTGAGAAGACTAGGTTTTATTTTTACATGAAGCACTTATCACTTTTTAACTGGAAATTTATTTTGCTTATTTGATAGACATGCATATCTTTCCTGAATTCAGTATGTAAATTCCATTGCAATAGGGATTTTTGTCTGATTCCTTGCTCTATTTAAGTATCTAAGTGCCTGAGACCCAGTGTATGTTTTAAATGAATCCCTCAAAGAGACAGAAAGTGAAATATTGCAGAGCTGCATTTCATGGGGAGTTAGGATAGAAATTCCATTTAAAGTACATATACATAGAGACTATTACCAACCCCAAAAGATATTTTTTTCTCTAGCACTGAAACAGATACATGTTTCATTGAACATAAGATGCAAACTTTACCTTTCTAAAGATATAGTAAATATATTATACTAAAGGTTTTTATTGTTATACTACAATCACAATAATAATAGAAGTTCTCTAATTAAATATGGATAAATGAAACGCTCCACTTGTATAATCAATCAGCAGTTCTCCTACCTAATCCACCCAGGATTTGATAGTAGGGAGTTACATTACTCTGCCACTGGTTTATTAAAATAAAGATACTTGCTAGCCAGACATGAAATCTACATTAGTTTACGGTTCAGATTTCCCAGCACTGGCAATCTCCATCAGTCCACTGCTGTTCCTGGGACCCAGCAGCAGTGCACAGATGAGGGACAACCCAGCACAATGAAAACAGCCAGGAGCAGACTGAGGATCCTGCATCTGCCCCAGGAGAAGGCAGTTACCACAACTGCCACATCATCCACAACCACCACCAGTAGCCACTGGCTAGGAAGAAAACAATAGAAAAATAGAAAAATAAAGCCATGTGCTAACATAAGATGGAGAAGAAAGCCATGCCAATATCTAAAGCCCCCAAAACAAAACATGAATAGTCCAAAGAGAGGGAATGCCAGGAATTCCCCAGAGAGAAATCTCCTGCCACTGATTGGGACATCCTGATAGATAAATAATTCAAATGCAGAAAAGCCCTAACAGAAATCCTAGATGTAAAAAATATAGTCAGTGAATTGAAAATAAACATGGAAAGCTCCAGACTCAGTCTTGCAGATAAATTAATCTGATATTGAAAACAAGAACACAGAGACTAACTTCATAAGGGAAGAGGAGAGGGAAACAAGATTGAGGAAAACAAGGAAATTCTGTGGAATTATCAGATATCATGAAAAGAACAAACAAAATGATAATAGATATCCTAGAAGGTAATTAGAGAGAGAGAGAAAAAAGAACAGGGAATTTTTAGAGTAGAAGAGAACTTCCTGTATCTGTCAGAAAAAACTAATCATGATAATCCAAGAAATTGATAGAACACTCAAATTAGTAAGTACATAATAATCTTCATCAAGATACATCATAGTAAAACTAGCAAGACAATGGTAAAGAAAAGCTGTTAAAGGCTTCTAGAGAAAGGAAACATATACAAAGGTACATCCACCAGGTTATCATCAGACTTCCTACAAGGCAAGAGAAAGTAGAATGACATAAAAAATATTAATAGACAAAAATATCTGAGTACTCTAATCTGTAAAATTATCATTAGAATATTATAAATAAAGGGCTTTAATAATAAACAAAAGTTACTAGGTGTTTCTACCACCAAATCTGTCTTTCAAGAAAGTTGAAAGGAATTCTCCAACAGGGAAAATAAAATCACTACCAATCCCTGAGAATGGTGATAAACAGTAAAATAGAATCAGAAATAAAAGAAGACCAACAGAAGATAACATAAAAATACTAATGGGGGAGAGAAAAACCTGGAACCTATGTGGGATTATGAGAAAGGTACAGTGTCAGCTCAGAAAGACTATTGTAGAGTGGTCAAGTTAGAGACAAATCCCATGATACCAACAAAATCCAACCCTACAGGGCATATACAACTCTGAAAGAAAAATCAGAGAATCAATAATGAAGACCATCCAAAGGAATAGACAACAAAAATAAGTAAAACGCTACCTATCAATAATCACCTTAGCTGAGAATGGAATGAGTTCACCAATCAGAAAACACAGAGTGATTTGATGTTTCAAAACTCAGAAACCATTAATATTGTGACGATAAGAAATCCACAAAGGTAAACATAGATTGAAATTAAAGAGAAAAATGGGAAAATACATCAAAGCAATAGGATGAAAGGAAATCAAAATTATAATACTAATATCAGATAAGATGAACTTCTATCTAAAAAGAGTAACAAAAGGCAAGGATGAGCACTACATTATGATCAAGGGGATAATCACAAAAGAAAAAAATAAATTGTTAATATATCGGCACCAAGTGATAGACTACCTAAATATATAAAACAAATGCTGATAGACATACAGGGAGACATTGACAGTAACACAATGGTACTGAAGGACTTCATTACCCCAATTACATCATCCAGACAAAAAAAATCAATAATGAAATAAGGACCCTAAATGAAGCAATAGAACATATGAAATTAACAGATTGTACAGAAATCTACCCTAGAAAAGAAGATTATATATTCTTCTCAAACACACATGGAATAGTCTCAAGGAAAAACCATGTTCTGGAACACAAAAGTAGTCTCAGTAAATTTAGCAAGATTGAAATTATAGAAAGTATATTGTTTGACCACAAGGGTGTGAAACTAGACATGAACCAGAAAAACAAAAGTAGAAGAGCTGCAAATGTGTGGAAATTCATCTAGATAGTTGTGGATCAAGGAAGGCAATCAAAAATTATCTTGGCACAAACATAAATGATGACACAGGAAAAGTGGCAAAAGTGGGTTTTTTTTTTTTAAAAGGAAAAGTGCAGTCAGGAATGAAGGCAGTGGGAGGCAGGAAGAGAAAGGAGGAAGAAACTATTTATTTCTTGTTTGGTTGTTCACATCAGAGGCAACTGATGTAACTACTACTCTACCAGGGCAAGCCAACAAAAGCAGTTCTATGAGGAAAGTTTATAGCACTACACATCAAAAACCAAGAGACATCCTATATTAAATATCTATATCTATGCACCTGAAAGAACTAGAATAATATAAAGAATATATACCAAAAATCAATATAAGGAATTAAATAGCAAGAGTAGAAATAAATGGAATAAAAAACAAAGGTCCATCCAAATTATCAGTGAAACCAAGACCTTGTTCTTTGAAAAATGAACAAAATGAATAGAGTCATCCAGAATCATGAATAAAAAAAGAGAAAACCCTAATAATAAGAATAGAAATAACAGTGGTAAGATCACAATAGGTATCACAGAAATACAGAGGATCATAAGAGACTGTTAAGAGAACCAAGACAAGAATGCCCTCTTTCACTACTACTATTCAGCAGTGGATACTAATTCTGGAAGCCCTAGTCAGAGCAACAAGGCAAGAAAAGGACAGTAAGGAATCCAAATAAGAAAAGAAGAAATAAAACTATTATTTACAGATGACATGATATTGTACCTAGGCAATCCTAAAGATTCAAAAAAAAACCAAAAAAACAACTGCTGGTAACAATAAATGAGTACAGCAAAGTGGCAGGATATAAAAATCAATGCACAAAAGCCAGTAGCATTCCTAGATGCTAACAGTGAACTAAAGGAATAGGAAATTAATAAAAAATATCCATTCACAGTGGCTCCAAAAATGATAAAATATCTGGGAATAAGCTTAACAAAGAAAGTGAAGGAACTATTTTGAAAACTGCAAGGTATTGACAAATGAAATAGAAGACACCCAAGAGATGGCAAAATATTCTTACTCATGGATTGAAATTTTTGACAATGTTAAAATGACCATTACCCAAAGCAATATCAAATTTAATGCAATACACATCAAAATTCCAGGGACAATTTTCAAGAAAATGGAAAAATTACTGAAGTTAATATAGAATCAAAAAAGGCCTCTATAGCTAAAGCTGTACTTAGAAAAAGGAACTGCAGAAGAATCACACTCCCTGACTTCAACCTATACTACAGAGGAATTGTTGTCAAATCAGTATGGTATTGTAACAAAAACAGACAAACAGAGTGGTGGAATGAAACTGAGATCCCAGAAATAAAAGCTCACTTAAATGGGCAATTAATCTATGTCAGAGGAGCAAGGCAAATACAATGGAGGAAGGATAGTATATTCAACAAATGTTGGGAAAATTGGACTTACATTTGAAGAAAAAAAAAAAAAAACAGGTTACTCATTAGTGCCATACATAAAATTCACTCAAAAAGGATCAAAGACTTGGACACAAGACCCCAAATCATAAAATATATAAGAGAAAATGTAGGAAAAATGGTTAATGACACCAAACTCAGTTTTGTTACAAAAGAAACTAAAGTAAACATATACAAATGGGACCACATTCAACTGGTAAGTTTTTGTAAAGCGAAAGAAACCACCACTAAAGTAAAAAGGGAGCTTACTGAATGGGAGAAGATATTTTTGCACATTAAACATCAGACAAGAGGTTAATCTCCAAAATATATAAAGAGCCCTTATACTTCAACAATAAAAAAAGACCCACTCTAAAAATGGCAAGAAATGCTGAATAGACACTTTTCCAGAGAAGACACACAAATGGCCTGTATTCAAATGAAAAATGCACTGCATCACTCACTATCAGAAATATGCAAATAAAAACCACAGTGAGATATTGCCTCATGCCAGTGAGAATGACCTGTATAAAAAATAAACAAGTGTTGGAGAGGGTGCGGATAAAAAGAAACCCTCTTGCCTTGTTGGTGGGGAATCTAAATTAGTAAAACTTTGGAAAAAATTATGGATGTTCCTAAAAAAAAAAAAAAAAAAAAGAAAAATTGAACTATCATTTGATTTAGTAATCCTGCTAGTAGGCATATATCCAAATAGCAATAACATAATAACTCTAATCAGAAAAAAATATATATACCCCTATGTTCATAGTAGCACTTTTACAGTAGCCAAAACATGTAAACATCTTAATGACTGATTGATAAAGCTGTGTTATATACTTAATGTAACTCTATGGAGCTATTTAAAATGATGAAATATGCCTTTTGCAACAATTTGGCTATAACTGAGGTGAACATGCCAAGTAAGTAAGCCATAAAGTAAAAGGGAAGTATAGGTTATTTTTACTCATATGTGAAATATAAAGAAACAAAATAAATGATCAGAAATTTCTGCAAAATTCATAGGATGCAAGACTGTGTGTACCAGGTGGGTACGGGGGCTGGGGAGAGGAAAGAAGGAGGGAATAAAGTGGTAGTTAAAGGGCTCTAGAACTCTGGTGGTGGGTGTCCTGTAAAACACATAGAGATGCCATTTCAGTGTCCCAATATGCATACAGCAGTGCAAACAAAAGGAATAAAACTATTAAAAATAAAAATTACATAAAATAAAATATGTCTTTCCATCTGAGGTTTCTACTAGAATGAAGTCTGGGAGTTGACAGAAGTAATATCTTGCATCTTTCAGTGCTGACATTTCTTTTGTAGTCACTGGGGAATGACACTTTCCCAGTCTTTCCCAATTCATCTAAAGACCAGGATACATATGGGAATTTATAAAAAAAATGGTATTTAAAATTTTCATGCACCTTTTTTTCCCGCTGTTGTGTTTTCTCTTCACTGATAGGTCAGCTATCCCTGCTTTTCTGGGAGCTTTATTCCGGCAATGGCCGGATCTTCCCAGTTCACTGTCAGTTTGGATTTCATATATCATCATACCTGTTTGGCTTGGTATCCAAGAAAGACATTCCAAGAATTACTTGAAGTCTTATGCTCAGCATTTTTATCACACCATAATGTACTCAGGCAGATGATGGCTTTTGGCAATTAGAAGGACATTTTAGTTGCAGATCATCTACTTGCCATACAGCTAGGGAAAGACATTGAAACTATGTCTGTTTTAGTGTTGTCTGATTCATCCTGTAAGAAATAAATCAATTTTAATAAATTCCCAAATTTTTAGGAACTTTAAAGCAAAATATTTAGTCCCAAATATCTTTAATGGGTTTAAGTAAGATATTCACATATCTTGGACAAAACCTGAAGCATAAATACAGTAGAAAGAAGGTAGTGTGACCAACCATTTTGACATGCCTGAGACTTAAGGTTTTTCAGAAAGTGGAGCTTGAAAGACAGAATTGGAAAAATCCTGTGCAAGTCAAGGTCATTGGTCACCCTAGAAGAAGGAAGAATAAAAGTGAGAAGATGATGGACATTAGTGGAGTGCTTCCCACAAGTAATTCTATAAATTTGTTCCCTCATTGAGTCATTGTTTCCTGAGCATCTACTATGAGCCCAGGCCCAATTCTAAACATGGGGAAGACCCTGATGATTAAGCCTCATGGCACAGAGTTCATATAGCCATATTTCCAGAGGAATTTAAGAAGCCAATGCTGAGGAGGAATCTAAATATTTTCTTGTCAAGATCATCCTGCCTTGATTTACAAATAAGAACTTTTTAAGTACAAATGT
The DNA here is from genome assembly GCA_004363575.1 of Solenodon paradoxus. Taxonomy (NCBI): domain Eukaryota; kingdom Metazoa; phylum Chordata; class Mammalia; order Eulipotyphla; family Solenodontidae; genus Solenodon; species Solenodon paradoxus. Next base: position 444,852 of record RJWH01000257.1, read on the forward strand.
TTTGAATGGCTGATGACGCTATAAGTGAGTCAGACCTCCAGTTTTGAGAGGTGCTAAACTGACTGCACCGAACTGCCTGCTTCCCTGTCTCCATCATCTACTGTGTGATTGTCAGGCTGTGTGATTGCCAGAGTCCCACATCATATTCCACCTGTGCCTACTCAGCATGTGCATTTATAGTCTACTCTCTCTACATTGATCTAGGTGTCAGATAGGATTAATTAATAAAATAAGAACAAAAATTTGCAGAGGAGTGCCGACTTAACATAGTTAATAAATACTCATATAAAACAGACATTGAAACTTTGTATTCACTCAGTTTAATCCTATGTATTTTTGCTCTTAAGATATTTGCCACTTTTGCTTGTTATCAAAGATCCCCAGCAACCCCAGGCTTGATAAAGAGATGGGTGGGATTGTATGGGATTATTTGAGTAAGAGTTGGAAAGTGAGGAGAAGTCTTCTGAGTGGTGGTGGGTGGGAGTGTATTTGAGCTCTCTCATGTTTTTTAGAAATACTTTCTCATCAGTCGATAAATGCTTATTGTAGAAAATGCAAGTTATAGACAAACTTTTCAGAGAATAAGCACAATCCCTAATTCCTTCTATTCTCATTCAGTTCTCTGTAGTTGAGATCAAATTGTAGTCAGTCTTGTTGATCTCCTTACTCTATACTACCTGAGCATTTCCCCATGTCATACTTTGAAACTAAGGTTGAAAATGGTTGTATGACATTCCATTATATATAATGTTTACATTTGTATATGCTCTTTACATATATATGTAAATAAAATGTAGCCATTCTACAAAAAAGATATTTGCCACTTTCTATTTTGTATCATAACCATTTACACATATATGTCATTTTTAGAACAGGGTCTATAACTTTTCCATGGTTTCACCTATAATCTCAGCACTTTACTTGATATCTTGAATTTAGTAGTTTCTCTATAAGTGGTTGCCAGAAAATAAATACATGAATGGGAATACATATTTTCTCCAAGTTAAAATCAATCCGTTTGGACAACTGTTTTTCTTAAATCAAGAATGACTGGATGACTGCTTGACCTTGCATTCTACTTGAAGCAATCCCATAAAAAAGACATTTATCTTATAAAATGCCTGCATGTTTGTGGCTTTTAAAAGGATTTACTGCCACAAGTTCTGTTCTTTTTATCTTTTCTATTTAAGATAGCTCTTAATAATGTAGCCACAGAAAATATGATAGGAGCTAGAAGAAGTTTATTTGGATGCTGATGTGCCAAGTAAATTTGTTTTCTTTGTATCTCATACAGTGTCTGGTACATTGCAGGTCTTTAAAAAATCCTTATTAGATAATTAAATTGGTAAATCAGGTAAACATATTTTAAATATGGAATTAAAAAAACGAAGACCCTCTCAGTAGCTCAAAGGCTAGAGATAATCAAAAGAGAAAGTGATTTGAAGTGCTGGGAGCACAGAATTTATGGAAATGGTGAATTTTATTTGAAATTAAGATTAGGATAGGGATAACTCATCTCTAGGAGAAGAAATATTGACCTGATACTACATTTCCAACCCAGGTGACTTTCTGACTTTCTGGTTTGTTTCCATTAATCAACTATTGCTTCACTTTGGTATAGTGTCAGTTCATTCTTGCAAAGTTCAAGTGTGTTTCCAAAGCTTTTTCAAATGAACCAACTTATTCTCAGTAACAATCTGTGTTGAGAATCTATTTCTAGACAGCTGATGTTTAATGTATTCTTTACTCTCTGGGGCTCAAGTTCACCTTATAACAAGTACTTGATTTCATGTTTTGATTTCCCAGCAGGTACCAGAGATCTTCCCTGTAGGTCTATTTGAGACCACTCTCAAGCTCTCTCCATTTTCTCTACCCTCAGGCTTCCTCCCATTGCTCAGACAGATGGCTTAAAGAGTGAATTCTCAGTTGCATGTCCTTCTGCCTTCAGAGATGACCTTTTTCTGTTTAACCCATTCTGAATCCAACTATTCTTTTATATTATCTCTTATTTTTCTAAGGAAACACCATATGAATGTCAGATAGCTCTTGGTACATAGCTGTTACCAAATACATGGTAATTATTATTATTACAAACATTTGTTCCTCTTAGGATCTCACAGAGTAGAATTGATCCTTACTTTGCATTTTTTGACTTCAGCTTTCTACTACCAAACTTTAAATTATTTCTATCAAATGACTTGTCAAAGTTCCCACGTAACCACACTGCCAGTGAATTGATTTTCTTTTACTAACCACTGAATCATATCAATTAATTCTTCAGCCAAGAAAATACCTTTTATAATGTTATTTATTTGATAAATAAATTTATTCATTTTAGTATGCTTAGTTATTGTTCTTTTTTAGTATAATTAAAAAATGTAAGTCCACTGACTAGCCAAAACACATGGAAGAGTCAGTGAAATTCAGAATACTTGGTTGTAATATTCTATTAATATCATGACAGAAATTATGAGTCAGTTATTTCAATCAGTAATTCAGACACCTTAATTATTCCCAGGCAATTCCCTAGAAACAATGCTTATCTGTATGCTTTCTAAATGCCTTGACATTTAAAAATATGAAGGACTATTCAAGAATAATATGATAGTTTTATCAAATTATTGTTACCTCAAACCTTAAACATTTCTATTATATATCAAAGTGGTAAGAATCAATATTGTGGTTAAATTTAAAATTATACATGCTATAGCAGCTATATATCATTTTAGTCATGGTGATATCAAAAAATGGGTGAGAAAGCAAGTCTCTCTGAGTGTAGTATTTTTAATTTCAAAGCACATTATAAGGTTTTGCCCCAAATAACTAGCCCAGAACAAGTACTTTCTTGATGGTCAAGATCATCACTAAAAACTTTATCTATTTAGTTAGATAAGGTGGAAAAGTAACCTTGTTTTAAAAACACTCACACACATAGATTTTTTTATTTCCTTGTAATGCATGTTCCAAGTTGCACATAGCTTTTCAGTTCTATGGAATAAGATGAAGTAATTGCACAAGATTAGAGGCATTATCTTTGTAATTAGACACCCTAAGTTTAGACCCTGGCTCTTCCTTGGACAAATCATGTAGTCTTTATGAGTCCTTTGTTTTCTGGGCTACAATTATCTCAGAATAATATTAAAGAGAATAATATACATTGCATGTATGAAGAATTTTGATGGTGGGTCCTCAATAAATCTATCTAGCTATATGAAAATAAATAAAAATAATAATTATAAAGTGATAATCATATCAGTATTTCTAGTTCTTGAATTGCTCTGCTCATATAATCCTATTAATATTTTGCTGTTACTTGAAAAATTGCTTCTATTTGCCAACGAAAGACTTATAAAACAATTTTAGCTATATCATTCTGATTTCATTATGATTGTGCCTCTAAATCATTTCCTCTGCTTCTGTTTTGTTTCTTTTGTGCATTTTAAGATAATTGCCATCTGAACATTGTATGAACCACATCGCTGCAATCTAATTAGATCACCTGCTTCAGCAGCATGTGCCTTTATCTCATTACTCCTCCCCCGTGAGCCATATGTCTGCTTTCAGCATCAATCTTTCTACGTAATTGTTGCAGCAAAGACTATTCGGTTTTGCAACAACTGTCTTGCCTCTTGCAATGCATTTCTTAAGTTTCTCAAGGTAGACATCCTGCAGTTGGTTTCTCAACCCCATGCTGTGAGTGTGGTCCAAACAGGGTTTATTTTTTCTCTCCTAGATGTAAGTTTTAGATAATTTCATTGATATTAAATGCTACCATGTTGTGATTCTTGGCTTTATTTGTTTATTCCTTCTGGGCCTTTTTTTATTTAGAGAAAGAATTATATTAACATCGTACTGAACTATGTGACTAAAGGTTGTTACATGCTTTAATATAATAAGGAGAATTTAAAAAAGAAGAAACTGGGCAAAGACTGGTTAAGACTGATTTGAAAATAATGCTAATTCTGTATTTTTGTTGTTATTATTGTGAGTCATCTAGCTTGAACATTATCATTATCATTTCTTGGATGGAGAAAAGTTGTAACAGAATTCTTTAATTTACATTGTAGAACCAAGATACCAATTCGTTTGGATGATTTTCAGTAGTTTAGAAATTTTCTGAGGTGAAATTAATTGTGAGTAGTAACTACATTTCTTCATGATCCACCATTTTCTTTTAATGTTTAACACAACAATCCATTCAGTCATTACACATTTGTTTAATGTTTGTGATGTACCAGTCACTGTTGTAGAAACTGAGAATACAGTAATGAACAAATAATATTTGATCTTTGCCCCTGTGTTTCATTCAGGCCCTGGAGGGCAGCCACTAAGCAAGGAAACAAAGTAAATGAGGTTGAATGCTGAGAAGAAAAGGATTGACAGCAGGGGTTCAGAACCTGGTGTAGAGGGTGCTGAGAGAACAGCATTTACTTTGTTACCTGGGAGGTGTGTCAGACTGACTAAAAGTTTATAGAGACACTGCTTCCCAATGGAGAGACCTTGAGATAGAATCATTTTGAGTGTAGTTACAGTAGAACCACTTCTAGAAGGTATTAATTTTGTAGACTTAGTAGTTTGCTCAAGAGAAATGGAAAACTTCATTACTTGTAAAAATAAATTTCTTCCTGACTCCATCAGATCTTATTATTACATGCTTTCATGGCATACTATATTTTCTTTTTAAAGCCCTTACATAATTGTAATCTTTCCCAAAAGTTTATGAAAAATTTTAGACATAACAAAAAGTGAAAGACTTCTACGTGACTACATGCTCAGAACTGATAATGCAATTAACATTTTGCTGTATTTTCTTTTCATATATCAGTCCATCTAGCCATCTGTTTATCAATCCATGTTGTTAATGAAATTCAGAATTTGTTGCAGACATTATACATTAAACCTCTAAAACACTTTCAGTGTGCACATCATCAAGTAAAGCTCAATATTTGTACATCTGAGTGTATAGGTGTATGTGTGTATAAATATTGATGTATTTGAATATAGTGTACACATGATGGAATGTACAAAACACATTAATGCAATTCATTGAGTCTTGAAAATGCATATATTTATAGGTTCCAAATGCTTATCAAGATATAAAATGCTATCATTGCTCCATAAAATGCCAAGGTGATCACTGCTTTCATTTCAGTCTAATATAGATTAATATTACCTATTTTAGAACTTTATAATATAATTTGACTCATATAGTGACAACTTTTCTGTAAAACTTTTTCAGTTAACAAATTGATTTTGAAATTAATTTATGTGTATGTTAAAAATTACATTCTTTCAGTTGCCAAGTAATGATTACTGCATCAATATATAGTAGTCTCTTTAATCATTTCCTGATGATAGGCTTTTTCCAGTTTGGTGATATTATGAATAAAATTTCTATTAGCATCTTATATAAGTAATTTTGTATATATGTATTTATATTTCACATTCTGAGAAGTGGAATTTCTGGGATATAGTTTAAAAATGGTGTTAGTGTGTTCTTAGATGAGAGTTACAAGAAGTTCAGATTGTTTCTTTAAAGTAGTTGTAGTTTATATGCCCATAAGTAATTTAAGAAAATTTAAGTTTCATCATGTCTTAACTAAGTTTCGAACTTGTCTTTAATTGAGTCATTCTGGGGTTGTATAACACTACCTCATTATGTCTTAATATGCATCTCCTTAAAGTGTAATGATGTTGAGTACTTTGTCATGTGCTATTAGTCATTTCATGTCTTCAATTGTGAGGTGTCTGTTAAATCTTTTGAATATTTTTAAATTTGATTTGCAATACTATATTGATTTCAGAAATATAGCTTCACACCTTGCGCACAACCAATGATCTAGTTATTATGGACCAATATCCGTCTGAACCCTTCTACCTATTTTGTCAGATCTGAAACCCCTTCCACTTTGGTTAACTACCATTCTTTTATCAGAATCTAAAGATTTCTTTTGTTTTATTGTTCATTTGCTTCGTTTCTATATTTTCCACATTTGAGTGAAATTATCTGGTGTTTGTCTTTCTCTTTCTGACTTATTTCACCTAATATAATACCCACAAGGTGTATCTTTTTTGTCTCAAATGTTAAGATTTTATCTTTTTGTTTAAAAAGATAAGTAATATTTTATTGTATATGTAAAATCACATCTTTATCCATCCATCCCTCAGTAGCATTTAGGTTGTTTCTGTATACTGTCTATTGTGAATACTGCTACAATGAACAGAGGGGTGTATATCTTTTTAAACTAGTATTTTAATGTTATTTGGATGGAAAAAGAAGTGGAATTACTAGATCATACTAAATCCATAGCTAAGTTTGGGGACAATTAACAAAATATTAACAAAGTTGACTTTCAATCTGAAAATCATGTCTTACTCATTTTTCTCTTCATCTTTTGTAATTTTTAGTGGCTATGGACTGGATCTTTATGTCCGTTCAACACTAATCTGTTGAACATCTGTGTCTCACTGTGATGGCATTTGGAGGTGGGGGGTCTTGGAGAAGTAATTGGGTCATGAGGGATGGCTTAGTGTTCTTAGAGAAAGAGATTCTAGAGAGATAGATCTCGCTCTTCCTGAGTGCAAGCACTAGGAGTGAATAAATGCTTATAACTTGTCTCCTGACTTCCTTTGGATCTGTTCTTCCTGACTATCGAATGACATTAAGTTTGCAGTTTAATATCCTTGCTTTTTTATGTCTTTACCTGAATTCTCTTTAACTCCATATATTCTCCTTATAATTTGGCTTCCCTAATATCTAGTCACATTTGGTATTACACTGAAAGCATAATTCCCTTTGTTGTTTTTTACCTAAGTGCTCTCTTTCTGTAATATTTTTCCTTACATTCAGATCGTAATCATTATCCCTGAATCTGTGCTTGAACTTGTACAAAGAAAACTGGATCTTTTTCTGAAACTTTTTGAATTTCCTATTTCATTCCAAATGTCTATCTTTATTAAGACATTCCTTTTTCTATTCTAGTTCCAGCTTCAGATTTGGATGTCGAGATGCATTCTGTTGCTGGTACAAGTCTCTGATATTTTCTTTTCTCCTGCACACTGTTCAGCATACTCTACTAATTTCCCTAAAATTTCTGTGATACAAAGAATATATACCCAGCCAGTAATAATATCGTGTAATATACATTAGTCTTCAAATTCTCTTTCTTAGTCTATAAGATAGTATTCTCTACAGAGTCTGATACTTATTTTCAATAGTAATTTCAATTGCAAAAAGATTTTAAAATATATTTCATATCATTTTATATCAACATGTAATAAGAAATTTAACACTAAGATGTTATATATCATACATACTTACCATTACTATGCAATGATATACTCTGATATTTTTCTGACCTATTCTATCTCATATTTATTTTTAAATAATATTTGTTGCTACCCACATAGGCCATGGCTTTTATGTTTTATTAAACAATTTAGATGGTTGGACTGCATAAAAATGTGTCATTCCTGAAATTTCTTTTAAGAACAGTTTGTGGTGTTGACCTTATTAGTGTTTAGTCACAGTGCTCTTTACTTAGAGAAATGAAGGGGAAAAAATTGAGTGTAGAAAAATATTTGTATCACATAGCTTTTCTTTTCTTATTACTGTTTCATTTGCATTGCTATGTGATTTTAGGATAAACAATTCATACCTTAGTCAATGTATATATTACACCATACACACCACCAGAGTTTTAGTGTTACTCAACACATTCATTTTTACTCTTTCAATCCCAAATTTTCTCCCCACTTCCTACCTGCCACCCTCAGCCCCCACCCAAATCACAGTCTTCTATCAGTTATGAGTGTTTTGTTGGTTCATTCATTTTATTTGTTTGTATTCCACATAAGAGTACTTTTCTTTTTCTCCCTGGCTTATTTCACTTTGTATAATCACCTCAAGTTCCATATAGGTTTTTGAAAAAGGCACAATTTCATCTTTTTAAATAGCTGAATAAAATTCTCTTGAGTATGCACACCACAGCTTCTTTATCCAGTCATCTGTCAACAGGCATATAGGTTGTTTCCATGTCTTGACTATTGTGAATTGTGATGTTATAAATATAGGGGTACAAATTATCTTTTCTGATTAGTCTTTTAGTATTCCTTAGATTTATACCTAGATTTAAGATTGTTGAGTAAAATGGCAGCTTTATTATCTTTTTTATAAAATAAGTTTTAGTGAAGTTACTTATATTTAAGTAAAAAATTGAGGATTTGCAAGGATTTATGAAATCAATTCATAATTATTTATATGTGATAGAGACACCAAACAAACGAACTAAATCGAACAAAAATATACTTTGAATCTATAGAATGAAATTAGTGGTTACCAGAGGGTAAGGGACGAGCTGGGGAAATCAGATAAAGGATTCAATTATATAATGAAGGATAGAATTGGACTGCTCATGATAAATTGAATGTATTACATACAAATGTTGATTTATTATGATGCACACATTGAATCTATATAACATTATGATGCCATGTTCCTTCAATAAAAATGTGCTAAAATATCTCCTAGGGGGCAATAATGAAAACAAAAAAATGCCAGAAAGGATGCTCTAGTTGCATTCAAAGGAATTCATTGAAAGTATCTGTATTTTTACTTCTCAGGCAGATCCATACCTGAAAAGTAGTCAATAATTTTTAATACTGAGACCATTAATAATATTATGGGTTTGTTTTATTCTTTCTCTGGTCCCCGTTTTGCTAGTTTGGCCTCTACTAATATAGCTGTGAAAGCAGTGAATCAGATTAACTCTATAAAATTATATAATTATGAATTGACTTCAGGAATCCTTATAGTTTCTTTTATTGATTATTTCTACATGGACTCACTGTTTAAGTGCCCCCCACCATGAAGCTTAATACTCAATCTTTTTAAAATATGCATTCAAGTTTAAAAATTAGTACTCCCATTTGCTAATTTGAATGTTTTATAAAGGAACAAGATTAGGTATTTCTTTATATAATTTCAACCATTTTCATTAGTTGGGTTCATTTTGTTATTTTGAACAATATTGTTCATGTTTTTCCTCAAGAGTAATTCCTCAAATTGGTAAATGTAATAATCCAAAAAGGATGTTCCATGGTATCCATAATCCTGAAAACTCGAAGTTACTATTTTAACTAAGAGACTTCTCCAAGTCTTTAACATGCTAACCTGCTTTCTGATTCTCTGGTTCTGTCTGTTTGGGGATTGTCATCTTCCAAACACAATTGTGGAAACTGTACTGAAAGAATACACCAAGCTAAAAATTGGAAGATGACACTTACTCCAGTTTCACAGGCAAAACATCTGATCTTTCAATTAAAACAGAATAAATATTATGAGAACCTTCTACAGCTTTGTTTCTTTGTTTGCTTGTTGTTTTTTTGTTTGTCTGTCTGTTTGTTTGCTATCCAAGATCTGAGGCATTTCATATGGTCCCAAAAGAAATCTGGGGAAAAGTGTTGCTCATGAGCTCAGGTATAGGTACTTTCAACAAGGTCTCATCTGCTGTGGCTCTCACTCTCAGCCTTCTTACTCAGCAGTCATAGTTCTGTTCTGTTAGTAAGGAAAACTTTGCATGTAGCTTAATTTCCACTTCAACCTCAGTGAATTCTTCTACTCCCAGAAGTTTGGATTTGGAGCAATAGACACCTAATTTGCAGGCACTGGACCCTAGTTGCAGACTTCAACTGGCTAAAAATTTCCCCATCTAAAATTGGCATTTATTTTCATTTTCATAACCAGAACTTGAAACTTCAGGACCCAAAATTCAGGCTGGAAATTCCAAGCGAAATATTAGTGATCTTTAATAAGTTTTCTCATATTCTAAATTGAAATAAAATAGTCATTAGAAGATAATAATTCTGAGAGGGATTAGAAGCTAAAAATCATAGCTATTCTGACTGATAAATATGCCATAAATGAATTCTCTTGAATCAATAAGAAAGCAGAAAATAGTAAAAACTATGGATGTATTGTTTGAAAAATGCTTTTTCTAACTCATTTAGTCAACATTAGAAAATTTCATAAGGAACCTAAAATGTAAATATTATTTAATAAAAATCTGCTAAATCATGCAACCAACTTCTAAAACAGATGTTTCAGAACTTTTTTAGAATAATTGTGGAAATTCTGTTTCATTTTTCTAGAGCATATTTAAAAATATTTGCCCTATTTGATTTTAAATCCCCAAAATTTATGTTCTGAATGGTCTGCCTTTGTTTGAGACAATTGAAAGTTATAGACCATATTGAACATTTTAGTTAAGAAATTCTTATTAAAAAAATTTAAAGTGTTAAAATTCTTTACAGTGAAAGTTCTCTTTTCTTCTACCCTTCCTTTTATATCTTTATGCTGTCTCCTTATGTTTTAAAGAGAACATTATTTATGAGATGGGTTTTTTAGAATACTTTTGGATTTCAGAAAAGTTGCAGAAATTATTTTGAATTCCCATGTATTCCATTGCCACTTTCCCCTATTATTAACACTCTACATTCAGATAACACACATCACAATTAAGAAACTGATGTAGAAACATTGTTTTTAAATAAATTCTATACATTTTAAGGTTTTAAATTTTTTATTGAAGTAGCATTGTTTAATAACCTAGTTTTAGGTATAAAGCATTGGGCTTCTGTAGTATTTTATTCAATTTTAACTACATTCTACTGGCTATTTCCCAAACTTGAGACTTTTACCCCTTTAGAAGCTTTTCATTTCAAAGTAGATTTTTAAATTTCATTTTAAAATAATAGACATATTGCAAGTATGTTTTCGTTAACAATAAAAAAAAACTAACAAGAAAGAGGAGTTGAATAGAAAATTGGTTTTCTCTACCATAGTGAAAAACGTATTTGTAGAATTTAGATTTGTTTTCCTCCTGTGGAAAATTTAAAGAATTTTTATGGTCTTATTAGAAATAGTTCCAAGTGAATGAAATAAAGATCTCCCTAGTGAGCTGGAGTGGTTTCCAAATCAATCCCATCAAAAGATCTTACTTACAAGCTTTTGAACAAACTCTCAGAATGCCCCTGTCCTGTGATTCCCAGTAAGAATTAAATAGAACAATTTAGGAGAGGAAAAGTGACTCTGGAGAGGTGTTTGCTACACATTAAAAACAACTTGGGACACTGAACTGAGGGGAATTATTTTTATTTTCAAAATTTGTTTCAGTAGAGTCTTTAAATGGAAGCATAATTGCTTTAGAAAGTGCTTGGGGCTAGTATTAAGTGAGCATTGGAGGCCTGGAATATAAAGTTAATACAATGGGAAAATGGAGAGACACCCAGTTATTGATTTTGTAGGGTTATTAATTCATTCATTACTTTGAAATATAACTGCTTCAACACAGCTGAAAATCAAATCACCCATGTAAATTACCAAAGATTGACATAAATTATTAAAGCCAATGGGAGGAGGGACCTTTGTATATTTTTTTTAATCTCTCTATGAAGTGGGGTGCTTTGAAGGCAACTGATATTTATTGTATTATCACATTGAAATAAGTTTTGTTTTCAGAAGAGTATATTTTATGGAAAAGTTTTTAATAAATCTCTCCACTTGCATCACATATTATTTTGCAATGACTAATAAAGCCATGCTTATGATAGTCAGGCATGCTTCCTGCATTTGTAAAAATAAATTTCTAAAGACAATGCTAGCAAAAATAGATAAACAAAATCATTCAGCCAGTTTTTGTGTTTCTGAGTTATTTACTCCCAAAATATAAAAACGTAAAAAAATACACATCCTCATGTTCATTGCAGCATGATTTATAACCAAGAGCTGGAAGCAACTTCAGAGTCAATTGACAGATGATTGGATACATGAGGGAATAGTACTCAGTTCTAATAGGAGGTAAAATCCTGACATTTGCAATAACATGGATGGATCTAGAGAGTATTTTGCTTAGTGAATAAGTCAGATGGAGAAAGATAAACACAGTTTAACTCATATGTGCTTTAGAGAGACACCATATGAATAGATAAATAAAACAATAATAAGTCCAAATTAATGGTTACCAGAAAAAAGGGGAAAGTGAATAGGTCAATTATATGTTGAGGGATAAAATTGAACTTTTAATGGTGGATTTAATATATTTAGATCTAAATTTGCAGTGATGCATACTTGAAGCTCATTTAATGTTATAATACAATGTTACTTCAATAAAAATTATAATTAAACTTACATTTAGTTAAAAAATAAAATTTAATACCACTCTCTCCTATTTTTATCTTCCAATATCTTTATTTCTTTAAAGACATTTTTGCTTTCTGTCTATGAACTGTTCTAATTAAATTAAAGAGGCTGACTTGGTTGTTGGGAGACTTTATGCAGTATTTGCCTGAAGTCTTGAAGTTATTGAATTTTGCCTCAGCAAGTGGATGGATTCATGTGGTTAACCATCTCTTGGGAATTTCTCTTTGGTTGTATAAGAGATATGTTGTTTCATTCAGGCATCTTCAAGAACTGAAATTGATCACAAATTACTCTTTCAGTTTAACAGCCCCAATTTTTCTTGTTGAAAATATATACTTTATGAAGAAGTGAAAGATGACTTTAAAATTTTAACTTATTTGAAAGGTTTCTCTATATTTATGAAAAATTATAAAATGGCATGGTACATTTTCAAAGTACCTTTCAAAGATCATGGTGTTAAAGATGCACCAAATTAACAACTTAAGAGTAACATGAAATAAAACACTAAATAGAATAATCATGGGGAATCTCAATTCTAAATAATGTTAATAGGTAACTTTTAGTATTCATTAACATATCTCATATGTAATGTCAGTTGATCTCAGTTAATGCGTTCAACAATCTTTATCACATACCAGTGAGCTAATTGAGGTCTGATTTTCAGAGAAATATGACTCACCAGTTGAAATAAAGAGAAATTGGATAAGTGATTAATTTTTTTTTCCTATTTCTGAGTCATTGAGAATGATTTTCTTCCCTCCTTTATTACTTTCTCTCTTGTTATAATTTCTCAAGTCTTATACCTGAGGAGAGAAGGAAATTGTTATTGTTGAAAGACAAAATAATTTTCTCTGTAGAGAATTCTATGGTAAAGACAAAAGAAGATGTAGAACCAATAACTCACTTTTTCAATATATTGTAATACCAGTTCAATATACAAAAAATAATTCTATTTCTATATACTTGTATAGTGGAAATGAAATTTTAAAGCTTTAGAAATAATATCAATAATAATACTTAGAGATAAATTTGATGGAAGATATGTAATATACGTGTACACTGAAAGTGATAAAATATTGCTTATAAACAAAAAGCTAAATTAATAGAAAGTTAGGCTATGTTTATGCAACATGGTTATACTTAAGGAACCATTTAAAAAGTAAATAATTAAAACTGGAAAAATCATCAGTAGCTGATAGGAAATACAAAAGCAGAAGATGGGCCAAATTTGACTTCTGAGTCATAGTTTGCTGACCTCCACTGTACATATCGTAATTAATCAGCATGTGAGCAATAATGCAAGAATGCCATCTTATTTACTTAATGTATGTCACGTCAGTAAAATGAACTGACAGAATGAAATTAAAATATATATTCAATGTCTGAACATTTGCTTTTAAGTAAGAAAATATTTTATGTAATAGACTAAAATTATCCTTATATGCTGTGATTTAATTAATAAGTTGGAGTATTAGAATGTATTTATTCCTGTAAGAATAAAATGATTAAATAATAATAAAAATGATTAATATTTTACCAAGATATTTGCATAATCATTAATAATTAGATGACTTTTCAAAGTATATATGTCCTTGGAATTGATAATGTAAAATTCAAAGCAGAATATTAGAGATTTTAGTATGCCATGATTTTTTTTTTGTATAATTTTTTGGTGTTTCACATCTAATAATATTAAAAATTATATTTAAATTTTACTTTGTTATTACTCTTTTTCATTTATACCATGAGTCTTCTAAGAAGAAAAATGTTATTTTTTTGAATTTTTTCAATTATTTAAAGATAAATCAAAGGCAGAATTTTCTAATTCAAATTTTCTTGAACATTAAAAAGTACTGAAAATACACTTAACGAAATATTTTATATTTAGTCATCTTTGGTACAAGAATAATAAATAATATGGAGTGAATAAAAATAATTGTTGGAGATAAATGAAGTATACAAAGCAATTTTGTTCTCATCAATCAAACTTTTAAAAACACTGTTTTACAATAATGTTTTAAGAAGGTAATTCCTTGGAGTTTTGCATGTATAGTGGCTAAAATGTTAATGAAATGTATCGTAATAATGGCTATAGTACTAGCCACTTTTAATAAACATGAAGGATTTTTGAGGTCTCTATGAATTCTAGTTACAGCGTTCCATCTATACTCTTATTACTGAAAAATACCATATTCCTGAATTCTATTCTGCTGCTTATAATAAATATTAGCAGTATTAGTAATTCACCTATTTCTGTTTCTTGTATACTACATATTTGAACATGACAAAACATTAAGAAATCATCTTTAATTCTGACAGCTCCGTAGTTTATGAGGAATTCAATCTTGCTTCTACTTGACTGGCTTGCTAAGAGATTTTTTGGTCTCAAACAGCCTGCAATGTAGACTGAAGAAATATTTATAGAAGGAAAAATAAGAAAACTGTCATGCAATTTCATTGACAATTGAACAAACAGTGAAAATTTTGAATGATTTATGGCTAGTGATGTTTTAATCTCATCCTACAATTGTGTGTTCAGAAAGTAATGACAGCATCATGAAATGAAATGAATTAATAAGCCATACACAGAAAGATTGTGGGTCTCTATTATTATTCAGCGAGGAGCAAACAAATTGACATATAAAGTATTTTGAAACAAGTTTGTCATGTGTTTATATAAGATTGTAAACTATAATTGTAATCTTTGAATTGCCAAATAATTAATTTTTAGTATTTGATTATTAAACATTTGGCCAAAATTTATTTTCACATATTTTTAAATGAAGAAATTTAGGTAAGATAAATTGAGTAACTTACACAAGCTCACATAGATCATAGATTTCAAACTGACATAATATTTCAGCTGTCTCTCATATATGATCTATGTTGGAATTGAGACCTTCTTGCTGACTATAGGACCAATAGGAGCACAACACTTGGATATCTCTCTATGGGCTTTATTATTGATATTGGTGACTCTGGGGGAAACCTCTGAATTTCCTATGCCAACTCCAACCCTGTAGTGCAGACTCTCCAGTCTCAACACAAGGCTTGACTTAGAGCATCAGTAAATCTGACAAGTGTTGGTATCATACAACCGAAGAAAGTCAGATGTTCAAACTAAGATTGAGCTGTAATTCAAAACCCTAACATAAGACCTTTATATCAGAGAGGTCTAACCCATAGAAATAAGCACAAAATGCAAAACAGAGTGAAGAGAAATGTATCAAAATGATGGATCTAAACAAAACCATATGTGAAAATATGAATGCAACATATCAAAATGCCTGATAAAGATTTCAAAGTAACAGAGATAATAATACTGAAATCAGGAGGTCAATGGAGGTTAAAAGAAAAGAGGACTACAACAAAGACAAAGAAGATATTAGACAATTCAAAATAGAATTCAAGGAGCCACAAAAGACAATAGAGGGGCTCAACAGCTCAACACTAGGATGGAAGAAACTTCCATTAGACTCAGAGAACTAGAAAACAGGGCAGTGGAATGCGCTCAAACAGATCAACTAAGAGAAAAAAAAAAAGAATTCAAAGAAGTGAGGACAGCATACTAGACCTATGAGATAACATCCAGTGGAATAACATTTGTAACATAGAAGAGAGATAAATGGGGCAGAAACTATTTGAAAAAAATAATAACTGAGAATTTCCCTAACCTGAAGAAGGAAGTGACCAAGGAATATCAAAGAGTTGCAAACAAAAGGAACCTAAATAGACCTACACTAAGATACATCGTCATTAAAATGTCAAAAAATAAAGGATAAAGAGAATCTTAAAAGTAGCTAGAGAGAAAAATGAGTACTTACAAAGGAACTCCAATAAGACTGTAAGTGGATTTCTAGCTGAAACTTTGCAGACCAGAAAGGGAATGGCATGATATACTTAAAGTGCTAAGAGAAAATATTTCAATCCAAGATTACTCTACACTGCTAGGGCACCATTTAGAATTGAAGAAATGATAAAAATCTTAAAAAGAAACAAAACAACACAACCCAACTTTCTTCTGCATTCAGGAGACTCCTCTTTCAAAAGATAAATGCAGGCTTGACATCAATGACTGGAAGAAGTTCTGCAGTCAAAAGGTAACAAAAAAGAGGGGTAGCCATACTTTATTAAATAGGATGCACTTCAACTAAAGAGAATAGAAAAAACCAAGGATGTGCATAATATAATTATTAAAGATCAACTAAGCAAAAAAAGACACAACCGTTATTAATACATGCACCAAGTTAAGGAGCATCAAAATACATAAAACAATTATTAGCAGAACTAAATGGAGACATCACAGCAGAGTAATAATAGAGGATTTTAATACCCCCCATAAAACAATGGACAGATTAACTAGGCATAAAATTAATAGGGAAGCAACGACTTTAAAGGACAAATTTGAACAGGTAAGTTTATAGATATATACTGAACCCTTCCTCCAATGATTGCACAGTCTTCTTACATGCACACTGAATATTCTAAAGGATAGGCTATATGTTGAGGCATAAAGCATGTGTCAACAAATGTACAAAGAGTGAAATAGTATCACACTTCTTCTCTGATCAAATATGTTAAAACTACAAGTCAACCACAAAAAGAAAGCAAGAAGATTCCAGAATATTTTGAGACTACCCAACATGCTTCTAAATGAGTCTTGGGTAAAAACGGAAATCAAAGAATTTTAGAAGTAGTACTTGGAGACAAGAAGGAAACCACAAGTACCATAATGTATGGGATGCTGCAAAAACAGTAATAAGAGGGAAGTTCATTGCAATCCAGGTCTACCTCAAGACATAAGAAAAATCATAATTTAATCCTACAACTAAAGAAACTAGAAAAAGAAGAACATTGAAGCCAAAAGTCAGTAGAAGGAAGGAATTAATAAAAATTCAAACAGAAATAAATGAAATAAAAATGAAAAAGGCAATCCAGAAGATCAATCAAACCAAAAGGTTGATTCTTTAAAATCATAAACCAGATTGACAAACCTTTGGCTAGACTCACTAAAACAAATGAGAAAAATTTAATATAGCTAGAATCAGAAATGAAAGAAATTAAAACAGATACCCCAAAAATATAAAACATCATAAGAGACTATTATGAACAGCTTTATGCAAATATATTGGACAACCTCAAAGACATAGACAGATTTTTAGAAACATAACATCTTACTAAGACTTAGGAGAAAATGGATATCTTAAACAGAACTATCATAAGCAAGGATATTGAAGAGGTAATTAAAGTTTTGCCCCAAAATAAAATCCTCAGACCACATAGCTTTAAGACTGAGTTTTACCAAAACTTCAGAGAAAAATTGGTAGCTATTCTCAAACTATTCAAAAAATTGAGGAACAGAAAAAACAGTTCCACACACTTTCTATGAAGCTAACATTATACTTATACCAAAAACTGGCAGACATCACCAAGAAAGAAAATTATAGATCAATATCTCTAATGAAGATAGATGTGAAAATTCTCAAGAAAAATACTAGCAAAATGATTCCAATAATACATAAGAGGATCATCCACCAAGACCAAGAGATTGATTTCAGGGATGCAAGAATAGTTCAACATACACAAATCTATTAATGTAGCACAGCACATCAACAAGAGCAAGGAGAATAATTACATGATCATATCAATAGCTACATGGAAACTTTTGGTAACATTCAATACCTATTTATGATAAAAACCCTGCATAAAAAGGGGATAAAAGTTACATACCTCAACACACTAAAGGCCACATATTATCAGCCCACAGCCAACATCATACTCCATGCTGAAAACTGACAGTCTTTCCTCTGAAATCATGAAAAATACAAGGTTGCCCACTCTCATCACTGCTGTTTCACATTGTACTAGAGATCATAGAGCAATTATACAAGAATAAGTAATAAAAGAAATCAAATTTGAAAGGGAGGAAGTAAAACTATCACTATTTTCAGATGACATGAACATATATTTAGAAAATCCTAAAAACTCCTTCAAAATTACTGGAATTGATCAATGAGTATAGTAAATCGGCAGGCCACAAAATCAATGCACAAAAAAGCATTGCTTTTCTATAAACAAACAGTATGATAGAAGAATATGAAATAAAATGACCCATTTTACAATAGAAGCACAAGTAATTAAATACTTAGACTATACTTAACAAAAGAGGTGACAGACCCATGCAATGGAAAGTATAAGTATTTCTTAAAGGAAATAGAAGACAATATAAAGAGATGGAAAGATATCCCATGGTCATGAGTGGGAAGCAATAACATTTTTTAAATGGCATCTTATCTAAAGCAATGTACAAATTTAAAGCAATTTCTATCAAAATGCCACTGGTGGAAATAGAAAATAATTTAAATGATATTCAATTTAGTTCCATATGAACTTAAATTTATGTGAAGTAAAAAATGAACCCAAAATAGTCAAAATGTTAAGATGAAAAAAGAACAAAACTGGAGGTATAACACCTAAATATTTAACTATACTGCAAAGCAATAGTCATCAGAACTGTATGGTACTGGAATAATAGAGATACAGATCACTGGACTAGAAATGAATCACCAGACATAGGCACATTCATATATGATCAAAGAGCCAAGAGCATATGATGGAGAAAGAAAAGTCTTCAATAAATGGTGTTGGGATAACTGGACAGCCACAAGCAAAACAATTGTTAGACCACTCTTAACCTTACACAAAAATTGATTCAAAATGAATGAGATTTAATATAAGACTGGAAACTATAAAATACCTGGAAGATATCATAGGAAATATATTCCATGACATTAGTCTTGGAGACATCTTTAGGGACTCATCTCCGACATCAAGGGAAATAAAAACAAAAATAAACAAAGAGACGACATCAAACTAAAATGCTACAGCAAAATGAAAGAAACGATTACTTAAAAAAAAAGAAAAAACCTAACAGGAAGAAGATATTTGCATTTCACATATCTGATGGCCTTGATATCTAAAATATACAAAAAGCTCATAAAACAGTAGAAAAATGAACAATCCAATCAAAAAATGGGCAGAAGAGTTACACAGGTGTTTCTCCAAAGGACATATAAATGGCCAACAGACATGAAAGATCATCTTCCTCATTTGTTATTAGGGAAATGAAAATTAACAACAATGACATCTCACCTCACACCTATGAGATTGGCTGTCATTTAAGTGTCTGGAAACAAAAAAATATTGGTGAGAATGTGGTGGAAAGGGAACAAGTTTACGTTGTTGTTAGGAGTGCAAATTAATGCAAACATTATGGAAAGAAGTATGGAGAGTCCCCAAATTATTGAACATGGAAATCCCATATGATCCCACCGTCCCATTTCCTGGTATTTATCCAAAAGACAAAAGAACACTGATTTGCAGAGATATATGCATCCACATGTTTGTAGCAGCATTTTTGCAGTAACCAAGAATTATAATTTACATAAGTGTCCATTGTCAGATTAATGGGTAAAAAAGACATTATATAGAGGTATATATGTGTGTGTATGTATATATATATGCATATGTATATAATGGAGTACTACACAACCTTTAAAAAGATCAAGTCCTTTAATTTTAGACAACCTGGATAACACTAGAGGGGATTATGCTAAGTGAAATAAGTCAGAAAGAAGGAGGACAAATACCAGATGATCTCACTCATGTGGAATTAAAAGAAAAAAGCAAAGGAACAGACTAAATTACAGCCAATCATATCAATAGAATTGAGGTTATCAGTAGGGAATGGGGAGGGGATTGGGACAAGTGATAGTGGATCCCAATGAATAATGGTGAAGAACTTTCAGTATTTTTACGGTGGATAGGGTATGTTGTCATGAATCTGAAAAATGGGGAACATCACAGATGGGTTTATTTTATTTTGTAAAGCTAAATTACTTCAATGAATAGTACATTAATTTTTAAAAGAAGTCTTTATATATACATAGTTGAGAATTTATTATTAGTGGGTCATGAACTTTTCTTTTTTATTTACTTTTTTCTAACCAAGGTAGAACTTGGATTAATAGGTCACATTCTGCTTTAGTCTGCCTTATGGGTTTTCTTTTAATGGAGTGTTGAAGCAAAGTCTGACTCATAATTTGTCAATTATTCAATAGAAAAAATTTCTTGTATTGGAAGAGTTTGGACCACTAGTTTATACCAATATTCCCTGCAAATCTAAGTTCTGTGTATTTCAGAAATATCACCATGTGTTTCTAATCACGTTGTGAATAAATTATAGGAGGTTACTTTGATAAAAAAAATCATATCTCAGTAATTCTTAAACATAGTATTTGATCCTGAAAAGAAACATTTTTAGGCCTCTATTTGTACTTTTCCATCAATAAATATTTGATGAATAAAAAAGTATGTAAATACTTAACAATAATTAATAAATTTGGAATATAGCTATATGTGAAATAGAAATCTAGAAAATCCATTATTAGATCAAGGTATTTCTTACACTATAATTAAATTCATCTTAACCTGTCCCCAATCCTCTGCCTAGCTTACTTTTGGGAAAGAAGTCTTAACATTTTGTGGGTTGTAGTCTTTTGACAGTTCTTATTTAAATGTAACTGTAAATCAAATTACCTGATTTTTTTTGAGAGACTGCAAAAAATATTCTAGAAATAGCTACAACATAGCTCAATTCAGACCACACCTTGATAGGAAAATACCAGAGTTTACCAGAATCACAATATTTGGGATTAGCACAAGTGTTTTTAAATTTTATCAGTCACGAATATGGTGGTTGAATAATTGTTTGACCTCCTCCCTTGTAGAGGAACTTACAGCAATTCTGTACTGAATAACTTCATCTTTAGCTTTGTATTGCTAAACAAAGTTTTCCAGCCCAAAACATGTCACTTTGCAATATGGATTATTTTGATTTGGTTATTTTTAAGAAACAATAGACATAGGAAAAGCTCTGTATATTGAGTAGAAGTTACCCTTTTGTATGACACATTAACATGTATAGTGGAAAATGATTCTATATAAGGTTGCCTAACTTGTGTGTAGGAATGAGATTGACCAAATCTCCTTATAGCTTTTAATGTTGAAGACAGTAACTTTAATATGCATAATAATCAAATCCTTATTTACTTTGCCTTTCATAGTAACTCCCATCACTTGAATTCTCTTTCTCCCAACATTCTTTCACTTTAGTTGAAGATATTATTTAAGTAGTGACTTAGACCATTTCTGGGAATTGCTTAGTTTTCTTGGGTCTCTCCCACATTTATAGGAGGTATACATGTTATTAAACTATTGTATGATTTTCTTTGGCAAATCTGCATTTTATTATAGTGGTTGTCTCATTGAGGACTTAGAATGGTAGAGAGAAGATTGTTTTTGTTTTCTCTGTAGCACCATTAGCTTTTTCTACTTTATTTCTACTCTTTTTCTTATTTAATGTAAATGTTAGTTTTCTAACTGCGTATGAAAATAAGCATGCATTAATCACAGTTAATGAGCAACCCAACTATATTAAAAAAAAACTCACTGAGTAAAAGTATATTCACTAGCTTGAACTCACCCAAATTTCCATACAAAATAGGCTTATATAAATAACACCACAAAGATGTACTCTTTACAAGCTAAAAATGTCCACAAGGCTTCTGTGGTTTAGTTTATCTCCTTGATTTAAGGTACATTAATATCTGTGTGAAATATGTTAAAGTGAAATAGAAATGAATCTCATTAGTATTTAAATACAGCAATTAATTTATGTTATTTGTTGGCCAATTATATTAGAAATTATAGTGTTTAACAGAGGACAATCAGATTTCCAAGAGCTATAATTTTGCCTGCAGTGGGTAGGCGACAGATACAATCAATGCTTACAGCAATAGCTTTCACTGTTTCCCCATATTCTTCTAACTATATCTAATTTTATAAACAAGAAACGTCATGCTAAACTGTACTGTTCCAAATTTTGCTATGGGGTTCCGTGATTTAGAATAATTTTTAACCTTCCTTTTCATTCCTTCTTTTTTCCCCTCTTATTTGAGACTATATATACAATAACTGGGATTTCTTTATAGGTCTAGATTTTCTTTAAAACTTTTTCATAATTTACAAAATATATTGTTCTTCTTCAAGATACTCTATTATGATCATATATATTTATATGCTCTTATCACAGATAAAGGCTCATAGTTGTAAATATTGAAAAAATTATATAACAATGACTTCTCGATTGTATCTCAATCTGTCTAGTCACTTTTTTAATGCCTTTTGCATTTATTAACTTCTTCTAAGAATTCATCTCTGATTTTTCTAGTTGGGAATAATGTCTTTCTGTGGTCAGCTTCCATAGCATTATGTTTAGATTTCTCTTATAGAATTTTCCACACTCTATTTTAATAAGAGTTTGAAACCAAATAGACAATAGAGCTAATTTTTTATTTGGCAATAGGGGTCATCATAGTAGAGCAGTTCTTATATCTAAGATTGTGGAAGACTTCAAAATGATGTTTTTGAATATAGATGTCTTATTTTATAGAGATTTGGCATTTCCAAATTTATTACTGACACTTTTAGGGGTGATGAGGAAATTTCTCCCTACTGTTGTTGGTTCTTCTTGGGCTGGTTGTACTATCAAATCAGTATGAGACAGATTCTTAATGGGAAACAGCACATTTAATTACATATATAGAGAGAATTTACATAGCCATACTTTCTAAATAAATGGGAGAAACAATGATTTTTATTCTGAGCTAAGGGCTGAGGGACCTGGACTTCAAGGAGAGAGTAGGGAGACTCAGGTATCGAAGTTAAATGCTATGTAACTATATGTTTTCCCTTCCATGTAGATACATTTATCTGATGAAGTATTTCTAGCAATAATTCTAAAACTGGATCTTGCACCTAATATTCATTCTTCTGTGTAGTTAGGCTAATATATTTTGCTTGAATCCAGCAAGGCTCTATTGACCTCAGCTCAAAATAATCTGCCTTCCAAAGGGACACATTTGGGAAGGCCTGTTTTGGTTATCTTGGGAAAGCCTATATGAACCTTTTAAGCGATCTCTCCTTTATTTTGAGAAATTAAGGGCAAATGGGACAGTTTATTATTTTTTAATAAATTAGTCTTTAAAAATAGTTTATGATTTCTTTTGTTTGCAATGCTGTATTCTTTTAGGCTATTGAAATTACATCTCAGTCTATGAGTATTTCACATCTCACAAGTTCTAATGTCTGTTATTATTCTTTTGCTCTTCTAAGGTGGTTTGTGTGCAGTTATATTTTGATTGAATTCTCTTTTTGTTTTCTTCTTTGCTTTTACCCTGGAGATGTATTTTGAGGTTACCCTGAGGATAACATTAAGAATTCTATGTTTCTTTCCTATTTTTATTTGAAAGTAGATTAGTTTTACGTTTATTCTAACCATCTACATTTTTATTCTCCTCTCCTCCCCACTTTTTATATTTGTTGTTTTACTGTTTTGTAACTGATTTTCTTGATTTTATAGAGTATCCTCTGGTATTTTTTGTAGAACTGGTTTTGTGGTGATGAATTACTTTAGCTTGTGCTTATTGGAAAAATCATTCCATTTTTATCATTCCTTCAGTTAGAAATGATAATCTCAAAGAGTATAGTATCCTAGATTGAAAATCCTTTTCTTTCAACACTGATTATATCATGCCATTCCCTTCTGGCTATTAGAGTTTCCATTGAGAAATCTGCTGACAACCATATAGTGACCCCTTTGTATGTGATTTGTTTTTCTCTAGCTGCTTTTAAGATTCTTTATCTCATATTTTTGACATTTTGATGATAATGTGTCTAGGTGTAGGTCTGTCTGGTTTTCTTTTACTAGGTACTCTTTGAGCTTCCTGAGTCTGGAGGCTTCCTTCTTTCCTCAGATTAGGGAAATTCTCAGCTATTATTTCTTCAAATACATTTCCTGTCTGCCCTTTTCTCTATCCTTTCCTTCTGGGAACCCTATGACACAAATATTGTTCCTTTTGATGTTACCACATAGGTCACAAATGCTTTCTTCATTTCTTTTCATTCTTTTCTCTCTTTGCTAGTCTACTTGAGTACATTCCTCTACCCTATCTTCTAGTTTACTGATTCTCTTGGAGGCTTCATCCATCCTACATTTGTGTCCCTCTGTTGAGTTTTTTAAGTCAACTATCATGTTCTTCATTTCTTTCATATCTTGCTTCACTTTTTCTAACCTTTTTTGTTGTTCTCTTCCTCTTCCTCTGTGGTTTTCTTGATTTCCATGATCATGTTTATCACTGTCACCCTGAATTCATCCTCAGGTAGTTTTCATATGTCTATCATATTCTTATTTTCCCCTGGAGTTTTAATTGGATCCATCATTTCATGTATATTTCTCTGTGTCTTTTTTGTGTTTGGCATTCTCTTTGTGTTTCTGTGGGTCAGGTTTCCCTGCAGTGATGGTATTGTGCAGGGGATCAACTTGCAGAAACTTTTATCTTGGTTTGAATGCCGTGAATTCTTGAGTTCTGTGGCATCACCACTAGTTGGATTTGTTGATACTCTTAGGTGGATCCTGCAGTGGGACCCAAGAGCTCAACCTATAGGGTTGGAGTTTGTGTGGGGGGATGCAGAGCCTTCCCCCAGTGTCCCAGATCTGAACAAAAACAACCACTTTGTCGCTGGCCCACAATCAGCAACTGGGCTGCAGTTCTGCCTCCACCGATAGGCACTGTGGGTAGCCTTGAAGCATCCTTCTATCTGGGATCCTCTTCTTCCGTTAAGCCTAGGGATGAATTTCTGGTGTGCTGGTCCTGTGACTCCAGAGCAATTTAGTGGTAGGGGGAGATGCAGCTGTTGGGGGAATCTCCTAGCTCCTTCTGGTTATGATGGTGCCCTCTGTAATTTTCCTATGGGGGGGCTCCCACTCAGACCACTGGGACACTGGTCCTCATTCTGCCTTGCACTAAATACCTCCCTCTCTTCTCTGTGCCCCATTCCTGCTGGGCGGGCTCCCTACTGCCCTCACAGTGACTTCTTGGAGACTCGGTTGTTCCAGCAGTTCCATTCCCTCTGCCATACTTTTTTCCCTTTTCAGGCTGGGAGTCCCAAATCTGCCATGCAGCTCTGAACTCCAATGCTTTGTCCTACCCTTGTGATCATTGCCGCTGTGTCTGCAGTCCCCAGGCCAGCCATCCATGCTATGTGTTTCTGAGGAATAGGTGATTTCTAGTTGTTCTGTGGAGAGGGGATCTGATACATCCTACGAAGTTGCCATATTGACAGCCTTTCAAGAATAGGACAGATTGAAAGACATGTTTTCTCAGGAAGTAGTCCAAAGTATTTGGCACTCCTAATGGAAGGAATAGAGCAGGTGACAATGTGTGTGCAATATACATGCTTGGAGGTAGCAGTACATCACCATCACCAGGACACCTCCTGCGAGTTCTGGAGAGTAATAGGCCCCTAATAGGAAGGGTGAAGTGGGTAAAAAAAAAAAAAAATGACATTTAGTCTTTCTAATCATGTTTCTTCTTTGACTAGTCCTAACAAAGAAGTGTACCTGCTTTCTATACCTACAGAAGTCCATATTAAATAGGAAGAAGTCTTATGTTTAAGGCATAGATCTGTTGATAGGTCATAAGAGAAACTCTAGACTGTGTGAGTACACATCAAAGTGGAACATTGGGAGAAGTTTTAATATTTTTTTAACTCATGGTGTTTTAAAGAAAAGAATTATAAACTATTCTTTGGGCTGTCTAGTGCCTTTATAAATCTTTCAGACTAAATAATGGGTAAATAGAGAATAGTACTAACCAACTAAATTTCTATTTCAGTTGTCTAATTTTACAAGATAGAAAAAGCAATAACCTTATGATAAATAATACATTTTTGAATGTATATGCAGTCCTTTTTTGTTTGTTTATTTTGAAATTACTGTTTAGTGCTAACATTAAATAATTTAGACACTTTGTGGATCACAGAACAAAGATCTTATCTTCAATATGCATTTGTCCACAGGATGAATAGAGAAAAAGGATACTGAGAGAAAACCCCATATATTTAGGTATACATGTACAACTGATCTATCAGTTATCCCCATGATCATTGAGGCTAGTGGCAAGGGGAGTACGCATTTTGTGCACTGTGGTAATTCAGTACAGTGATATCAGCCTTATCATATTAATAATTTTATGTGATATCATCCTATATTTTAATTTTCTTCCTCCTTCCATCTTTGTTCCTTTCTTTTTTTTCAATAAATATTGAATACTTCTTAATGTCTTGGTCTAAAGTTAACAGTATAAGTCTATAGTCAATGTTTAAGTGTATAATTCTTTTCTTTGGGTAACAGCAAAATATTAGGGTTGTAACAGTCCAAAATTCTACCCATAGTAACATAAGAACTACTGTTTTTTTAAGTGTTTCCCTTGCACAAATATGTACATTTCCTCAACAATACCATGAAATAGAAACCATCATCTTTGTATTTAAAGAAGAATTTGAAGCTTAAGGAGGTTAAGTAAATTTCTTAATAATTTAATTTAAATAATTTTAATGCTGAAGTTTATATTCTTCGTATTCCTATATTCTTGTCAGCTTGATTACACAGAATATGCTTTTTATACAATATTATCTGTCAGATGTTATTTTATTATCTCATAGTTTGTTTTCACAATAGCACTGAAAATCAAGCATAATTTACCATACCCACATTTAATTAGGAGTTTGCTTGTATAATTTGGGAAAATGGAGATAAGAAGGGAAAAGTTACTGACAAGTTCTTTCATATGAAGTCTGTCCTTTCACCATGATAGTTGTTAATAAGAACATTTCTTACTTCTATTGCCCCATCATTTTGAATTCAATGTGTATTTGTTGAATGGGTAAACAAATGAAAAAACTCTCTGCGAGTTAAGCATCACTCTTATTTTTACTTGAAAAACTGAGTTTTAGAGAAATTAATTTGTCTAAAAATTATAGTACTAATAAGTGGCAGAACCAGAATTATGATCATATCTATAAAAGTCCAGCACTTTTTCTGATGAGTTATTAGATGACACTTTTTACCAAGCAACATTGCTTCAGAGATTTCAGATCAACTCAGATTTTACAGCAAATGAGAAATAAAGTGATATTTTAAATGCTTCAGCCACTATCAGTAAAACAATGTTACTCAAAGTCTCTGATGGAACAGATTGTTTTCCATTTCACATTGGGATCAGGAGTTTAAGCCAGAGGGAACTGAACTCTATCACTGAAACTCTGTTTTATACAATGATTATTTTTTTCATAACTAGACTTTATTTATGGAAGAATCTTCATGTTGATTCATGTTCTTGTAGAAGCTGTTTTTCTCATTTCCAGAGATGAGGTGCAATGGTTAAGGGGCAGTCATGAATCCTGCCTCACACTTGGAGTAATCCTAAATTATGTGTCTCATCCCAGAACTACTGAACCAAACTCTGGAGGTGAGTGTGCATGTGTGTGAAATTCTGAAAAACACTGGCACAGAGGGCACTTTTTGCATAAACAGCAAACGAAACTACCAAAACATTTTTGGAATCATTTTTGACATCCCGCATCAGGTGCAAGCTTTTAATATTTTCAGTAAGTAATCACACATGAGATGCTTTAAAATTGTAGCATTTAATACACACAAATTCTTTTGATACTCAGAATGGATAGAGGCAATTTTGGAAACTTGCCCCAAACTACAATCTAGTTAATTGTACAGTCTGAATTGTTCTCAGAATCCCTGGACCTGTTTTTCAAATTAATTCCTTTTTCTTTTTTTCTCTCAGTAAGACTGGGAGTCAGTCTATAGACATTTAATATGACTGTTTAGGAGGACATACTGGATTTCACTTTACAATATGAGATATTTATACAACTGTTATTGACATGTTTTGAAATGTACATAATTATATATCTTTAATTGGTGAGGTAATCAGTAGAAGTGCTATAATATTCAAAACTTCAGAGTCTAATGTTTGCACAGGGGACAGAGAAAAATATGAGCTCAATTATATTGCAAATGAACATCTTGCAACATATAAACAGCCCAAAGCACATTGCATTACAATGCTCTAATAAAAAATAATTAAAACAAGGAAATAAACTGTCACAAGTACAAAATGTATCCAACAGCCAAGTAAATGAGATTCCCCAGAGAGAAATGTGCTGATGTAGGTATTTACAGTTCATTTTTTCTGTCTAGAAAAGTCTAGAGAGAAGGTAGCATTTGAATGTGAAATTGATTTAGGATTTACACTGTTGATGGCAATTGTACTGACATCTGCTCTCATGTCTCACTTCTTTGTTTTTTTTTTTAATTTTATGTCATCTGTTTCTCATTCTGTATATGGAACAAAAACAAACACCTGCATAGCAAAGAATGCCATTTATTATTTGGTAATGTAATTCTGTATATGAAAGATAAGGACATTAAATGGCCATTTTCTAAATTTCTTACCAATCATCAGAGTGCTAATGCTGAAATCAGAGAGCATGTGGAAAAGAATCGAAAGCTCGAAGTGCTGTATTTACCAAACAAAATCCTCATATAATGCTGTAGAGATTATGCACATCCAGGGGAGCAAAATTGGTGAACTGAATCTCATAGGTCCATTTGAGGGTAAATGTAATTGAGGCAGGTCTGATTCCCCACTATTTATAAACTGAGGTTTGGCCAGAATAACCACAGAAATGCAGTGGACAAGGTAAATAAATTATCACCATTACTATGTTTAAAATGATAGTCATGCATTATCGTTATTCTTTTCCTATAAGTAAAAGGCAATCAGATAATTTTTGGAAGGTTGTTTGGCACTATTATATAGGTCATATTTTTTTCATGTTACCACTTTTGACACAAAGTTCTAGGGCCTGGGCACTCTCAGTATGAGAAATAGTGTGTTTTTAAGTGACAGAAGCTTGAGTCTTACCTGTTTTGTATATTGAGAATGCAAGCAGAAGGTATTTCAGATAGTTATCTTATATGTATGTGAAGAGGTGATTGGCAGGCCTAACAGCCAAAGTAATAGAAATGATTATTAAAATTTATTCTGGCTCATAAAATGTGTGAGGTTTACTTCACTTATTATTAAAGTCCTTTAAGCAGGTATTATTTTCGATATAAGGATAAAGTCCCTCTTGTAAGTAGAAGAATTAAGATTTGAGCTGCAGGGAGAGTAGTTGGTTCCAAAGTCTAGTGACTTCTTTATTACTTTACTTTTCTCTCTCTTCTAGATGCAGACATGTTAATGGCAAAAGCTATATATGATGCATCACTTTTATAAATTTTTGCTCTGTCTGTTACTTTCCAAGTGAATTTTGAAATAACCAGCCTAGGATTATGATTGTAGGCATAGAAGGAAACAAAGCAAATGAACTCGTTCACTAGCTTTTGCATGGTCCCTGCTCTTTTCCCTTAGGCCTCATTTTCCTCTTTTCAATGTTAGGCACTATTGGTGACTGCTCCTTTTTTCTTCCATTCAACCATTCCTGACAGATCTATTGTTGTTATTGACTCTGTTATGGATTCTTAAGAATTAATCTGGTCAATTATTTTTCCCACCATCTATAAAAATAAATAGTAACATTAGTTTCCTTGAGATTAATTAGGATAAACAAACTGGAAGTTAAGAGTAAGTGTATTCCCTAGAAAGAAAGATTTTGAAGGGAAAATAGAACAGAATTGTTCCCTTAAAATTCTGCAGGAGCGGCATTTACTTGGTACAAATAAATTATACTTGTTGCCTCAGAGTGTTTTTTTTTTGTTTTTTTGTGGTCAGTTAATGCTTGACTTTGATTTGATATCAAGTACACAACACAGCAGTTGCGTATATATTACATATACATATATACACTTAAACGATCACCACAGTGAATCTAGTTACCACTCATCACTATACACAGTTAAAGTTTAGAACTTACTCTCCTAGCAATTATGATTGCAAGTATGCTATACAATATTATTGACTATAGTAACCATGCCGTGCATAAATTCCTGTTACTTATCTATTTTATAACTAGAAGTTTGTAACTCTTGTGTGCCTTCACCATTTTTACCCCAATCCCTCTCCTCTTGTAACTACCAACTGATGTTTTATTTGCTCTTTTTTTTTTTGCTTTTCACATATATGTGCAAACTATTTGTTTTTCTTACTTACTCTGCTTACCATAATTCCCTAAGGTTCATCCATGTTGTTGTTGCAAGTGGCACAATTTCATGGTCAGTATGGTTGAATAATATTCTATTATATATAATATAAACAACATCTTCTTTGCCCATGTATTCATCATTGGGCACAAAGGTTGTTTCTATATCTTGGTTATTGTGTGGATTGCTGCAGTGAACATAGGGGTGCATAGAGCTTTCCAAATTAGAGTTTTCATTTTCTTCTGATAGACCATGGTAGTTCTATTTTTTTTTTTTTAAATTTTTGAAGCGCCTCCACAGTATTTTCCATAGTGGCTTCACTACTTTATGTATCACCAACAATGCACAAGTGCCCCCTTTTCTCTTACTCCTGACAACACTTGTTGCTTATTTTTTTGTGTGTCATTTTAATGCATGTGAGGTGATGTCTCCTGTTTTGATTTGCAGTTCCCTGATTATTAGTGATGATGAGCATCCTTTCACATACTTTCAGGTATTTGTACATCTTTTTGAAAAAATGTCTATTCATATTCTCTATTTTTTAATTACATTGTTTGGGTTTTTGCTATTGAATTTTGTTGTTGTTTATATATTTTATGTCTCAAACACTTATCCGATATATTATTAACAAATGTTTTATTTTTGGTAATTGCAATTTATATTTGTTGATAATTTCTTTTTCTGTGCAGAAGTTTTAGTTTGAAAGAGTCCCACTTACTTATTTTTGCTTTTGTTGCCTTTGTTGTTGGACTCTGATCTAAACCTTCAAAATCAAGACCAATGGCAGGTAATTTGTCACCTGTGATTTTTTTGTAGGCATTTTATGGTTTCAGGTCTTAATTCAAATCTTTAATTCATTTCAAAATTAAGTCATTAATTTTTGTATTGTGTAAGATAGTGGTGTAGCTCCTTTCTTTTGCATGTGACTGTCGTTTTCCCAATGCCATTTAGTCAAGATATTATCTTTTCATTAGTGTATCTTCTTGCCTCCTTTGTTGCATAATGACAATTTATATGTGGGTTTATCTCTGAGCTTTCATCGGTCCATGTGTCTGCTTTTATGCCAATATCCTATTGTTTTGATTACTATAGCTTTGTGCTATAGTTTAAAATCAGGAAGTGTGATGCCTCCAATTTGCTCATTGTTCTCAAGATTGCTTTGACTATCAATGGTCTTTTGTGGTTTCATGCAAAGTTTAGGACTGTTTACTCTGTGATATTTTGATAGGGACTGAATTGAACCTGTACATAACTTTGGGTAATATGGGATTTGTAGCAATATAAATTCTTCTAATTCATGAACATAGTTTATCTTTCCAATTTTTTGTGTCTTTATTTTACTAATGTCTTAAGAGTTTTCAGTGCACAGTCTTTCATATCCTTGATTAAATTTAGTCCTAGTTGTTTTAAGCTTTTGCTGCAATTA
The DNA here is from genome assembly GCA_004363575.1 of Solenodon paradoxus. Taxonomy (NCBI): domain Eukaryota; kingdom Metazoa; phylum Chordata; class Mammalia; order Eulipotyphla; family Solenodontidae; genus Solenodon; species Solenodon paradoxus. The sequence continues at coordinate 476,601 of RJWH01000257.1, forward strand.
TAATGGGATTATTTTCTTATTTCTCTTTCCGGTGGTTCATCATTAATGTTTAGAAACACAACTGATTCTTGTATATAGATTTTGTACCCTGCAACTTTACTGAATCGATTTTATTAGTTCCAACAGGTTTTTAGTAGAGTCTCTATAGTTTCCTATATAGAAAATCAGGTCATCTGAAAATAGTGATAATGTTACTTTTGCCTTTTCAATCTGGATATCTTATTATCTATTTTTCATGCCTCAGTGCTCTGGCAAGGACCTCCAATGCTATGTTGAATTAAAATGGTGAGAGTGGACCTCCTTGTCTTCTTCTTAATCTTAGAAGGAAAACTTCCAGGAAAACTTCCAGGTTTTTACCCTTGTTAGCTATGGTCTTATCATATGAGAATTTTACTATGTTGAGTCGTGTTCTATCTATACCCATTTTGTTGAGTTTTTATCATATATGGATGCCAAGTTTTGTCAAGTGATTTCTCTGCATTTATTGAGATGATCATATATGTATGTCTTCTTTGTACCCTTTCCTGTTTTTAGAGTCCCACTCATCTTTGGATTTTTTCCCAGTATAACTTCATCTTAATTTAAATAATTATAACTCTAAAGGTCCTTTATATAAGTTAGATCATATTCTGAGTTAGCAAATGACCATTAATTTTTTTGAGAGCAGATACTGTTCAACTCACAATACTTTTTATTTTTACTCTTTATTTTTCACTTTAATCAACTTGTAAAGAGAGGGAGTTGAGATAAAGTTGACCTATCTAAAGTAAGCAATTTGAAGGTGCCATGTCAAGAAACTGGGATGTGAATAACATAGGTCAAACTTCCTGAGTAAATTAAAGCAGGAGGTATGTGGGAATGTCATGCTGTGGAGGGTTGGGTACAAACTCAACTTAGTAAAAGTTATGTCTCTGTATATTGGGCATTATGATTATTGTGACTAGATGTTACTCCCCTTGAGGACAAAATTTGCCTTATAATTTTTGGTTATTGACAATTTACATTGCAGCTGAGAGAGAGTTCATTTTAAATATGGGGAAATATTTTTCTTATTGGACATAGGTTTTAGTTTTGTTTCTGCCTAAGTAACACTGTCTTAAACACAGAGTTGAAGAATGAATCAGAATGGACAATTCAATGTAAATACAAGTTAGGCAAAACAATAATTTTACATCTTTATGTGGCATTTACAATTTAAAATTAATTTAATAATTATCTATGTTAACATTCACTAAATTTCAACCCTTTCTTTTGGTGGAACAGCATTATTATTATTATCGCTATTATTATTGTTTTGCATTGAGAAGTTTGGTGACTCACAAATTTAGGTAATTATATAATGCTGCTGAGTCTGCGCAATTCAAATTCTAATTAGCAATTATTCACTGAAAATGTTTTTAATTCTCTTTGATGACATTTTCAAATATAACTTATTTTGGTGACATTTCTACATACATAATCCCTTCTTAGGAATGCTGACTTAATAATTAGAGAACTTTCTGTTATAACGGTAGTTATTCAATGTATTTAGACATTTAAATTACCGTCCTGGTATTCCGTCATTCTTTAGACAATGATGAATAGATGGGACCTGAACACTCTGATGCATGAAAGGGGTAGCCATTTTGCTCTTGACACTATAGCGAGCATAGTCATTATATCTGATAATTAGTGTTGATAGTGAATTATTTTTTTTGAATCATCAGAAAATTGAATTATAATTTCCCAGAAAAATAATTTCATTATGATCAGCAAGAAATTACAGTATTTTAATTTTTCTTAAAGAAAATATTTGTAAGTAGAAAAAGTTGCAATTAAACTATTCTCTAATATTTAAAAGAAAGAAAAAAGTACTAAACAAAATTTAATTCATTCCTTTAAAGTAAAAGTCAAATTCGAATGTGAACAAAAGTGACATTTAACTTTGATACTCTCAATCTGTTTTATATAGGCCGTGCTCATATCTGTTGCCCTCTTTTTCAAATTTAGACAAGGTACTCCATTTTTCTTATCTTATCCCATAAGTAGAAGATCAGAGTAGAAAAACAGTCAAGAAACAGTAATTGGGAGATGACAAATCTACGAATCTAGCTATACATGCATAATTTATATTTTGATATTTGTTTCTTAGATTTCATAGAAGACTGAAAATATAACACGCTATTTAGGAACATTTTATATACCTTACTAAATCTCTGTTAAGCACATTGTGCATTGATAGCATTAATCCCTATGTAAGGATTTGTATGACATAATCCTTTTTGAATTTAGTGACACAATTTTTTTCCACTTAAATACTAATGTAATAAACCATGAAGCCTACTCTACTAATTATTTTGCAACCATATGGAGCTAAAAATCTCCCTTGAATCTCCTCTTGTAATCTGTATTTTATATTTATATTTTTATAGAATAAATCAGTTACATAATCATAATTATAAGAAGTGTGATAAATAGTATTGAATTTCTATTTTATGTTTCCACTTCTATGTGCTATCATTATTTTACTTCATGATATATATTTTAGACAAAAATCTATATTCTATACAAAATGGAATTATTTATTCATAGCATTTTATAATATAATATTTTACTAAAATTAAATTAATACATGTACAAACTTGGGTGATTTCCAAAAGAATTATGCTGAGTAAATATTAAAAATCTCAAAGATTGTATACTATATGATTAATTTATATAGTCAATGAAAAATTACAAAAATGAAGAGTTGATTAGTTGTCAGAGATTAAGAATGAGATGAGGTGGGTAAGTCTAATAAAAATATGGGTTATTAAGAGGTATTCTTATGGTGATGGGACTGCTCTGAATCTTGACTATATCAATGTCAATATGATGGATAATATGGTAGCCTTCAGTTTTACAGGATGTTACCATTGGTAGAAATTTGGTAAATGGTGTCAAGGAATCTCTGTATAATATTTGTTACAATTGCATACAGATCTACCAAAATTTCAGAACAAAAGCTTGATGAAAATGCTATTATCATCTCTTTATCAGTAGTTGCATGCTAATATTTCAGTGACTGTATAATATTTCTATTTGATAGATTATCCCCAATATGTTCTTAATTAAGTTTGTACTGATAACTAATTAGAATTTTATATTAATTAGCTTTTGTGCATACTTCAATGAATTTAATTGGAATTGATTTTTTGAAAATATCCACATTTATTTTTTAAAACACCTTTGATAAGTATGATTGGTATACAAAGGACTATAATATTTAATTTGTATAATTAGATGATTTGGCTATGTGAATATCCATGATTCCATCACCACAGTCAAGATAATAGACATGTCCAATAGATCTGAAAATTAAACAGCAACATTTATTTTCTCAAATATAAAATTGTCTTCATTCTTATAAAGACAAATTTCTAATTATGGGACATGTTTATGGTGAAATGTAGGATAAGGTATAGTTTGGCTATCACGATGAGCATTAGTAGGATTACTGAGAATCAGAACAGACTTGCCAGAATCCAAGGATGGAGCTGGATAATCCTCCTACTAACACTAACAAGTACATTTTGCTTCTTAAAAAGAAAGTCTATTGATAATGGTGGAATAGCAACATTGAAAAAACCGTTCTAATACAATATCTGCAGCAAGAACACTAAGGGAACTTGATACTATAGTTTTCTAAGCATTAGCAAGTAACAACAAATCCAAATACAATTCACTCCTGAATAAATTGAATTAAGCCCACAAAATAGAAATGAAAAATGTGCTGTTTATCTGTTTATTCTATCCTAAATTTATCTTTCAATTAAAAATTACGAGACATATTAAAATGGGAGAAAGATACCACATTCACATAAATTCTATTACAGTATACTGTTATTGTTCGAACAATAGCACTGCCCAATGACAATCAGCACAATAAACTGTGACCCATATAGTGGAACTCAATGACAGGGAATTTGAAATAATATTAGTGATTATAACCTATCATCAAGGATATGCATGAGAAATGTACATTATTGTATGAGGAATTTGAGCAAAGACATGGAAACTATTAAAAAATTAAATAAAAAAGCTAAGAAAAAATCTTAAGGCAACAGAAATAAGAATACCTGGTGTGCTCACCAGTTTGATTCACTCAGCTGAAAAGAATTATTGAATTTGAATAAATTTAATAGAAATTATTGAAATATAAATCTAAAAGAGATTAGAAATGAGTCTAGATTGCAACAACTAAGAGATATGGGATAATATTTAATAACTGATAATATTTAACATTAAGTAAATATTCTAATATAAATATAACTGGATTTCCAGAAGGAGATAAGCGAACAAAAAAGATTAGAGAACAAAAAAGAAAAATCTTTTCAAAGAACAAAGTCTGGTTTTCAAATATTATGAAGTATATTAGATTATAGATCCCAGAAATTCAGAGAAAACAAAGAAGAACTGAAAAGGAAAACAAACAAACAAAATGGAAAACAAGCAGCTAAACATAGAGTATTCAAATAGATAATTAGTCACTTTAAAAAAAGAGGAAATCTTGAAGACAGCCAGAGAAAAAGAGTTTGTTGGAAAGATATGATCAATGGTAAAATTACAAAAGATTTTCTGTCAACAACTATGCAAGTTAGAAGAAAAAAGTGACATAGTTGAATGGAATAAATAAAACTAGAATTATGTATAAAGTGTAAATACCTTAAAAATGAATAACAGTAAGTACCTTTCCTGAAAAATTTTAAGATCTCATTATGAGTTAATGCAATTTATTGAATAAAAGTGATATGATACCTTAAATTTGTACAAAGTGAATATAAACAAAAGTTTAATTTGCCTTATAATTCAGTCAGTTATAGCATGAGATTCTGAATTTGATTTTTCTACAATTGCAACCATTCAGATAAATCATCAAAAAACAAATAAATTCATTCTGATCTTTTATGTCTTGCTTGAATTAAGAATTTAAATTCCTGTGTGCATCTAACCCCCCTTCTCTAGTGTTTTCAGGTACAACCAACCAATTTCATTATAGCCATTATCTTGTCAAAAATGCTTTGAAGTATTACATACTTTGTAGTCACCTAGTTTCCTCTTACAAATGGTTGATTAGGAATATAAGTAGTGATGGTCTGAATATTTCTTTTGCTAAATTTCACTATGGACTAGCAGGACTCTCTTCACTACTGAAAAGAGAGTCATGTGTCTATCTAAATCTAATCAGATTAGAGAGACAGTTCCGAAAACTCAAACCAATTCAGAAAACACATCCTTAAAATTAAATTCCTCTAGAACCACTCTTGGTACCCAAAACTATATTAGTCAAGGTTCTCAAAAGAGACAGAACCAATAGCATATATGATATATAGAAATAAATTTAATTATGAGTAATTGACTCACATGATTGTGCAGGTCGACAGGTTTCAAGATCTGCAGCTGGCAATTTGTAAATAATATAAGGAGATCAAATAAAAAGATGTATAACATCATTCGTCATTAAGTGATGGCAAATTAATACTACACACTATTTTTGAAATGTTCATTTAATAAATCAGACAATAGCAAGTGATGGAAAGACTTGGAGCTACTGGAACTTTAATATATTATTATTGGTCAAAATGCACATTATCATAGATACTTGGAAAATGCTTTTGCATTTTCTTTTAAAGTTAGAATAATAACCAGTGATTTTGCTCCTAAGTATAATTCAAACTGAAATGCATACTTATGTACACATACAACATTCTGTACACAAATGTTTAAAGAGATTTTATGCATAGTCATCAGAAACTGGAGATAATCAAAATTGCTTCAACTGGTGAATGAATGAACTATGAAAGACTATTGTTCATCAATTTAAGGAAATGAACTGTTGACACATTCAGCAACATGGATCAATTTAAATACATTTAGTGAAACAAACCAGACTCGAAATCATGCATAAATATATAATGCTACACATATGTGGTATTTTGAAATAGAAAATAAAGGTGGTACTAGATAAGACACTGAGGAAGCATTGTCTGAAACTGTGAGCAAGGGAAGATTGTTTACATCGAGAGATAAGGGCAAATTTAAGAGATGATGAAACTTAACATCTTGAATATTATGTTACCTATTCTCACATTTTTATTGAAACTTGCAGAACTGTATGCCAAATGGGATGAATTTTTCTGAATGATAATTTGCATAGTATAGAATATATAATTTACCTTAAAAGACAGTTTGCCTTAGAAACATAATTTTCCTTTAAAACATCTATGCACTAGACAAAAATGCACCAATTAAAATTCCAGTAGTAATATGTAATAAGTCAAGGTACTTTATTAATTCTAGGCAGTTTTTCATAGTAAAAACTTCAAGAAAAATATCACAAAGATTTAAAACTTCACAATATCTTAATTTTCCTTAGGTCCTTAATTAAAAAAAATCCTAGGAATAAATCATTTTACTGATGAAAGTAAATATAACCAAGTGAATTTTTAATTTTATATGCCTGAGAAGTCTCTGGACATCTTGACTAAAAACAAATAGACGAGTTGGCAAAAGAAGAGAGAGTCTGAGGTTGTTTCCTGCTGAGACTTGAGTGTCTAAGGAATACAACTAACTTTTCTCCAGAAGCAGCACCAGTGCATTATGAAAAAATAAGACTGCATTGAGGGGCTATCCAGAGGTTTGCTTACATATGAGCGTCTGAAGTTGGTAATGAAGAGATGCATGTGATAGTAGTGGTGGGGCAGTAGTGGGGCAGTTATGGCTATGGCTACAACTGCCTGAGCAGCAGCAGAAGAGACAGCCAGAATGACCAGTTGACAGGGCAGTGAGTATAGCTCGAGTCTCAGTGAGGGAGAAGCAAAGATTGCTGGTGGACACATGCTTAGATTGAATGAAACACAAAGGAAAGGGGTTTAGGTTGGAATTTTAGCCCCCAACACATGTCAGAAGTCCAGTAAAGAACACAAAGGCAAGGTCTGCACTCCTCCTCACCTGCCCTTTGGGACCTGTGCTCCAGCATAGAGGAGATCCATCAGCATAGAGGAGATCCATCACCATAGCAGATATACCATACACAGATTTGAGAATCCTGAAAAGAGGGTTGACCCTGATCATACCTAAAGGAACAGACTCTCTCAACCCCTGCTGACTAAAAAAGGCCGGCTATTCCTCATCCGCTCAGATATATGCCTTTCCCCCACTCAGCAGTCATCCTCCACCTCCCTGATTCAGTACAGATTCTTATTATGAAAGCCTGCAAGGCTCAAAAACATTAAATGAAAGCAGAGTGCCACCTGACTGCCAAAGAAAAAGTAAGTAGCTCAGCTATAAGTATTCCATGGGGGAAAAAGAGCTCAATAGACTTGGAAATCAAAATATTACAGCATTACCAAGAAATGATACCTCATTATCAACTAATTTTGAAGACATACATTCCTTTTTTTTTGATAAAAAATGTAAAGCTGTAATTAGAAAGTAATGAAAGACATAAAAGGAAATTCAGAAAAAACAATTTAAAGAACTACAGGAGGAGTCAGCAAAACAGTTAATGAACTAAAAAAATTAATGGGCATAAGGCAGAAATTGAAGACTAACAGATTCAGGAGGTGAAGAATGCAATAAAAGAGATCAAGAGTAACAAAGAAAGCAATGGAAAAGAATTTACCAAATGGAGAAAAGATCAATAATAAAAGGATCAAAATAAAAATGTAGAAAGGAATAGGTAGAGGAAGAGAAAGGAATTAAATATTTAAAAAGTGAAGAAATACTTTGAAAGCTGTGACGTTTTTGCAAAGGCACTGAAAGAATGATGACTTTTTTAGAAGGTGAGGAGAGTGAGAGAAGGTAACAGAGAACATAAAGAAATAACAGCTGAAAATATCCAAAACCTGGGGAGGGAAATTAATATAGAAGTCAGTTGTCAAACAGACTTCCTGGTTATCTCAATGTAAAAGTACCTACATCAAGGCATATACTTTTTTTTTTGAACAATGTATTACATGCAGAAGTTGATTTATAATGATTCACATTTAAAATCTATATAATGTTATGATGCAATTCTGCAATTCTCCTTCAATAAAATTTTTAAAAATTAAAAAAAATATTGTTTCTAGCTCTGAGACTGTGGAGCCTTTGGTCAATATTTCATCCAACTGGATGAGGAAACTGTATGGAATGGCACTTAATCATCCCAACACCAAGGGGCAACTATTTCTATAGGGCAGCTAGTGAATCCAGAGGTATATGACTCCACTCAGACGGGCAGGGTACTTGCTTGAACATTCCTTCTAATACTCTTAGTGTAGTTCTTTCTTCTTTTTTTAAAAAAATTATTTTTGGAAAAAATATTTAGTATTTTATTATAATAACTTTGTTCTACAAATTAAAATAAACTCATGTAAATTCCCCAGATGTGCAGTTCTCCCATTCCACAGATATATATCAACACACTCTGCCCTTTACCAAATCACCAAGAATTCTTCACTATTTTTCAGTAGGCACTGCCACCACTTGCTCCTCCCCCCATCCCATTTCCTACTGGTAAACTCAGTTCTACATATATATTATTAAGCTATTAAAAGAAAGAATATTAAAGTTGGCCAGTAACAAAAATCAAGTAACTAGTAAAATACTCCCACTGGATGATTGTCAGACTTCTTGAAAGAAACGCTATAGACCAGGGGAAAATAGAATGATAGCTTCAAAATATTCCAAGATAAAAAACTGCCAGCCAAGAACACTATATTCTGCAAAACGTTTTCTGATATGGAGGAGAAATAAAAGTTTTTCTCTGACAAAAGCTGAAGAAATTTGCTACCATGAGACCTCTTCTACAAGAAATGTTAAAAGATGCTCTTCACCTACATCAACAAGAAATTCACAGAAAACCTAAATAAGAAAGTTAACAGATATAGTATCATAAAACAAAAATCAAAATGACAGAAAATTCTCAAATATCAATACCCTGAATATAAATGAATTTTCCAATTAGAAGGCACAGGTGACTGAGTGGATTTAAAAATAAAACCAAACTATATGCTGTTTACTATATGCTTATTTAAGAATTTCACTTAAGACATAAAGACAAACATAGACTTAAAATGAAGGGATGGAAAATGTATTCCAAGCCAGTGGGGTATCTTAAAAAGCAGGAACCACTATACTCATATATTAGATAAAATAGACTTCTAGCCAAAAAAGTTAACAAGAGATAAATATGTCATCACATACTATAAAGAGATCAGTATAATAGGAGCACAACCCTTACATATATATATGCAATATATATAAATTTATGTACACATACATATGTTTATATACATACATGCACACATACATGTGCACCCAATATAGGAGCACCCAAATAAATCAAACAAATATTAGCAGACTTAAGGGAAGATGAGACAGCAGCACAATAATAGTAGGGGTTATTTTAACCCCATTCACAGTAGTGGGCAGATCTTCCAGACAGAATATGAATAAACAATAGCTTTAAACAAAAAGAGAAAAGATGGAATAGAGAGAGCAAGTTTTCACCCTAAAAAATAGGTTGCACATTGTTTTTGAGCACTCAGAGAACATTCTCAAGGATAGACCAAATGTTGGGACATAAATAAAGTCTTAACAAATTTTCAGAGGTTGAATTCATATCTAACACATTTTCGGACCACATTGGTATCAAATGAGATCAACTGAAGGAGGAAATATCCAAAGGACTGGAGAATAAACAACATGTTATTAAAAGAAGTATTGCATCAATTTGGAAATCAATAGAGAAATTAAAAAATACCTGGAGTCAAATGAAAATGAAGAAATAAGTTGTCAGAACCTGTGTGATGCAGCAAAAGTCATAATGAGAGGGAATTATATAGAAATACAGTCCTACTTCAGTAAAAAAAGAATAACAAATAGAAAACCTTTACCTAAAGGAAATAGAAAAAGAAAAAAGAACCTAAAATCTAGCTGAAGAAAGGAAATAATAAAACTTAGAAATAAATGAAATAGACAACAAATTATTGAAAAATGAATGAAATCATGAAATTTTTTGAAATAGACAAGCCACTAACCAGACTAAGAAAAGAAGAGAGAAAACACAAATGAAATCAGAAATGAAGGAGAAGTAACCGAAGATATAGCAGAAATACAGAGGATCATAAGAGAATACTATAAACACCTGTACAAATTGGATAACCTAGAAAAAATGGATGGATTTTTGAAAACATATTTTAAGATTAAATCAGGAAGAAATATAATCCTGAACAGATCAATCATAAATCAATTAGAGCAGTAATTAAGTCTCCCCCAAAACAAAAGCCCCAGACTAGATACTTTCACAGGTGAAGCCTACCAAACATTCAAAGAATTAAAACCAGTTCTTCTCAAACTATTCCAAAAAATTGAAGGCAAACTTCCATACACTTTTTACCATGCCAACATTAATTTCAAAACCAAAGTCATCACCAAAAATTAAAATTATGTGTAATGAATATTGATATAAAAATTCTCAACAAATTACTAATAAACCAAATCAGTAGCTCATCAAACCAGTCATACACCATGATCATGAGGTATTTTTTCCAGGGATGCAAAAATGTTTTAACATATTCAAGTCTATGAATGTGATACACTAAATCAACAGAAAGAAGGGCAAAAACCTCTTGATCAGATTAGATCTGACACGGAAAAAGGATTTTATAAGATTCAACACCCCTTTATGTTACATACCCTCCAGTATTGTTACTTCAACATAATAAAAACTTTTCCTCTGAGATAAGGAACAAGGCAAGGGTGTCCACTCTCACCACTGCTATTTAATGTAGTGTTGGAAGTCCTGGTCAGTACAATTAGACAAGAAATGTATAAAATACATAAAAATACATATAAAATACATAAAATGTATCCAAATTGGAAAGGAGCAAGTGAAACTCACTGATAATATAGAGACTCCATTAAAAAAGCTGCTAGAAAAAATAAAGACAGTAAAGTAGCAGGTGACAGAATTAATAAAAAATCTGTTGCATTTCCATATGTAACTAACATAATTACAGAAAGAGAACTCAGGAAAACAATACCATTTATAATTTAATGAAATATATTGGAATAAACTTAACCAAAGAACTGAAAGAGCTATATTCATAAATCTGTAAGACATTGTTAAAAGAAATAGAGATACTATAGAGAAAATAAAAGATATTCTATGCTGATTAACAGAATTAACATAGTTAAAATGGCCATCTTACCTAAAGCAAGATATAATGCTATACCCATCAAAATTCTAAATATATTCTTCAGAAAGAAAAAAAAAAAAGAATTATTAAATTTATTTGGAACAGCAAGAGATCCCAACAGGAAAATAAATCCTGATAAGAAAAAATCAAAATTGAAGGCAACATGTTCCCTAACTTCAAACTCTAATATACAGCAGTGGCTGTCAAGTCAGCATAGTATTGGAATGAAAACAGACATATAAATCACTGAAATAAAATTGAGATCCAGGAAATAAGCTCACACATATATGAACAACTAATTTATGATAAAGATGCCAAAGGGATGCAAAAGGGCAAGGACAGTTTCTTCAGCAAATGGGGTTGAGTAAACTGGATAGTTATTTGCAAATTGTTAAAGCTAGATCACTGTCTAACACCATATACACACAAAAAAAATACCTTTAAATGGACTAAATATTTAAATGTAAGGCCTGAAACTACAGAATACATAGAAAAAAAACATGGAAAAACCATACTGGACATTGACCTAAGATATATCTTTGGGAACTTGACTTCAATAGCAAGTGAAATAAAAACCAAAATAAACAAATTAGACTATATCAAACTGAAAAGATTCTATACGTCTAAAATAAGCACATAAACTATCAACAAAACTAAAAGACATCATACTGACTGGGAGAAGACATTTGCACACCTTATATAAAACATTGGGTTAATATCCAAAATAATTAGAGAACTCATGAAGATCAATGACAGAAAACAGTCCAATTTAAAAATGGGTAGATGATCTTAATAGACACTTTACAAGAAAGACTAATACCTGGCTGACAGGCACATTAATTGATGTTATACCTCCCTTGTCATTAGGGAAATGCAAACCAAAACAACAATTTGATATCATCTTATACTTGTGAGAATGACTATTATCCAAAAATCTAGAAACAACACTTATTGATGGGCAGACTGACAAACAGGAACTCGTCTGAAGAATTGCTTTATTGATTTATTTTAGAGGAAGGAAGCAGGCAGGATGAAGGAAAGTAAACAGATAGGAGGAGTAGAAAAAGAAGCATTCACCTATCCATTTATTTGTCATATTGGTTGTTTACCCTGGTCTTGGGCCGTAAATCTGGATCCTTCGGCTATGCCATGTGAATCTTGAATTTAACTACTTAGCTACCAGTGTGTACTACCTCTTCGAGACTTTTGATGGCAGATTATAATGGTGCAACCATTATGGAAAGCAGTATAGAGAGTTCTTAAAAAATTGAAAATGGAAATCCAATATGATCCTGTCATCCCACTTTTGGTTATTTATCCAAAAAAGTCAGACACTAATATTTGGAGATTACATGCATCACCATGTACATTGAAGCATTATTTACAATGGCCAAGAGCTGAAAACAGCCTAAGTACTTATCAACAGATGAGTAGAAAAACAAGATGTGGTACAGATACATAACAAAATGCTACTCAACTATCAAAAAAAAAAAATGGAGAAAGAAAGAAGTAGATGCTGCCATTTGCCACAACATGGATGAACCTACAGGGAATTATACTTAGTGAGATAAACTGGGAGAAAGACGGACATCTTATGGTGTCACTAATATGTGCTATTCAGAGAAACAAAGCAACTAAATAACCGATGAAACAAATTAAAACAAATTAAATTCAAGAAAAGAAATTAGTGGATGCAGGAACTAAGGGAAAGGGTGGACAGGGAAACTGGGTAGTAAGGGAAGAACAGAAAAGATGGTGATATATTCCATGCAGAAGTGGATTTACTATGATGCACACCTTAAACTTACATAATGTTATCATGAAATGTTCCTTCAATAAAAAATTAAATCAAATAAATACAAATAGCTAGAGTCATTAGATAATTTAATTAACTTAATTCAGTAATTTAGTTCTTTTTCTAGTTACTACTCATAATTATTAACGTATTATAAGAAAAGACATTAAATATTTAGAGTCTCTTCTTAAATTAGTTATAGATGCCTAACCAGCTCTGCCATGATCTACACGATTACTGTTTACATAAAACAGTCATTATTTTATTTCAAGTGTTAAAATTTCAGTACCTTGCAACATTAGTGTTTTGTTTATATAGTCATTTTGTTGAGATCTTTTTGAAGACAGAGGATTGGGTTTTAATTTATCTTAATGTTAGTTTATCTTGCATTACATGAAAAAATCTCTACAATTGATAAGATGGATGATACTGCAAAATAGAATCTGAGTAAAGCAAGAGTAGATTATTACCTTGTTCCTCATAGCTCTAAAATATATTGCTGAAAGTTAGCATTTTTATATATTTGTAAAGAATATAGGCTGTCTTTAAAGTAGTTATTTTTTTAAAAATTAATCTTTTATTTGTGTTATACTTAACAGTAGACATTTAAAATGTGCAAGTTTATCAACCATTGCTACTACTTCTAACTAAATGACTAGCTAATAAATGCAATAAATTCCAACAATATGAAGAAAACCCTACATTTTACTTAGGCTCATTGGTTACACATACACTGTTATTTAAAGACAGTAAAGCATAAAAATTCTAAATCAGTATTATTTAAGAAGGCATTGGTGTATGGTTAAAATAAAGGCTCATTGTTATCATTGTATTGTTTATTAACATATAAATGAGGTCTTTATGTAAAAGCTAATAAAAATCTTTCCTGACTAGGTATGAGTCTTAGGTTTTTGTTTTTTTTTTATAAAAAAGAAAACAATACCATCTGGCCTTATGCTTACTATTATATTTTACAGTAAGAATAATTTGATTTTGTCACTGTGCAGGTGTGTGATCAAAGTATCAGTAATTTAAAGTATTCACTAATGGAAAAAATGGTTATTAGACATTTATATATGTCCCTTGATGATGATAAACTGCTATAAGTACTTTTGCAAATATTGTTTTAGTAAACAAAGGAGAGGTGTCCATGCACTCTAGTTGAAATATGGGGACAATAATAAACAGGTCAAGAGACAGCATATGTGATTAGTTCCAGATGGAATCATTCTGTGTATTTTAAGGAGAGAAGGGAGGGTAATGTGTGAGAATCAAGAAAAGTAGGAAATTCCAAAAATCTGTGTTTCTACCTGTGGCAACAATAATATTCTTTTTATTTAGTCACAGTTTTTGAATATATGAGTAAAAGAATAAATTGTAACATTAATAAATTCCTGTATTCCTTACATAAAATAAGATAAATGAGAAAGTAAAGTTAAATTACAAAGATAAATGTATGTGAAAAGCAAAGATTATACGGACAGTTGCTACAACTTTTTTTTCCTGTAAATGCCATTAAATTGTACTTGGTCTATATCTATAATTCTTTATCTACCAACTAGCTAGCTAGCTATTGTCTGTATCTTTCTTATTCCACTAGCCATTCTATTTTGTCTCCAATAAGCATCTTATGTTGTTGTGATTCTTTACTGTCAAAGATTTTTAGTAACATTTTCCACTGAATCTCCCCCTTCATTGATTTTCTCTTAACTTTTATCATTAGATAGACATGTAATAAGCATCCCAAATATCCTTAATATTTCAAAGAAAATAATTTTATAATAAAAATCCATTTTGTTCTTAATAATAAGAGACCATTATTCCTTATACCCGCATCTTTGCCTATTGTTTCAGTGACATAAAGTCCTAAAATGGCCCAGTGAGATGACTGCATCAACATTGAAATCAATGGAGTCATTGCTTGTCTCCTGATAAAATACTTTCTACACCTGATAACTAAGACTCCAAACTCATAGAACCCCAAATTACTGGGTCAGGGATATAAATTCTCTAAAAGGATTATTAGGTGTAATAGCAAGGAGAGTTATTTCTACTTCTTGATTCCTGTACCTGTGTATCCTTGCCTAGAAAAAACGCTATTGTGTATAGATTTCTGATTTAATACATAACATACATTCTGTAGGATAGTACTCCAGTACTCCAATAACAGGGCACAAGAGACCTCAGGGGAGCTATGAGTTTAGGACAGAGAGCACAGGAACTGATGAAGTGTGCACAGACTTGACTGCAGGACTTTATTTGCTGAACCAAAAACCTCAGTGTGGGGTGAGCTGAAAAACTGGGCATCCTTTCCTTAGATTGCTTTTCAGCAAAGTACTGGCACTACAAGCACTGTTGTATGAAGGCTTCAGGATTAAATGCCCTATCTTCTTTACCATTGATACGTTTGTGCTGCCAGTTTGTACTCGCAGTGGCTGATCTCAGGTTTTTGATGGGGGTCCCTAACCTTTTTCCCCACTCTTACTCCCATCAAGGGATGGGATAAGGTTGGTCTGTTAGTAGTTGCCTTTTAAACTGATGGGTGGACTTCAGATTGGCACAATTTAATGATTAACTGCCTCTGTTTCCTTTCCCCCGTTCCTTGCTCGTGCCTGACGTACTACCTAGCATCAACCGTTATCAGCGTGCACTCCCTCTCTCCTATCTCTCTCCCTCTCTCTCTCTCTCTCTCTCTCTCTGTTTCCCCGTCTTCAGTGGTTTCTATGGAATTATGGCCTGTTGTGGATGAGGCCACAACTATCGGTTCTCTCCTCTTGTACTTTGTTGTTCATACCCAAGACTCTTGGGGAGGCCTCTGCAATCCTACCCCAACTCCAATCCTGTGGGCTGGACTTTTGGGCCTCAATACTGTACTGGCTCTAGATTGTCAACAATTCTTAATTTTTCAGAGATCACAAAGCAAAAGAAATACCAGTATTCTGGCCTAACACCTTAGGCTGAAACTCTAAAACGTGAGACCTCAACACAGTATCATTTTATCATGGAAGTCTAACCCATGCAAAGAAATATAGATTTCTAACAGAAAGAATAGATTTAGAAGCACATGTGTAATGATGAATCAAAACAATATCCAGGGGAAAATCCAAATTCAACATAATTAGGTAAACTTTGTGATGAGCATTTTAAAGCAACAGTATTAAAGATATTTAGTGATCAGGAGGGCAATGAAGGAATAAAAAGAGAACAAAGACAGAGAAAATATGAAGCAGTTCCAAAGAGAAATCATAGAGTTAAAGGAAACAACTGAATTAAAGGACACAATAAAAGGGCAGAACCATAGGCTGACAGATGCCTCCAAAAGAATCGATGACATAGATGATAGGGCAGTGGAATGCATCCAAGCAGACTAGAAAAGAGAAAAAGAAAAAAAAGAAATGAATACAGCATATGAGCCTTATGGGATAATATCATAGGGATCAAAAAACAGAAGAGAGAGAGAGAGAGAGAGAGAGAGAGAGAGAGAGAGAGAGAGAGAGAGAGGCGCATAAACATTAATAGGAGAAAAAATAGCTGAGACACAAATATTCATTCTTATGTGGAATATAAAGAAACAAAATAAACAAACGTACAATACGAAAACCAACCCTTGGGCATTAACAATAGAGCTGAGGTTACCAGAGGGTAAGGTGGAGGGAGGTGGAGCCAGGGGGCGGGGCAATTGATAGTGGTAGAAGACTATTAGTAATTTGCTGTTGGGTGTGGTGTGTGGTTATATTTTTGATGAATATGAACCTGCACATCAAGACTTACATTATTTTTTAAATTAAATTTACATCAATAAAAATGGTTTTGTAGAAGGCATTCCGTAAGTTCATAGATGGTAATGTTAGCAGGGAGAGCAAATCCATATCCAAATGCATGGCTGTGCTATTGGTTCTATTAACAGAAAGCTAACAGGAAGGGAAATGTTTCTTCTGCCCACCTGTTTTTCAATTTTCCGTCATCTCTTACTAGTGGCAGAAAGCCTGTTAAAGGAAAACTGGTTTGCTGAGTCAAACCTTACTCAACCAAATGCTGATTATAGAAGAGAGGATGAGACTATAGCTTAAAACCAGAACATTCCACTGTTTGGCTACTCAGCATTTAAATTCCACTGGTGTATAAAACATCTATTTATTAATCAAATAGTCATTGAGTAAATACTAGATATTAGTCTTGTTCTAAATGCTATGGATAGGTGATGACAAAAAATAAGTATCTATGAAGCTTACATTATCTTTCTCAGCATTAACCAAATAATCATCTTCCTTATGAAAAATTAAAAACTGAAAGGAACACAAGTCTATGAAAAAAATTAAAATTAATCTTGGCATGATTAAAGAACTTTCCTGTAGAGTATCATTTAGCTGAAAGGAAAAGTATTAGCAAAAGTTAATAGGATAAAAATCAAGGGTGGCTGTGTTAGAGAAGTAGCATTACTGACCGAAGGAACAACCTGTATGAACCCCTGTTTGTGGGAGTGAGTATGACAAAACCATGAACAACGAAGAGAGCTAAGTGTCTGGACTGCAGAGGCTGAAAGGCGAAGAATAAGAGACGAAGCTGGCAAGAATACAAAGTTTAAACTATGAGTTATTTAGCATTTGGGTCTACATGTGAATTTCCCCAAGTTTTTTTCCAGTGTTTTTGAGGGCCCTATTTCAATTTTGACAATTTAAAAATAATGTTAAAATTTTGTGGGAGTCTGAGTTGATAGAGATCAGTTAATTTATCAAGTACCTAATAAATTGCTGTCAGATCTTCAGTTATTTGTTTGAAGAATATTCATTAATGTCAAGCTTCTTCAGAGTTTGACACCTCAAAATTCTGGGTTAACATTCCTCAACTAATAGCTGTTATTATACCCAGGAAATATAATTTTATTTAAAAATTAGTCTGTAGAAGGAAATGAAAAGACTACATAAGGCATGCTTCTATTTTGTCTGTAAAAGAATTATCGTGTGTTTTCACCTTTAGTAATTGTTAGCCCTTCCTCCCTTAAGTTGATTACTCCCAATTGTCTTGTTCCAATAGTCTATCTCCCAGTAAACTAGATCTATGTAATATATTTTTAAAATCTATTCTTCTTGGTCACACTCTGAAACTTGAAATGGTATTATTACTTAATGAAGAAGCACATAAAATAGGAAAATAATCAATATTAATGATGAGTCCCATTCTGCCCTCCACATTTCCAGTTTTAACATATGGCAGCTTGCAGCAATAACTCAAAATAGAATTTGTTATATGAAACCTGGTAGAAATATTTTAATAAATGCTAATGATTATGGATAAATGCTTAACTACTCACATATAGAAATGAGGGAACTATAAATAACATCTTAAATTAAGCAAGATGAGGCAGCTTTTAATATTAAGGAATTGAGAGCATATGGTCTGGAAATCTGGAAATATCCCATTTGGGTCTAGAGAAAGAAGTGAGGAATAAGATGCTCAAAAGACAAGCTTCTCTCTCTGTATCCGTATATATCTTCCCTCCCTTCCTTTCTTCCTTCTTTCTTTGTTTCTTTGTGAAACTACTGTTACTTTTATACAGAAAGTAGTTTATAGTGACAGTAGGATAAGAATTACTTTAAATCATGAAATTATTAAATAACAGTGAAAGTTAATTTTTATATCATTATACCTTGTCACCAGGCAGCCTTCTGTTTCCAACATTATATCAGAGAAGAGTCATAGGGAGGAGGTGAAAACACTAAGTGAAATACTGTAAATTGCAGATAAAATGTTCCTTACACTTAGAATCCTGTTTGGACTACTGGGAAGACAACATTTATGATTTTAATTCTTTTTCTACTCTCTTGGCTTTGTGGTTTTGTAGTTTCTCATAATAAAAGATGTAGAGTGTATTTCCATGGCCGTTTACTTTTTTGGGTTGGTCCAAGAAACAAACTTTGACCAGCAGTATCAGGTTAAAGTTATAATGTACCTGTTTCTAGCCCATGTCTTAAGATAGCTACTCATGTGTGCTCAACTTTTTTCCACATCTCCCATTTTCATGAAAGCAGGCCTCTCTGAGAGTGTTCATCAGAAGGATTAAGAGATTCCTCCTCATAGATGAGAGGTAAAAACCTTAGCTTAGTTCAGTCTAGTGAAGTTTAGCTGTCGAGGATCAAGCTAAGTTACTAATCATCATGTCTTTATGTTCATTATGACATTATGTTCAGTGTCATGCTGCATTTTTTTGGCAATAGATAACTCTCAAATTCAATGATCACTTTATATTTGAAGCAATTACACTGAGATATAGTGTGAAAGCATAAAATAAGAAAGTTTGCTGATCTTGAGTAAAAAACAAACAAACCAAAATAAACCTACTACAAAGAAATAATACCAAATACATATTAGGGTAAAAAAATGTTTTCAAGAAAAAGATTCCAAAAGTTCTTTCAGCAGCTATTGCTCTTTGGAAGATCTTCCTTTTAAAGGTAAATTCAATCCAGTGTTTCAGTATATGACGTCTTCTTGCCCTCAAGGAATTTTAAATGACATCAGTTGAAGTCCTTATTTTATATTTTCAAATTCTAAGGGAAAATCATTTAAAAAAATTGCTTTTCACAAATCTGAAAAACTGTGTAGACATTGGTTTAAAGCTGAATTTCTTCTTTCTTTAAAAATAATTTCATTGAAGAAATATTGTATTATATAACATTACATAGGTTTAAAGTGCTCATCATTATAAGTCAACATGTCTGTAGTACCTTAAGTTTATGTCACCAGTCCAGAAAAAAAGCAAAGGTAACTTCCAATTAATTTAGAATAAATTTATTGAACTACTATTTTTGGGATGTATTTACTCTTGGTGACTGTATTTTAGAAATGATGAAACTGAAGACTCTTAAAAGTCAAGTAACATGCCCAAAGTAGTATAGTTGGCAACAGAGCTGAACTTTGAACTTAATTTTTTTTTTTTTTTTTTTAAAGAAAAGTGCAGCCTGGAATGAAAATGAGTAGGCAGGCAGGACAAGAGAGGAGGAGGCACTTTATTTACTTTTATTTAGTTTCTCACATTGGTTGTCTCTCCAGCCCCGTGTCTTGAACCCAGGCCTTGGAATTATGTGGGACTGCTCCCAGATGTATTAGACCACTATGCCACCAGGACGCACCCTGAACGTAATTTTATGACTGCTTTGTGGGAGCCCTTAGTTCAAAAATATTTATAGCTTATTGTCTTTAACCCTTCAATCCTTGTCATGTCTTTATTTCAGCCTTTTTATGAAAAAATAGGCATAGTAAATCTAATTATCAGAATAGCATTGGATCTTTAATATGTAATCTAATCTTAAGAAAGTATCAGTAAAGAAACTTTTGGTGATGTGAGGAGTCCTTGTTCAGACATTCGTTTAGAAGTTTCTAAGTTTTATGCATATAAATAAATCATAGCTATTAAAAATAAGTTATTTTAAAAATAGCAAATATAGCTAATATTTATTCATCACATCGTTATAGTCAATGTGTTTTGCCAAGTGTTTTGCATATATTATCATAATTAAATCTCCTAACACTTCAAAATTATGTCCATTACGTCAATGTTCACTTTGGAAGGGGAGAAATTAAGATATATAGTGATAAAGTAATGTGTCTAAATGCACATGACATGCAAGTAGGAAACCTTTCACTTAAACCCATGAGATCTGTATCAGGAACATATTCTTTAAATCACTGAATTGTCTTCCAGAAGAGAGTGAATCTCAGCCACTGGAAACTCTTTTGTTCCCTCTGTGTCCACATGTGACT
This sequence comes from Solenodon paradoxus, assembly GCA_004363575.1. Taxonomy (NCBI): domain Eukaryota; kingdom Metazoa; phylum Chordata; class Mammalia; order Eulipotyphla; family Solenodontidae; genus Solenodon; species Solenodon paradoxus. The sequence goes on from RJWH01000257.1 coordinate 497,358, forward strand.
ATTCAATTTGAAAACACTGGAGCCAAATTCGATTGTTTCACATAACAAAATCTATTACATATGTAAAGAAGTAGGTAACCCATATGGGAGTAAGACCAATGGAAGCCAACGATGGTCAGTTCTTTAGGAAGTGATATGAAACATGAACATTCTTAGTGGTGGTGTGCCTGCAAAATCTGGAAAAGGACTAGTCAAATGTTTATTTGTGATATTTAGTCCTTTGTTATGCATGATCTAAAATCTTCCTTTCCTCCTTCAAAGCCTTCACTTAAAAATAAAATCATATGGTCACTCTAGTTCTTTGACAATGTGTAAAACATGATGGAAGGGATAAAAAAGAGTTTTAATTTTCAAACTAGCGTAAGATTTAGAATAACAATGGGACTATAGTGATAATCAGATAATAATGGTGTAACTGTGGTTTAAGATGTGGCTTCTTATATATTAGGAGCCCCTGAAACATTCCTGTCTTCTTGTGGTCTTAGGGAATTTTTTGGTGATATTTTGGCCTATTTTTATCTTTTGGTCAACACTGATTCAGAATTATCTGCTATCTCTTTTTAAGTTGACCTCTGTGAATTTTTATTTTCACCTTTCTAATTGCCTTTCTTGTATAACATCTAGAATTAACTTTGAAAAACTTAGATCACTCTGTCTTTTCCGTGTCTCCAAAGTTTCGACTCCCAGTTGTTCTTGCCAGGAAAGTGAACATCTTCACTATGACTTGCAAGGTGAATTAGGCCTGTTTTTCCAAGTTTAATATCATGCCACACTTACTATGGTTCATATGCTGTATCTATATAATTCATGTATATAATTTATAGATGTATATAATTATGTATATAGCTTTATATATAAAATAATGTTTTCCCATCGTGGGCCCTTTGCTCATGCTGCTCTTCCTGCTGGAATACTACTTCCCCAAGAGAGGAATTCAATATCATCCCTAATTCAAACAGGTCTTTTTGCAAGTTTCTTTCCAATAGAGGGTCATCTCTGAGTATTGTAACTAAAATAGTGCCCACCTCCTTTTATCATTTTTACATCATTCTGCTTTATTCATTGCTCTTACTAGTACCTTATATTATCACGTATGTCCCTGCCATAATGTAAATTATGAAAGCAGTACCTTTTATGATTTTTTCCTGCTCTATCTCCAATGTTGCTAGTTTATAAATATTCGTTGTACAAATAAATTCGTGCACATATTTATTCTATTTTTTGATCGATGATATTCTTTTATAGTTTTGCTTCCCCTACCTTTTCCTACATTTGTTCAATGAACTTTTTGTTTTATTTTAGAGATCCTTTTAAATTGTTAGTAAGTACTTGTAAAATAACCAAATATATACATATATATATATGCAAACAATAAGAAGAATGTGATCAAATATAAGCATATATTGTATATGGTTTATATAAACTTTGAGGAATATGACCTCTGGTTTGACTAGGGCCCAGGGAAATTGAGAACTAGGGAGAATAATAATATAAGATGACATTTACGGCTAGTTCCGAAGGAAGACATAGGGATTCATTTTGCTTAATCTTTATACTTGAAGCCCCTGAAACTAAAGAGAAAAATATAAAGAATGAGAGGAAGAGGAGAAAGGAAAGACAGCAGGAGAGAGGGAGGGAAGAAGGGAGGGAGGGAGGACAAGTTAGATGGAAGGAGGGAAGGCAGTTTAGATTGTGACGGCATCAAATAATCCTGTCCTCTGCTTTATTTCCACTGCCCATTTTTGGACCTTAAATGAGATTACTCTTCTAAATTACAATACATCTGACATTGCAGGTTAGAAAACTAGTAATTCTTATTAAATAATGGCAAAACAGTAAATCAAATGATCATTGATCTTATGTGTGGTACACATCATGTGCACACAGAGGTTATAGTGCTGGGGTACATGGTGAGGAAAAATCAAGATATGATAAAATCTGGTTTATGTATAGATACATTGAACAAAGCACAGGAAGAGAAGGATGGAATAAGAATAGAACTATTCAATTTTCAAAGCAGAAACAAAAAATATGCTGCTTTGGTTAAGGAGATGTTCTTAAGCCTACCACTTGTATTGTTTAAAAATTTTACAATTTGGATCATTGCAAAATATTTTTAAATAACTACTTTAAATCCATGAGAATTTGTGAAGTAGAGAACTGGTTAGGAGATGACATTGTGATACCTTGTCTTTTTCAAGCACATTTCTGTAAGAGTCCTTGATCCTTGGTTACTGTGAACCCATTATCAGATGTTCCTCATTCACTTACATCTGTTGGTTTCAGATTTATGTAAGGCACTGATCACTGTGTTAAAGAATAAAAGAAAGAACAGGAAAAAAGAAAAGAAAAGTGAAAAACCAACACGTAAAAGACAAATAGCCTATGTTTAAATGATTATTGCTTGTGATTATTTGTCCATGATATTGATAGTGATGATGGTGTTATATATATAATTTACATACATAAAATAATAGCTAAAGTTTATATCACATTCACTGGATAATTCAGGCATTATTTTGCCTACTTAGTCATAATCCCTTGCATTGCTTTCTATTATTACTTTCATTTTACAGAAAAGTAAACTGATAACACAAAAGTAGTAAGAGGCAGAGTCACAGTTTGATATACAGTAGTTCTGCCTTGAAAGTCCATGTTCCTATAACCACTGCATAATGGGGAACCTTCTGCTTTTCTTACAACTTCTGATTTAGCCTGCTTTAGTTTGTGACTCTCCAATCTTGGAGTTATTTCTGAGACATATAGTACAGGGAACGTGGGCTGTGGAAGCGGGCATATTTCATGGCTGTGTGGCCATAGATACATCGGAGATTGCAGGGGATATTTTTCCCGACAGTAGAATGAGGAGCTCTAAGACTGATTTCCAAGGAACTTCTTCCATTCCCAGACCAGGAGACTCTCCTCTATCTTGTCCCTAAGGATTATTATGTTCTAGAAATTAACTAATGGTATTTGTTCCCCATTGCTCCGTTTTTTAAATGGAAATTATTTTTTAAATTGCAGTATCTTATTTTTCTAAAATATTACATATTGATATGTTAGTGTCAGATGAGATTTATAATTTAAATTTGTAGGTTTCCACACTTTAGGAGCCACCCCTAGACTTGGTAGAGAAAGCCTCAGAAATCTTGTACTTTCGTCAATAGAGAGTAGCTGGATGAGACTCTATTGGGAGAGGTGGGGTGAGTGAATTCATGGTTGGTGAGAGGACGTGGGTACATGATTGTTGAAGAGCAAAAGAAATAACCTGAAGAAGGTATTTCCAAGTTTATTTCAAATTTTCATCACTCCCATTCCTTGTGCTTTAATAACAATACTGATTTTTATTTTAAAGGAAAGGTGCAGGTAGGAATCAAGGCAAGTAGTCAGGCAGGCAGAAAGAGAGAATAGGAAGAAACATTTATTTATTTTCATTTAGTAGTTCATCTTATTTTCTCTCCTGGCCCTGGGTCTCAAAATGGATACTTGGGATGTATGTGGACTATGTACTGTGGCCTTATGAACTTGGCTGCCAGAGCATGCAAATTTTATTTTTAAGGGTTTCAGTTTGTTCCCTTCACCTTGCTATCCTTAGAAATTCATAGTTTTATATTTAAATATCATAACTGATGACTGTTTATGTGACCAGATGGGGAATAATAATTTTATTAAATAATTTAATCCTTTGAAATGTTCATTTTATTAATTATCTGGTAGATTTTTAAGATGGCATCTACTAAAGTATATGTTTTACAGGAGTCATATTCAGTCTCTATCTTGCCACTTCTATAGCTTAACTCTAGCAAAAGAATGATATACCTCAATCAAGATAAGAACTAATTTACTTCCTTGAAAATTATTCAAAATTTCCATCTACATGTCAGATAACTATATTATACGTTTTAAATTTTAGCAATACACAGAGTTCCCTATCACAGAGATTCATCCATTAGGTCAGAGGAAACAGTTTATATTATTAAACATGACCTTAAATCAATAAAACATTAAGACAATCTCAGAGAGTCAATTTTTTGTCTTATTGAGTAATTTTTACCGTATTTCTTAATCTCTCTAAACTGCAATACCCAAATTTATAAAAGCAGATAAAAGAATAACTGTCTTACTGGATGCTTGTATTAGAGAAATGGTACAAATAAAGAGTTGATTTTGATCCCTAGCACATAGCACTCAAGAAAGTATTATTTTGTTGTAGTAGTAGCATCTTTAATTTGAAAATATCACCATTCAATTTCCTGAAAAATAAGAAGTAATTAAGGATTTTACTTTAATTTATTGGCATTAAACTAGTATTTACTGGTTAGATACTCTGGATAGGCTCTATAGAAGATGTAAAAATTAATTATAATTCAATTCTGGGTCAAGTATGTAACTTTTAAAATTAATTAGATTAAATTGAGTGGTCAAACCAGATAACCAGCTCTCTTAAATGAGATTTGTCTAGATCAAATGGAGATTATTTAGATTATTTCTGGATCAAGATGACTGACATCTGCATAACAAGTAGAATAGAAAAGGATGTGTTCATTTTTATAGATAACACATGATGCTCTGAAGAATGTTATATTCTACATTCTATCCTGCAGTGAAAATTAACGTGATGTATTTAGTCAGATGCAGAATAACATTGTCAATTACTTTCTTGTCGTCACTGGGAACTACTAGACTTGCATAGACATTTTTCTAATGTATAAATGATAGCAATGTGTGTTTCTTTTTTCCTGTTTTCTGCTAACTGCTGTGTTGGTTGATTCATTTAATAGCTCTGTATGCAACATGTTAGACTTCTGGAAGCTTTCCTGTCACATTAAACAGGAATGCTTGACAGGTAATGGGGCAAGTGGAAATTAGCAAATTCTATCCACTAAAAATATTTTATTTTGCTCTTAAGAGCATGTTAGACAAGTTCAAGGACTGTCTTGTGTTAACTATTTCTCTTCTTTGGGATCTTGTTAGTAAATTATTTCCAAGAAGAGTCAGCTCTCTCCTCAGAATTCCTGACATTGTAGCTGGACTTTCAGGAGTGCTAGGAGCGCAGGTATGAGCTCTCCCACAGGAAGAGGTTGTTAATGTCAGATTCTTGACATATTCTTGAGTGTACTCCCAAAAAACCAGACCCTGCTGATAACAGGTAATTGAGGTTTATGCTTCTGCAGAATTCACTCATTCCAAGCAACTCGTCTAGCTAGAAGCACTTTATTTTTATATTGACTGTTTTTGGCTGAATATTTTCACTCCGTTGACAGCTATATGGTAGTTATTATTTGCTCAAGGAAATTTGTTGGTGTCAAAATTTTCCAAAAGTTAGCCTTGGAGAGAGTTATAATAAATAAAATTCCCATGGCTATTGATGCCCTGAAAATCCTTTCCTGAGGAGCATAATCTAGACCATTATTTATATTCCAACAAGCTTTTCCTATTTCCCAGATGTCTCATTCCCTTTCTTGAAAAATATTCTCACTCTTCTTTTCATTGAGCGTTTCATCCTAATTTATTTCTTCTTACTCTCAGGTTTTTCTTCACATTCACTTAACCGAATTGGTTTCTCTGACTTGAGATTTTAAGTATTCTCAAAGCAGGATTATATTTTTCTCCTTTGATTCGTTTGTTTCTTTCCTCGCTACCCTTTGTTCCTATATTCTGAATTATTCTTTACATTTTATCTGCAATTGAAAATGTGTAAGAGATTTCAGTAATTCAATGAAAGTATATAAATATATTTTTATCAAGTCTCAAAGATAGTGATATTATTTGTGCAAAAGTGTTATTACTGCATGTTTTTATTTGGGAAAATTTCTCAACTAAACATCATAAATATGCTACAATAAAATATTTAATATTCTTATTTTTATATTATTTTGAAAATTTTACTTTGCCTGTTGGCTTTTTCTTCTCTGATAAGAATATTAAATTTTAGTTCACAGGGCCCTTTGAGAAGATTTAGTCTAAATTTATTAGAAAGATTAGAAAACTGAGGTCAAAATGTTAGATGCCTTCTCCAAAAGCAGGTAAGTATACATGTATTATCACCTCTGAAACTGATAGCTTGTTTTATTAAATGAGCTTTCTGCCACACAACACTGCTTTTGGTGAATATTTAATAGTTTCTGATTTGCTTTTGAATTTTTTTTAAATTAGCTGCCATTAAACATGATTATCTTTAGCAAAGTTCAGTGGAATAAATACTCGATTTAGGCATTTTGGAGAACTTTTATATGCACAGAGTTAATTATTTCTCATCATAATGTTGTATTAAGATATTATTTAATGCCTTTTTCATTGAAAGGATTTGGGATACCATATAATTTTATATTAAAATTAAAGTTATTAATTTGATAATAATATCTTGACTCTTGGGACACAGATCCACGTTTTCACACTGTCTCAGAATTTCACAGTGAAACTTCAGTGATATAATTGGGGTTTTAGTTTTCTGTTGCCCTATAAAATAGTGCTACAAACATAGTAGCTTAAACTGACACCCATTTATGTGCTATGAGCTCATATCTGTACTTCAGAAGTACAGATGGGTTTAACTGGGCACATGCTCAGTGAGTCACAAAGCTGAAATAAAACTATAAACTAGTCTGAACTCTTTTCTGGAAGCTCTAGGAAAGAATTCTCTTTCAAACTCATTCTTCCTGTTGGTAGAGTTAATCTTCTTGAGGTTGTAGGACTGAGGTTTCCATTTCCTTATTGACTGTCAACCTGAGGGGCTGTTCATTTCTAAAGGTTCCTGTAGTCTACATCATGTCCCTCCATCGCCTAGTCAGCAATGACAGGTTACTCATCCCTCTGGAAAAGTGTTTACTACTTTTTCCCAATGACAGAATTACATTTCGCACTTATATTTTCTTAGTTAGATTATAACCAATATGATCACTGTCTTTAAGACAATCAGAAAGTATATTTTGTTTTTTTTTTTTGCTTAAACTAAGATACACTTTTATATTTATCTTCATTTTCAAAGAGCATAAATTGAAATCTCACTTCTGAATAGTTTTACAAGCCTCTCTTTTGTCCAGGTATTTATTTCAAAGGAGATTGAAGTTCATGAGATAATCATAGTTGAAAAGACTTGAATTACTGAAAATATGCCTTGCAGGCACATCTAACTTTATTTCATTATGGTGCTCTACTTCCTTCACTTATACATGCTCTTCTTATCCATTATGCAAAGTATTAAAGCATTTATTTTCTTTTGTTTTATTTCTTCCCAATATTAAAAAATTCCAAATCTTCCTGTGTGGTCAAAACTGCATCCTCCAGAAATCTAATAGACTGTAGCAGTTCTGGCAGTCTGATGAAACTATATGAATGGAATTCACATGAATTCTTTAAATTACAAATGAAAGGAGAGAAATTTGATTTTGAAGTATAAAATGGAAATTGAATTTTGTTCACAGAAAATTTCTTAATCAAGTATAATGAAAATATCTATAAATATTTTACATTTTGTTGGATCAAAGGAATAATCTAGAACTCAAAAATTATATTATAAAATCATGTTAAAATTAAATGCAATTCTTTTTCTTTTAAAATAATTATATAGAGTTCTTTCACCTCTTAGTTCCACATCGAATTGTGAATCATGACACTCACAGTGGTCTAGCAAGAATGACTACGCAATGGTGCACAAACATTTTAGAAATGAACAGTGCACAGAGGTGTGGGCTGGTGTTATTTACTCATGGAAACAGTAGGAGCAGAGGTATACGTTACTCAGCTGGTTAAATATATTTAACCAGAAAGGGAAGTTTATATTTCATTTATCTGGTGACCTTCAAAGTCAGCTGAAATACCCTGTGAGTCACCTTTTTTTGAGTCACCTCGTCTCATTGCTTGCTTTTTTATTTGTGATAACTTTGCCAAAGTTCGTATTTTAAAGGTATTTAATAACCAAGCAATTTGCAGTGAGTTATATCCCAAGATATATAGACAAATGTTATTTTTCAAAAGGTGCTTACTTAGTTTTGTATGATTATCATAATAACTTTGTCAGTGCATTATTCTGAGAAACAGGAGGTGTATAGGCTGAAGTTTTTGGTGATTTTCTTAAATCAAAGGCTATTAAAAAATCTGATGAAAACTCTGAGTGGCCCACACTGGAAATGACATATATGTTGAAAGCACATGTTTTTTTAGCACAACATGAAAAGAACCATAAAATAAAATCCATTCATATTTGCTTCTTGAATTCATATGGTCTCTGAGTCAAAAAATGAGTACTCCTAGATATATAACCTTAAGTATTTCATTTCACAAAAAGTCTCACTTTATTCATTAATAATAGATGGGACAAATTGTAGAGAATATGAATTAGACAGTTTTTTAAATGTCAATATGTATATCTTTGGAGAGGTTGCAATTCATGTCTTCTGTTTTTGATTAGGTTGTTTGGTTTATTGTTGTTGAGTTACGTAAGTTCTTTGTATATTTTGGGTATTAACCCTTTGTCAGACCATGATATGCAAATATTTTCTCCCTTTTCATGTGTGTGGTGGCTTCTTTTAGTGTACAGAGGCTTTTTAGCTTGATGTTGTCCCATTTATTGTTTCGTTTTGTTTTGTTTTACTTGCCACTGGTGTTGAATACCCTAATACATCTCTAAGGACAGTAATCATGGAGAGTGACTACTAGATTTTTCTATTTATTTTATGGTTTATTTGAAGATGACATAATAGTATGTTTAGAAAACACTAAAGACTCCACTAAAAAACTATGAGTAAAAAATGTGAGTACAGTAAAGTGGCAGGATACAAAATCAATATTTGAAAGTTTTGGTGTTTCTATACACAAATAATGAATTAGAAAGAAGAGAACTTAAGAAATCAGTCTCATTTAAAATCGTATCAAAAAGGATACAATACCCGATAATAAATGTAGCAAAGGACTTGAATGACCTCTATTCTGAAAACAATAAGACGTTAAAAGAAGCAGATTTTTAAAAAAGGGAAAATAGTCCCATGTTCATGGATTAGAAGAATTGACAATATTTAAATGGTCATCTTGCCCAAAGCAAAACACAGTTGCAATGCAGTCCTTATAAAATTTCCAGTGATGTTTTTCAAGGAATTAGAATAAAAAATATTAAAATTTATATGGTACCACAAAAGCCCCTTTATAGCCAAGCTATCCTTATAAAAAAAGAAGAAAAATAGAGGAATCACACGCCCTAACTTCAAATTATATGACAGAACAATTGTAAAAATAATATATGTTGGAATAAAAACAGAGCCAGCAATCCGTGAAATTTAGAGCCTAGATATAAACCATACATATGTGGACACTTAGCTTACAACCAAAGGCCAAAAGCATGTAATGGAGAGAGGAAAATCTCTTCAACATATGCTCTTGAGAAAACTGAACAACCACATGTAAAGAAATTGAAATTAGACTGCATTTTAATATCATACAATAGTTAATTCAAATGGCTAAAAAACTTGGGTATAAGAAGCAAACATTTTGAGTAAAAAGATAGACTATGATAGATTTAGAATATTGCTCCTCTCCCCACCCCGCCTTCCATAGCACGAATTTAATTCCCTAAACCATTAGATTATCTCAGACCAATGCATATTATTTGTCCAATGAACCATAGGTAGCAAGGATAATGTTTAAGTACTAAACCTAGGCAATAAGACATCACATAGTTTGGCTTGTCCCTTTAGGAGCGTCAGATCTCTACCATGAGAAGAAGGTGGCTGAAGTATCTACTTCTTCAGGTAGATGCAAGGATTCATTTAAAATTATATTTCTTTTAGAAGCTCATAATCTAAATTATATATGGTGAGAATACCAAAAGAAATAAACACTCGACTTGCCTGTGTGTGGAAAAGATTAGTAATTATATTTACATCCATAGCCCCTGGTCTAAGAAATCTTTGCATTAATGATGAAATATCTTCCCATATAAAGTATGTCTACATCTCACCTGTTCTCCAATACTTAGCTTTCTTCATTGCAATGAATTTGGGGAAGGTTTATGATGAGAATGGAGCTGAAAGGCCTTGAATGATAGGAGAGATCTGGTAAAATTATCAGAAACACAATAATGCTTCAATAGATTTATTTTAGTGTTATAAAATATTGCAATTTGCCATTATTTGGTGCCTCGGTTGCCAAGCTTTTAGATTCAAGAGTAACTTCTTGTAAAGTGAGTTTTGTAAACTTATGCAGTGATTCCAGGGGTGTGTCGTTGTGATAATATCTCTGATACTTGAAAAATACCCTCACCTTACAGTAATTCTCCTGGGTCTTAGTTTGATCCCTAAGTCAGTGAGTTTCAAAGCTACTTGTCATTGGAACAGAAGAATATATAGAATGTAGATAGAAAGTCTAGGAAAATGGCAGAAAGATGAGGCTTGAATCTGAGGAAAATAATAATTTGAACTTCTTAGGCTGGCAGCAAACCTTCAAGGACTGTAGATAAATATTTGTCAATCTAAATTTTATTAAGTTAGAAAATTTATAACCTTTTACTCATTATATATACAGTTTAATAATTTGTTTCCTATAATTTTCTCCTAACCTTTGTTAACATTTTGTGACCAATACTCTGATGAGTCACAATGGAGGACTGAAGAAAAGGTAAGAAGATATTCTCCAAACAGTTTTTAAAAACACTGCAGTCTAGTTTCTCAGATCACTCAAGATAAGAAGTGTTATTATTTTTTTACAAGCTCTCTGTTAGTTCATCTGAATTTGAATGCAAATCATTTCTTCCTTAAGACTTCATTAACTGAGAGGGTCTATTTGTATATGATTATGTCTGTAGCCTAGATGGATCATGATTGATGACCTCTGACATTTCATTAGTATTCATGGCATAATGGTGTAACTATACTGAAAGCCTGGGAGAAGAAATCCATGAATCTGATATACTTGAATGAAATAGTAAACTTTTTTTACACACTTTTTTTACAAACTTTTTACACACACACACACACACACACACACACAGAGAGGTAAAACTCAAGTAAAAGAAAATAAATTCAATACCAGTACTCCATACCCAGTAATAGTTTTGCAGGGAAGTTATAATCCAAAGTGATATAAATTGGCCTCAGTCCATTTCTTCCCTTCTGCAGCCCAGATCTTTCTATTTATGACTGAAATGCAGAGTTATGATACTCAACACCCCTTCATTTCAAAAGAGAAATGAGAAGCAACTGAAGCTTTATCCTATGCTCCTTGAAGAACAGAAGAAGCATTATTGTTTGAATTTCCTTGATTTCTTTTTTTGCAAGTCACATGCTGCTTAATTATGTATTGCTTCTGTCTCATAAGTAATCATTTCAAATAACACAGTGGCCCATGTTAAGGAAATGATTCATCTTCCTACTGCACTTGAAACTATGGTTTGCAGCACTATTTTAGACACTACATTATGATTCTATGTTATGCAAAACATCTTTGGAGACTAAAATTGATGTTGATAATAAGCTTATGCAATAGGATAAATGAACATAGGGCAAAGCAAAGCAAAAATAAACCTGTTTCCTGACTCTTCTGCAGCCAACGAAACTTCACATTTAACATCCTCATGTATTCCCATCAAAATCTTTGTGTATCAAGGGAAGGGAGAAGGGTGGGTAGAAAAATACAACCTGAATATACCAAAGCAGTCTTTCACTTCTTATTTTTCTTTCCATGTCTCCTTCTACACATTGTTGTGTGTGTGTGTGTGTGTGTGTGTGTGTGTGTGTGTGTGTTCTAAGGAGTGTACGTCTTTAGCATGATAAAGATAGGGGAAATTTATTATGTCGATTTTCTCTAAAATTTTTAACTATTCAGACACTGAAAGCTAAATGTCATGTTTCCTTTGTATATAGAAGATAAAGAAATTAGATAAACAAGCAAAGCAAAACAAACTCTTGGACTATAAGAGCAAAATTGTAATTACCAGAGAGAAGGGGGAATGAGGGTGGGTAAATCAAGTAAAAGGGGTCACTGCATGGTGGAAAATGGAAACTAGGTTTTTAGTGGTGATCATAATGTAGAAGATATAAAAGGAAAATTTTAATGTTGTATACCTGAGACCTATAAAATAATAATAATAATAAACCAATATTACATCAATACAACATGCATGATAAAATTTTCTTGACTATTTTTCCATTTAGAGAGTCTCATGGTCAACAATAGTTAAATGTGCAAAATTATTATCAGAAAATTATAGATTGAGTACAGAGTGATGACATTTATTTAATGATTTGATGAATTATTTCTTTCACAGTGATTCAAAGAGACACAAAGGTGATAGAGAACTAGAACCTAAAAAGGAAATAGTGTTACTGAGCGAGATGATATTTATTCCTTATATGGATGAATACAAGTGTTGTTTTTCCAAGTAGTGATCTCATGTCTAAGCAATAGCTATATGTCTAGAAATGATTTATATCATGTATAGTACATTAAAAATCTAGTTTCTCAAATTCTGTTATTTGAGACTGTGTTACATGTGACAAAATTAGAGCATAGTTGAGCAAATTTTAGACCTATGGTTTATAATACACGTGGAGACTGGGCGATATGGTTTAACGAAAAGATCCTGTAGAATGATGGTGAAGAAAATTACACATAAGCATGGTTTAAAAAAGAAAAAAAAAGTCTGTCTTCAGGCTTCACTAGTGCTGGAGACTCCACTTCCAAGTGGCTGACTAATGGATTGTCAAGTTGCTGATGGTTTTGGCAGGCCTTGATTACTAAGTAAACCACCACAATGGGTCACTGAAGTTATCTCCCCAGTCAGCGTGGATGCTAACTTTCTTCAGAGAAGAGCTCCACAGACAGAAGTTGTATGCGTTTATTTTGGCCTTGACTCAGAAATCATTTTTTATTTCTGAAATATCATGTTGGTTATTTAGATCAGTCTAATCCAAAGCGTTATGTAAGAGTAAAGATAGAAGGAAGGGGATCATTGAAAGCCATCTTGAAGGTTGGCTTCCACACTAACTATACTGTATGTTTAATTTCTGATTCTCTCCCATCCATTTGTACTTTGTGTCTAGAGTTTTTGTTTGTTTCTTTGTTTATACTTATATAATCATTTGGGTGAAAATTGCACGTACTTGCCTTATTTCTTTACCATTCTTTTCTTATACAGAGTATGTCTTTCAAACCTGAGGACAAGCACTGGAATTTTCACTCTAATTATTTATAGATGCTGTTATTATGTCTCCTCAATAGACCTTGATTAAAATAACTACTAAACCAGTAAGTTTATAAAATGAAGATATTTAGTTCATCAACAGAGATCCAAGAATTAGGTGAAGAATTATAAAGTTTCAAATTTCAAGTCAAGAGTGTTAGTATGTATTGCCAGAAAGAAAGGCTCAGACTGAATCAAATTTGCCTACCAGTTCAAAACCCCAGTGCAAGTAACTAGTTTTCTTTCTCCTTTATATTCACTGTCTCCCTATTTCAAATAATTCTTGTACTTTCTACATGGAATTCAAATAAAACAGTAATTATACAATAGCATAATTAAACTAAGTTATTCCAGGGGAAAATAACCAGAAAATGTTCATTTTTATATGAAAATCTTTTTGAAACAGTAAGAGAAACATATTGACTTAAATCATTTATTTGTCTAGACAAATTAAACTGAGTTCAAGTAGCTTAAGATGCTTTGGAAGATTGTACATTTTAATGAGAATTAACTACTAGAAAGAAGTTGAGACTTTTTTCTCTCCCTAAAGAGAAATGAAATGACCCTTTCCACTAATTCCATATGTTCATGTTTTAAACAGAGAAACATTTTTTTCCAAAATAGATTCTTTATACTCTCTAATAAACCTCACCAACACTTGGTAGAGTCAGTCTTTTTAAGTTTTAGCCATTCTACTAACTAGGTAATGATATGTTATTATACTTTTAATTTGCATTTCCCAAGTGAGTGATGACGTTGCATCTTGTTAGGTACTATTATATGCAGTATTTAAAAATTCAGTTCATGATTGTTTACTGCTAATATTTGAAAAGACTTTTTTTTTAAGGAAAGATGCCAACAGGAATGAAGTGAATAAGTAAGTAGGTAGGCAGGTAGGAGGAGAGAGGAAAAAGAAACATTTTTAGTTATTTATTTTATTTGGTTGTTCCTCTTGGTTTTCCCCTAGTCTGGAGTCATCAACTAGGTTCTTGGGATGTATGAGGACTATGCCTGGAAGACTTAACTGCTAGACCACCATGCATGCCCTAAAGACTTCATTTTTATATATTGATTGTTTATCGAGAAATTTTATAAATCATACTTCTTAATTCTAATAGCTTTTTTTGTAAATTTCTGTTTATACAATCATGTCATCTTCAAATAGGCACTTTACATTCTTTCCCTAGTCATGAGTTTTAGACAAAATTTCTGACTGTGACACACTGTCCAATTCATCCAAGATAATATTAAATAAAAGCAGTGGACATACTTCTCTTGTTTCTGATCTCATGCAGACAGGACTTAATGTTTCAGTATAAGTATGTGTTAACTCTAGATATTTTTAGATGTAGTTTTCCTCTGTTCCTATTTGCTGAGAGTTTTTATGAGCAATAGAAGATGAATTTTGTCAAGTAATTTCTCTATATTTTTTGAAGTAACACATGATTCTCCCTTTCTAGTTTGTTAATATGCTTCGTTAAATTGATTTATTTATGAATGTTGAAAATCCTTGCATTTCTATTATAATCCAATACAATTATGATGTGGTATATATTGTTGAATTCTTCTTGTTAAAACTGTGTTTTAAGATATTTCATCTATGTTCATAAGGGATAATGATCTATAGTTTTCTTGTAATGTCTTTGGCTTGGTGTCACAGTAGTGCTTACCATATAAAAAGGCTTAAGAAGTATTTACTCTTTTTCAAATTTCTTTTTTTCTTTATGTAGAATAGTATTATTTCTTCCTAAGCATTTGAGAAAATTTACCAAAGAAGACATCTTGGATTAGAGGTTTCTCAGTGTTAAAGTTTTTGCTATAAATTTAATTTCTTTAATGAATAGAGCTGTATTCAGGTTATCTAATACTTTCTGAGTGAAATTTAGGAGTTTGTACTTTTTATGGAATTTGTTAATATCACTTAACTTGTCAGATTTATTGTTATAAATTGTGTATAATATTCCATTAATAATCATTTAGTATGGAGATATATATATAATAGATTTTGCCATTTTAACCATTCTAAAATATTCAATACAGTGACATCATTTAAATTTCTGATATACAGCCACCGCCTCCATCTATTTCCAAAATGTTTTTATCAACCCAAACAAACTCCACTCCATTAAGAATAACTCTCGTTATCCCCTCCATTTAAAAACTGGCATCTTCTAATTGTTTTTTCCTCTATGAATTTCTCTGTTTTAGATATTTCATATAAATGGAATATTACAAAATTTTTCTTTGGGTTTTGGCTTAATTTACTCAGCACAGTGTTTTTAAGGCAAATTGATATTGTTGCTAATTTTTCTATCGTGATAGCTAATTACTGTTAGGCCCATCAAATATTTTTAATCTCACCTATTATAATTTTCATATGTAGAAATTTGACTTACGTGTGTTTTGAAATATTTCATTTCTTTGCCTGGAAATTTAAATTTGATACCAGAGATCAATTATTACCCTGTAAGTGATAGTTTTACATGTATATATTTGACTTACATGTGTTTTGAAATATTTCATTTCTTTGCCTGGAAATTTAAATTTGATACCAGAGATCAATTATTACCCTGTAAGTGATAGTTTTACATGTATATATTTTGAACATTTTTCTGGGACTTAGTTACTTGGAAAGAATATGACATTTTTCAATATTGCTTTGAAGTTTTGTTAGGTGAGGCCAGTGCTATCTTATCGAGACAGGGTTGTTCGTTTTTGGCATTGTTGACATTTAAAGCTGTAAATTAATTGCTGTGAGGTGCTGACCTGTGCTTAGAACATTTTTCAGAATCCCTGAACTCTGCCTAATGCCTGCAGCACCCTCTACCATTAGTTTGACAACCAAAAGTTTCTCTGGACACTTCCGCGTGTCCCCTGTCCATCAATATCATCTTTGGTTGAGAAGTACTGGCCTACAGCTAAGTACCGTGCACTCTTGAAGCAACACCAGTCTGAGTACTCTGTTTGAAATTCACGAATTAGACAGTTTTCTCTTCTGATTGGTAGGAACAGACATTGTTTACAGTTTTCTGGAGTTTCAGGTACTATTTCCCCTAATCCTTTCCTTTGCTTTTCTTCTTGGATTCAGGTAGTTTTTTTCTCTTCATGTGATGATCATCATCTGCTGAAAACTTGCGGGGACCTCTGCATATCTCCAGTGTTCTTTCATTGTGTGGCTCTTTCGTCTCAATTTCCGTTTTGCAATTTCAAGCTGCATCTGTCTCCTTTTATGTTCAATTATGTCTATTCAATTCAGTATCCAGACAGGTATCTAGGTGTCTTTTCCCTGTAATAGAACCCTAAAGCTCTCTAAAAGCAGAATGCTTCTGTCCACATAAGACTCACCTTGTTTGTTTCCCACCTTCCACTTGGAATTATTGTACTTCACTATCTAATTTCCAGTGTCTTATTTCATATGTCTTGTGTTTTTAAAAATAATTGCAGACAAGAAAGTAAATCTGGTTCCTAAACAGTATGGAGATTCTGCAAAAAATAATTTGGTCCCTGTTGATTCATTCTTGTCTGAAATGATTCTTTCTCATACATATCTTTAACCATGTCAATTTTATCTATTTTCTTCCAACTCAAATTTCTCTCTTTTGATTCAGTTACAGTTCTTGTTTTCTTCTTCAACTGATATTTTCATGGTAAAGATAATATCCGAGACAGTAAACAATATCTGTTTGATCCTTATTGCATATAGCGTATATCAAAGTCACAAGGCTATGTAAGATGGCTCATTAAAGTAGAGGCTGAGAAAAGAAAACGACTTAAAATTTATTTTTGTCTGTATAATGTTTGAATAAATGTTTTTATATACATTTTTCACATGCATTTGCATGCAAGATAACCTCAGTTGTATATGCTTATCTTCTTTGCAATTCTTGTAATAAACTTTTATTACAAGAATTATGACTTCACCACCTGCCTTCAGTTTATAAAGTATGTAGTTAATTGAAGAAATTGGTGATGAGTTATAAATGTAGCATGAAAAACAGGGTGGGGTAAAAAGAGAAGTTGAAAAGATACTGCTCTGTCTTGTCCTTATTATTTAATTCTGAAATAAAATTTTTAATCTTTTAAAAAATAAACTGTTTTATTTGTCTTTAGTTTACATTGCTATATAATTTTTAGGATATTGAATTTGCACTTCAGTCTGTATGCATTTTACCTCTCCAACTACCAAAGTTTCAGTGCCCTTCATCACTACCATATTCACTTTTCATTCCCTTATTCCCTCCCCAGTCCCTCTGATTCCCCAGGTAGCCACAGTTTGCATCCTGTTTATTATGTAGTAATTTGATCCTTTCTTTTGTTTCTTTATATTCCACATGAATAAAATCATTCTGTACTTCTTTTTACTGTCTGGCTTATTGTACTGTGATAAACAAATATTTATTTTTATGATTAGTGTTTTTTGTATTCTTTGGGTATATACCTATAAGGGGGATTGCTAGATCTAATGGTAGTTTCACTTTAATTTTTTTGCAGAATCTCCATACTGTTTGCTTAGATCCATCCAAGTTGTTGCAAAAGGCACAATTTCATGTTTTTTAATAGCTCTCTGGAATTGCATTGAATATTGTAGGGTCAAAAGAAAAGACTTCCCTATTTCACTGAGGTTCTTCACAGGCTGGACAAATGAACAAATTAACAGTAGGCACAATTATTAAGAGAAAAGCCCTGATTTAATAATAACATACATGTGGAGAACTACATGGCAGTAAAATTTTATGTTGCTGGGACACACACACTCACACATACATTTTGAGCTAAGGCATAGTTTGAAGGGGAGAGAGAAGAGCTTCTCCAAGGCAAGGAAGAATAACTCATCCTTATTCTTATTCTAAAAGTATAGATAAATTTCTTCCCTTTCTTCTAGAGAATTGGGACAGGAGAACATTTCTTGATTAGGAGAAAGTTGGAGACCCAGGGAGTGGCAAATGACTTCTTTGATTAAGTGAAAAACTACTGGGTTGGAAAAATAGGAGCCTCTCCTTTGCCTCTGGGGCTTCCTCCACTTTTCTTGGCATTTCTAGTCAGAGTGGGGCTTGTATAGGAGAACAATTTTGAGAAAACTTGGGGCGTCATAGTTTCATTCTGCGAGTATATGTACCATGACATAAATATTTGTGTTGTTTCTGTGTCTTGACTATTGTGAATTGTGTTGCTATTAACATAGCAGAGCAAAGTTTTACTTATGATTAGTGGTTTTATATTCTTTAACTATATGCCTAGAAATAAGGTTGTTACTCAAATGGAACTTTCTTTTATTTATTTATGTATTTATTTTTAGGAATCTCCTTACTGTTTTCGAATGAGATTGAACTAATATTCATTCCTCTCAACAGTATAGGAGAGCCCTTTTTCCTTCACACCCCTCTTTTTAACTTGTTCTTTCTAGACTTTTTGAGGTACACCATTCTCACTGGATGATATCTCATTGTGTTTTTTATTTGTATTTCTCTGATGGTGAGTAGTGTAGAGCATTTTTCAGGTGTCTGTAGACCATTTGCGTGTTTTCTCTAGAAAGGTATTTGTTTAGCTCCTCTGCCCATTTTTTGGTATGGGTTGTTTGCTTTTTTATTGTTTCAACTAGTAGTAAGTATAAGCTACTTATATATTTTGACTATTGAGCTCAATCTGATGTATGTTGTGTAAATCTCTTTTGCAAGGATTGCCTTTTTGTTTTGCTGGTGTTTTCTTTCAATTACAGAAAAGTTTTAGTTTGATGAATTCCCAGTTGTTAAGTTTTTCTTAGTTTCCTTCACCATAGGTGTCATTTCCCCAAATATATTGAGGTTGATGTCTTGAGTGTTTCCTATATTTATTCTATATATATTATGGTTCAGGGTGTTGTATTCAGATCTTTAATCCACTTTGAGTTAATTTTTGTGTATGGTAGCAAATAATCTAATTGTTTTTGGCAGGTGGTTGTTTAATTTTCCCAGAATATTTGTTGAATACATTTTCATTCTTCCATTGTATGCTCTTGACTCCTTGTCTTAGATTCCCATATATGTGTGCTTTTATTTCTGGTTCTCAATATTATTTCACTAGTCAGTGTGTCTGTTTTCATTCCAATACCATACTGTTTTGATGACAATCTCTCTGTAGTATAGCTTAAAGTCAGGGAATGTGATTCCTCCATTTCTTCTTTTTCATAAGAATAAATTTGTCTATTGAGTTCTTCAGTGTTGTTTTTCAGTTTCTTTGACAAATGTTCCTTGAGTTTTGATAAGAATTTTAATAGGTATTGTATTGAATCTGTATATTGCTTTGGTTAGGATGACCATTTTAACTATTTCAGTTCTTCTAATCCATAATTATGGATAATTCTTCCTTCTCTTTGTGTCTTCTATTTTGTTGCTGTTGTCATTAATGTCTTATAGTCTTCACTGTTTAGGTCTTTCAGCACCTTTGTAAAGTTTATTTCCAGGTATTTTATCTTTATTGGTGTTATTGTGAATGGGATTTATTTCTTAACTTCGCTTTCCTGTAGCTCATTGTTTGCACTATAGAAATGCTACTGATTTTTATGTACTTACTTTGTATCCTGATATTTTACCACATTTATTATTTCTAGTGGTTTTTGATTGAGTCCTTAGTACTTTCAAAGTATAACATAAAGTCATTGTAATAATGATAGCTTTACTTCATCTTTTTCATTTTTTTTCCTTACATGTTCTTTTCTTGTCTTATTATAAGGATTTTTGGAATTATGTTCAATAATAATGGTGAGACTGGGTATACTTGTCTTGTTCCTGATCTTAGGAGAAATACTTTCACTTCTTCTCTATTGCGATGATATTATCTTTGACTTGTATGATGGTGAGGTAAGTGCCTCTATTCCCAATTTGATGAGGTTTTTTTTTTTTTTTTATAATGAATGAGTGTTGATCCTCTCAAATGCTTTTTCTGCATCTTTTGATATGATTGATTATATGATTTTAAAAATTTTCCCGTTGTTTATGTGGTGTATTATGTTGTAGAAGGAAGGAAGCCGCACCCCAGTTTCTAGCCGCTGAGGACCAACAGTGGCCACCCAGCCACCAGGCGCCTGAAAGTCTAGACTGGCTGGAAGCTACTGACTAGATAAAAGGGACCCCTTTCTGAGAATGAAACCATATGTGCATTTTACAGTTCTGTGAATCCTGTGTATTATCCATTTGAGGAATTCACAAATGAAAAACTGAATTCCATTTGTAATTCCTGTTCTGATTCACACTTTCCCCTCTTCCTCACCAATAAAAGTGTATTCCAGAGCATTTCAGGGCTCAGATTCTATATCTGGCCCACACACTAAAGCTGTCTTCACTGCTTCTAAAAGAGCACCGTTTGGATTTTGTCGGTTGAGAGAGAGCTATTACAGTGTTGATTGAACCATCCATGCACCACTGAAATAAATCCTACCGAGTCATGATGTATAATTTTTTATGGGCTGTTGAATTCAGTTTGCCCTGATTTTGTTGAGGATTTTTGTGTCTACTGTCATCAATGATATCAGTTTGTAATATTCTATGTTGTTTCTCACCACGTCAGATTTGGTATAGTGTAATGTTAGCCTCATAAAATATATTTGGGAGTTTTCTTCCCATTTTGATTTATTTAAGAATTTAAGGGTGATGGTAAGTAGCTCTATATTGAATGTTTGGTAGAATTTGCTAATAAAAACATTGGTTCCTGGGCTCTTGTTTTTTGGTACATGTTTTATAACAGCTTTAATTTCTGTGCTTTTGATTGATTTGTTCAAGTGGTCTATAGTATCCTGATTCTGTTTTGGAGGGTTGTAGAATTCTAGATCCACTTCTTCAAGATTATGAATTTGTTGGCAAATAGGCTCATAGTATTCTCTTATGAGCCTTAGATTTCCGTCATATCTGTTGTCATCTTTTATAATCCTTTATTTCTGATTCTTTTTTATTAAAGTTTTCTCTATTCATAGCTAAGGGTATATCAGTTTATTTTAATTTATGTTTTATTATATTTTATACTTTATCTTATTTTAATTTATTTTATTTTATTTTAGAACTAGCTCTTGATTTCATCAATCTTTTAGATGCTCTTTATTCTGGTTTTCTATTTCATCTATTTCTGTTGTAATTTTTACTATTTTCTTCTTCCTACTGATTTTTAGAGTGCTCTTCTTTTTCTCCTTCCTTCAGGTGTATGGTTAGACATTTAATTTGGGTTGTCTCTTGTTTTTGATGTATACTTGAATCATTATAAACTTTCCTGTTAGAACTACTTTTGTTGTATTTCAAATTTTCTCATAGTGTGTCCTTCATTTTCATTTGTTTCCACATAAATTTTAATTTTGTCTTTAATTTCTTTATTGATCTAGGAATTGATCCAGGATCCAAAACATGTTGTTAATCTCCACATCTCTGTGGTTCTTTTAGTTTTGTTTTTTTCGTCTTCATTTCTAGTTTCACATCTCAGTGGTTAGAGAAGATGCTTTCTATAATTTCACTATTGTTACATTTACTGAGAATTATTTTGTGTCTATCTTTGAGAATGTTCAATATGCATTGGAGAAAAATGTATAATTTTTTTGTTGTTGTTGGGGTAGAAAGCTCTGTATATGACTGCTAGTTACTCATAATTTATTGCTTCATTTAGGCTCTTTTTTTTCCTAACTGAATGGTAAATGTATTGATGTAAGTGGGATATTGAAGTCTTCTACTACTATTTTGTTACTGTCAATGTCTCCCTTTAGTTCTGTCCAGAGGTCCTAATTTGTTTGTGAATGTTTTAAAAATTCTAGCAGCTGGCTGAGAAGCATGGATTCTGCTGGAACCTGTGATTATGAAAATCCAATGGAGTTCTTTTGTGTTAAAAAGAGAAAGAATTCCTTTTTCAGCAAAAAGAAAGATGAAGCTAGCAGAAGACAAGAACTTTGGGGTGGGGTCAAAGAGATGGGAACTATAAAGATGGAGTTTTGTGAGTAGAACAAGGTTTGATGAGCATTTATAGAACATTTGCTAATTATGTTATTTTTAAAAAGCATCTTTTCTTTTCTTCTCTGAAATGTATAATAAAATCAAAGTAACTCATTGGAAATTTAGGGATCAGAATTTTTTCCCCCCAAGATATGATGAAGGGAAGTTCAGGGTCTGGGTTAAAGGTTAAAATGAAACAAACCCAGAAACTTACGAAAAAGACATATATTTTATAGAGCACATATATTATAAAGAAACACTCAAGATTTAGTACTGTGCATACTCCTGGCGGGTAAGTACTAATTAAATCAATTCACCAAAATTTTGCATGACTTTTTTTCATGTTCTTATAGCAAGTCTCCTATGCTGTATGCTACAGAGTATTTGAAATAACACAGATCACTTTACTAATCCTTATTATTGTTTCAACTAACTAAGCAAAAACCTTTTCATTATTTTTCCTCCTAGGACTATTTTGAAGATTGTATTTGTAAAGTTATTTTTTAAATGTTTTTAGAAAGAAATATCTATGAAGCTTGTATAGCTCAGGACCTAAAGTCATATTAATGTCTGATAGTTTCACTTGGGAATTTTTAGTTGATTCTCATTTTCAGTCAAGTCGATGGCACCTACTGTTTCTATAAGTTGATAGAGTTAAAATGATAGAAGTTATTCTACAAAGAATAAAAAAATATTGGGTAATGGAAAAGCAGAATTATTTCTTAGAGGTAGACACCCCATTGATAAACTAGACCAAAATGTGAATTTGTTAGTTTTTTCAGATGAATGGAAAAATCATTTAAATAGATCTTTCAAATAAATAAAAATAAGAGACAAATTCATACAAGAAATTTTAATTAAGAATGAGACTTTTAATTCCTCATTGCCCATACAGTTGATTTAGGCTCAAAATTATATGATATTTATGTTGTTTTATGACTCACTGATAAATATAATACTTATAATAAAAGTAGAAAGTTATTTCTCTTTAATGAGTGGCTTGGAGAAGCTCTTTAAGCATCTTTATTTACATTAGAAACAACCTAAAAGTACAATTATGCCAAAAATAGTTTTTAACTATGTTTTAATTTTGCTTAAAAAGTGTTAGTAATTAAATAGCATGTTTTAACTTCCAACCAGAATCATCTTATTTGAAAATGTTAGCATTTTTTTCTTTCAATTATATATGATATCATCAGATTTTATTTCAGTTCAAAGGGCAGATAGTCCATCTTGATAACTAGTATAAAATTTTTTTAGCAGCAAATATTTTTAGTGCAAGTATCCTTGGTGACAATGAGAGTGGTGGGAGGTGGACACATTCCCCAATTTTGAGTTAAACATGCCCTTTTTAATACAGGGCATCTCATAGTTAAACACGTTGAAGATATCGTCACATGGACAATTTAATTGCATGGTACTGAGATGATAATTTGGAATGAATGTATATGATAGTCTATATTTAAAACAAAATCATCTAGCTAAGTTCTATATGTTATCATGACCTGATGTGAAAATTATTAGAAAGTTCCAAATGAGGAGGGTCTAAGCTTGTGTAATTATGTGGGAGCATTGTAAAATGAACAGATATTTTGATAGAGAAAAAGTATGGGAACTACACTTTTAGCTAAAACATAGGAGAAGATAATTGTTTTAATTTTTAAGGGAAGATATAGGCAGGAATAAAGGCAAGTAGGCAGGCAGTCAGGAAGAGAGAGGAGGAAGAAACATTTTTATTCTACTTTTGTTTAGTTGTTCATCTTGGTTCTGGATGCAAACTTTGGGTCCTTGGAATGTATATGGACTTTGCTCAGCTGGAGGCAGTGGACCTAACTGCTACTCTAGGCACAATGTGTGGCAATGGTAATGGAGATGGAAAAGCAAAAATCACACATTGTAAAGATACATTGTGGAGTCATTAGTGGCAGTATTAACATCCCTTTCAAAATACCTATATTAATTTTCAATTACTGTGATACATTACTGAAAAATTTATAGCTTAAAACAATACCAATTTATTAACTCATAGCTCTAGGACAAGGTTATAAATATGACTTATTTGAATCCTCTGCTCAGAATCTACAAGGCCAATATGAAGGTTATGTAGAGATTGTTTTCTCATCTAGATTTCAGAATCTCTTCCAAGTTCAGGTGCTAATGGAAGAATTTAGTTAGTTGTGATTGTATGTAGTATGTTTTTATCAGAGTTGCAGAAAAATTCTTGTTCAAGGACGATTTCTCTCATGATATTAGAAGCCCCATCAATGATGCAGTCTTATCTCTTAATTCTGTGCTAAGGTACAAAATACAAGTGTAGTAAATATTTTTTGAATTAGTAAATGGAAAAAGGAGTTTTAAAATCACCTGTCATGTTGAGAGTGAATTAGAATGAGGGAAATACAATAAATCAAGTGTCAAAGTTCCTAAAGATACAGAAAAATATCTTAGAAGAGGTCAAGCATTGATGACATTGACAAGGCAAAAGTACAATAATTAGATTTAGTGTTTCAGTGGAGGGATTCCAGGATTCTAATAGGAAATTTACTATTAGAAATTTTATAAAGGGAATCATGGATAATTTATTTAAAAATGATGAAATCTTGATAGTTTAGTTCTAGTTAATGGAAAAGGGTTGTAATGCTTCAGACTGACTTTCCATCTTCAAAATTACTTTACAAAATTTTCAAATTCATCAGAACACCTAGGACTACTTTTAAAAGATTAATTTAGTGGATCAATGACTGAAAGAACAAGTTATCTGAAGTCTTACTTTAAATAGAACATTTTACAATGCCAGTGTGAAACTCAGAAACTCTGAAAATGAACTAATTTCTTTAAGAGACAATGATATGTTTATTAGTTTTCTTCATTAAGAAACCAGGAATATCGAGTTTATGATGTCCTGTGGTTCATCACGATGACTACTAAGTTCTGAAATGCTTTGATAACTCTAAATATAAATCTTTCAAAACTCCGTTGGTTTTGAAGTCTTTATCACTATTTTTCAGACATTCATAGGGATATACTGGTTTAGATCATTACCAGAAGGAACTTTTAAAAAACAGTTTTTAATCATTCTGCCATAAGGATATCTGTTTTTCTAATTTTGTAGGATAAGTCAGTCACTTAAATAGCAGTCATTAAATAACTAGAAGGTTTTGTCTCTGTAGCATTGGCGTATATATTAATTCAGACATACTAATTCAGTTAAGAAATATTTATTGAGTGTCTTATTTTCATAGGCTCTTTCTTAGGAACAGTGAAAAAGGATAAATGATAAGCAAAAATGTACATATCTTCATAAAGTTTGCTATCAAGCAGAGAAGCCATTGATTAATCAAATTATAGTAACTTAATTTTAAAATGTATTATGAATACATTATGAATATTCCTATTAACATATTATAAGAATACTGTGATAGTTATACTGGAACTTAACAAATTACTCCAAAATTTAGCATCTTAAGACTGCAAGTATTTATTATTTCACAGTGCAATTTGAGAATGGCTCAGTATCTCTCAGAGATTTCAGTCAACATGTCAACTAGGATGTTATTGTGGGAGGCCTGACTGAAGGATTCACTTTAAAGATGTCTTATTCATATGACTTTTGACAAGAGGCCTGTTTCTTACCACATTGGCATCTCCATAGCATTGCTTGAATATTCTCATGCTATGACTACTGACTTCCCCTAGAATGAATAATTCAAGAGAGCTAGCAATAATAATAAGGGGACAACATAGTTTTTTATTATCTAGTTTTGTAAATTAGCCATTTATAGTACATTTTATTTGTGCAAAATGTGTGACTAAGTACAGACCACATTCAAGGGTGTAAAGGATATGATTAAGCTCTATCTTTTGAAAAGAGGAATATCAAATAATTTGTGCAGATAGCATAATATCATTATACTTACCTTTCTAATGTGGGCATTTGAGAAGCCCTTTCCTGGTAATGTAACATTATACTAAGAATTAAAAGATGAATAGATTTATCACCAATAATAAGTAAAGGGTAAAATATAAAAATAAATCCAGATACAGGAAACATATAGAAATGTCCAAAGGCAGATCATATAAAAGAGAATGAAAAAACTGGTGTGAGTATAGAGACAATATTGGAAGCGGATTGTGAGCTGAGCCTGGAGAGGAAAAGGAATAAACTAGGATATAAAGAACTTGTAAGTAAGATAAGTAATTTCGTATTTATACTATGGCAGTGGGAAGAATTTGAAGGGATTCAAGAAGAGAAGGGACATGATAAACACAACTTTTGACAGACAAATACAGTACTCTATGCTGCATAGAGAATGAAATGAGGGGAATAAAAGTGAATGCTGGAAAAGAGGTTAAAAGGTTGTTATCTGGGCATTGAGAATTAAACCATTTTGGTGACAGTTGATATAGAAAGAAGGGGACATGTTTTAAACATATTTAGAGGGTAGGCAAGATAGGATTTAGTAATTAATTAGATTGGTAGGAAATTCAGTGGAAATGGCTAAGAAGTTTCCTAAGTATGTGGCATAGGAAAGTGGTGAATGGTGGTGACATCATTAACTAAAAAAATATAAACACTTCAAGAAGGTTTATTTGAGGGAGGAAAATCATAACTGAGATTGCTATAGTCCTGTGGAGTTGCTAGGAAATATTAGAAAATTATGGATGTAGGTTTCCCAAATTAGTCATTTATTGGCCAAATTCATATTCCTTGACATTAGAATCCTGTAATATTTATCTTGACATAATAATGTTCTTGTTAAGATTATTTTCTTGTTTTATTCCTATAGCAATAAGAAAGAGAGAATGCATCTAGCTTCCCTGAGTAAACTCTTTATACTTTTATTGATCTACCTTTGTGTTAAAAAATAAAAAGATAGATGTTTTATGTTTTGACTGTTTAAGGTAAAAGAGAAAAAATAAAACCAAGGTCTTCATTGTAGCACTTTCTTGGTGCCATAGGGTTGATGTCTGGGGGTCATGATTAGGGTTTTATCACGTAGGAAAGGCAGATCATAAAGATAGACTTCATTCTAAGCTCCTGGACATGTTTAAGTGACAATAAATTACAACTTGTCAATGTTACAGAGGAAGGGTGCTACCTCTGGGGATCAGGGTTGGATGGCATTGTATGATTCATGTTAGCTTTAATGCTAGAAACTTAGGGAAAACATAGCTAGTTAAGTATGAAAGTCAGGAGGAAGAATTTGGATACATTAACATGTGGTTTAAAAAATGAATTCAGGAAATTAATGGAGGAGAGTGAGTATGCTTCCCTGTAGGAAGAAAATGAACTAAGGAGGTCCTCAGTCACTCTAATCCAGGATGCAGAAACTGTTAGCTTTGAGGTTGGTTATATTCATGTTAGATTGTGGCCTCTTAGGGAAGGCAATGCAGAGTCATAGGTGAGAGCTCATTTTAAGAATCAGAAAACTCTTGGCCTTAGATTTGATGGTGCAACTTAACATCTGAGCAACTTGGACAAACCAACCCACTTCTATGAATATCACTTCTTTCCTTTTTAGGATAGGAGAAATGACTTACTTGGCGTCTCTGATATTTTGTGGTCTGCATTTTCTCATTTCTTCATGATCTTTCCCCTCTCTTGTCCCACTGTTCTGTTACTGTGGATATGCTGATACTTCCAGTAGGGCCCAAAAATACTTGATTGAATTGCACATCTAGCTCATGTAGGTGATATATGCAAGACATAAACACGGACTGGGAGACAAAGCACATTATAAACTGACAAGTAACTATCTAGAAATCAGCCAGTTAGCAAAAGATGTGAAGAAAGGCTGGAGGTCAAAAACTTAGTTTAAATGAGCAGAAAACCAGAAGGTCCAATTAACAGGAGTGCAGCAGTTTCCATGAAGACTAAAAGTACTGGATTTCCATGTGTTTTGTATTTGCCTATAATCCAGAAGACCTATCAAGTAACAAAGACTCAAATTTCATCCTGTCAGAAAATACAGTTGTGCAGTTGGTTATTGTAGTGACTAAATCATCACAATTTTATTATCACAGTGGATTGAAGGCTGTGTCCTAGATTGAGACTCCCTGGGTGCTAATACTGTCTTGGATACTTAGAATTTGCTTCATCTAATTACGAAATGATCTGCATCCCCTATATCTTAGTTTTCTTATCTTTAAAATAAAGAAAATTATATTACTTTTTCAAAAGGGTCTTTTGAAGATCAAGTGAAATGGCACTTGTCTTAGTCCAGTGCTTGGTATTGGCAAATCATCAATAAATGCATCATGTTATTTATTAGGAATATTATCTTCCACACTAAATATGTGGTACCTACACTAATATATTGGAGTGTTGTATATTAAATATTCTGTGACCTCAATCTTATTTGGGGGATAGAGTACATTTTCTTACTCTATTGACTTTGGCTTGATGTGCTATATGCGTTGAAAATTATTGTCTGACTGGCTTGATGTGAATAGAATTTAAAGGTGCCAGTATCAATTAACGTGGCAATTTTTCTGGATTTTCTTCAGAGAGTCTTGGTTCAAAAGATTATACAGCTATATAAAGGAGATTAGACCTCAACCTAAAGATATAATCTAAGTCTTATCAATTAATAACCTAAATCACAATTGCCCAAACTGACCTTCACACACTAAGGGGAGAACATGTTTCTGTTTCAGCCACTGAGCTTTTAGGCATTTCATTATACAGCATTATTGCAGTATTCATCTCTGCCTTTTATTCAGCATGTTTCATCATTAGGAAGGCAGACATCGCTTATCTACTGCCTAGCTACCTAAACAGCTGAAGTATCAGCACCAACCAAGTCCAAAGTAACTGAGCCAAAGTAATTGCTAACTGAATTTGAAAGTGTTTTTTATTGTGACAAATAATGACTGACTTTGTGCCAGGCATAGAAAGGAAAACAAAGTCAGTTTTGTTTGTATTCTAGTGAATATTAATTCCTCCTAAAGGCAGACCAAATGATCATTATTCCTGATCAAAATGTTTTATACAAAATGACACAATTTGCCTGTTCTTATATTATGCTGAAATATGAAAGCTAGAATATGAACTCCTAAACCCATATGTGACAAATTAAATCCTGGACTGTATCACAAAAGGAAGTTATAGAATCTCTTCCTTGAAAAATTTAAAATATAGCATAACCAGCCTTTTGGGCAGAATATTTTGATATCTGCCTGCCCAGCATTGGGGCATACACCAGAAGACTTTGAATTTGCTCTGGTTTTATAATTTTATGATTTAAATGATTTTGGTCTGAATTCCAGGGTATCCAGACATTTACCAAATAGTTTATAAAGGTAAAGGTAATATTTATCTCTAGTCTGTTCTTATGTTCTTCAACTGTTACTTCTGTTTGGATCTTTTAAAATTTTTCTAGTTAATTTTATCGTCTCCTAATTATCAGGAGTTTCTTTATAACCATTGCATTGAATTCTTAGTTTTATTTCTTGGAATTTTGTCTTGATTCTTCATGTGATAGCCTATTCCTCTTCCTCCTCATTCAGCCTGTTTTTCTGTTTGTCTCTATGTATTAGACAACTCGAATACCTCTCCTGATCTTGAAGGATTGGTCTTGTGCACCGGTATCTTATACAGTTAAGGAGTGCAGGCTCCTCTGGTTTCCTGAGCTGGAAAATTGGATTTATTCCCTTTGTAGGCTGTTCCCCTGCCTCCCACCCACCACTCACACGCTGTCTGGGCAGCATGGAGTACATATTGTCCTGTTTCAGTTACATTACTATATTCAAGTTGGTCAAGGTGTGCTGAATAGGCAGTGTTGTGGGCTTGGACTAGCCTCAACCTGTTGCCACTGATAGGCAGGTGGCTGGGTCAGCTGGCCGGTCCTGGTCACAGGTGGCTTGTGGCATTGCACAAGTGACATCAAGCCAGATGTCCCTCAGCTGGGGGTCTGCCTCCTGCAGCTGGTATGAGCTCAGTGGCAGTCTTCTTCCTAGGGACTGAACTATGACATGCTAGTACATTGTAAAAAATGTGTGGAGTTTATAGCGGGGCTCACACACAGGTTCTAGTAGCCTGGGGAGAGGCAATCCAAAATGGTGCCTGCCAGTGATGACATTAGCAAGGTTATGAGAGTCTTCCAGTGGCACCATCCAGTGTGTTTGACTTGGGGATCATCCCTAAAGCTTCCTGCCTCTCAGTCAGATGCTGTACAAGTGAGAAGTGGGATTCTTTCACCAATAACAGGTGCTTTTTAGACTGGTCTGACTGCACTGGACTGTGTGAGGCTCCTTTAAGGGCTTGCTCTGCATTCCTCATAGTTCTTTGTTTCTTCTGGGTATATTTTCTGCTGACACCTCAGTGTAGGGGTGCAAATGACTCATCTCCAGTGAGCCAGATTGGGGTTGGTACAAATGATGCTGAATGCAATCCTCTCCTTGCTCCCCAAGGAAAAGTTCCACACTGTTGGGATCCCTGATGGCTTTGAAGAATTAACCCCGACTGGGGTTTCTCCCTTGGCAAGAATGTATCTCTGTCTGTTCTATCATTTGTTGTGGAAGCCATATTTATCTTGCTTTCAGGTCTTTTTATGTAAATTATTTTATATTTAGTTATATATTTGTGTGTTTATGCAAAGTAGTAAATTCAGGTTCTATCTCTGCTGCCATCTTGAACTGGACTTACTTTTGTGTGTGTGTTTGTGTGTGCGCGTGCTTGTGTGTGTGTGTGTAATGTTTTTCTTTACATACTGGTCCAGTTAAATAGATCACCAATTTAGAAAGCTTTGTTTTTTATGAATTTGATAGTAAATGAGATATACAACACAATTTAAAGACAGAGGTAGTCATATTAGATGAAAAACTAAGACCTAATGACAAACAATCTCATGAATGACATTCACAAGAAACATATTAGGGACAGAGATGTATTAAAAAAGATGAAGATAATCTGTGAAAATATAAACAAAGAATATAGAAAATATAAAGAAAAAAGGTGGTTCTATGAAGAAGAAGAAGTTGTAGACAAGATTTCCCTTGGTTTCCCACATAGAAGACTTGAAATCATGGCCTAAAACACAAAGACGAGAAAGTAAAATGGTAGAACCATTTTATTTTTCCCATAGTATACTAATAGTACATATCAGAAGTGATATCAGTTTGTTTTCTATACACGTAAAGATGTCTGCTGTTGGGAGACATCTTCATATGTGTCCCTTCTCCATCAGTTCAAGGCTACAGCAAAAATACTATGGACTGGGTGGCTCAAATGTATAGTCATGGAGGCTGGGAAGTCCAAGATTAATGTCTACCTATTCTGGTCTGGTGAGAGATCACTTTCTACCCTGTAGACAGCTTCCTATTTGCTGTATCCTCACATGATAAAGAGAGATCATCTCTCTGATATCTCTTATGATAAGGGTATTAATCCAGTTCATGAGGGTTCTACCCTCGTGACCTAATTACCTCCCAAAGACCCCCACCTTCTAATACTATCATATTGTGTGTTAGGATTTCAACATATGAATTTTAGCCAATACAAGTATTGAACCATAATACCTCCCCAACAAGGTTTTGAAAGCCATTTGCCTTACAGTTTTTTAACAGAATGACAGCTCTATCACTACCACAGATCTACTGTTTGCTAGGCACTTTCCAAGAATGGTTTCTAGTAAATAATCTTGTGGAAGTTATACGAACCATGTTATAGATAATGCAGTAGTACTCAGATTGGCTAATAATCCTGTGAAAGTCATACAACCAAGATATGGTGGCATTAAAATAGTGACCTAGTCTTTTTTCTTCTTCCAGAGCCTAAATCCTCCAAGATACAGAGACAGGGAGCCTTTTTACACGTTATGTGGAAAAACGCTATTACTGCATAACAAATTACTGCGAACAGTACTTTAAATAACAGAAATGTATTATTGCATAGTTTTATGAATCAAAAGTAGGGCACAGAGTGACTGGGCTTTCTGCTCGGGGTAACAAGGCTGAAATCAAGATGTCAGCTATCCTGAGTTCTGTTCTAGACACTGGGGAAATTTTTACCTCCAAGGTCATTTTAAGTGTCTTGCAGTTATAAGACAGAAGTCCCTATTTCTTTGATAGCTGTTAGTCAAGAAGAACTCTCAGCTCATAAAGACCACTTCTTTCCATCAGTAAACAAAAACATGCTTCCGGATAGCTGGAGTTCCTTAATATATTTGTTTTACATCTTTATTTTATTTCTTTTAGACCTTTCGATATATCATGGAAATAATGCATAATAAAAATATTTTATGCTATTATATTATTGAGACATATCTTTCTTTTGTTTTAGGTGTTTTACATTTTTAAATGGCAGTGATCACAAGGAAAGGATTTTTTGGAGGGTGGGTAGGGTATGCAGAGGAAAATTTCTTCTTAAATTCATAATAACATATAAGAAAACACACGTTTGTTAAATGGTATTGCTTCCTCTTATAGGCACTCAGATGCACACATTCATAGGAACATTCTCCCTTTCCCCCTCAATGGAGACTGAAAGGCAAGATAGCACATTGCACCAAAGTCTCCATGACTTTCAAGTTTAAACTATTCCTTTTCATCAGGGCATGTGGTTGATTATAATGAGGCTGGTTTCCTTATTTGGGGCAAAAAAAGTTTTTGCAACTACTCAAGATTTTTATTAAAATACTTTTAATTTTGATGGTTGTTTTCAATTTTATTCACATAATAATATAGTAATTATTTCATTCACATGAGCATTGGCCTGATAAAAGCTAGCATCTTTAAGGAGAACTCATCGTTAGCATAAACAATATTTGAATGGTAGCTAGAGAAAATAATATTATCAGCAGGACACTGGTAAGACAAATGGAGCGTTTTCCTTAAATGACAGGTTCATGTTTTCAAATGACTGGAAGGAATCTCCTCAGTTTTTTCTCTAGTTAGACTCTTGTAATGGCTATTATCATTGTCACAGAGAACAGTCCTCAATGATTATTTACCACATTTCTGAACTGTCCAAAGAAAAGTAGAAATATTTAAATACTTTGAAAATAGACTAGATTAAAACTTTTGTGATAGATCCTGAAAGAAATATGACAACTACTTAGGAATCTCTGAAGAATAACTGAGTAACACTTTAAAACCAATTTCTATTCCTAAAATATTTAAAATATTTTTGCTTCAAATAATTGTGTCTATGTTGCATGTTGTTCCTTTTCTCCCCTTAGCTATATGTTGATTTCAAGAAAGAAACATAAATGATCTAACTTGATGAGATGTGCATCTAATATTTAATATTAGATTTTTTGAGGAATCATGTGTTTATAATATTATATAAATTGCAGAAGTGTGGCGCCACATCTCGATTTTATATATATATATGCATATATATGTATATGTATATATATATATATATGTCACCATGCCAACCACCATAGGTCTAGTTACATCTACTACTATCCAACTTATCTCCTTGATATAGGTATTTTAATTTTCACATATTTCTTTCATTTTCTTTCCCCATATGTGTATATGTGTGTGTCATTTAATTTATAGTAGGTATATGATACATTATTTTGTGTCACTGTGGCCTTTTTAGTTTCCACTCAGGAGACTTTTTTTGTTTACTTTTTCACTACTCTAAATGATTTAACCAGGAAAATTTTAGTATTTTTAGTTACTGAATTATTATGTCAGGAGATACTAATAAAGGAACTGGCTTATAGAGAAGGAATAAATATCTACTTGGGTCACATGATTTTGAATTATATATCCAGTGGGAAGATCAGCTATGCTATTAAATATCTGGGTCTGACACTCAAGAAAGAAGTTAGGACTAAGGCAAGAGAAGAAATGGGTGTATATACTAACCAGACTTAGAAAAGGCGTTAAGTAGATATGCACAGTGTCTCTGCCACTTACTCATTGTGAGGTATTTCCTAATCTATAAAATTGTGAAGATTGGAGGTTGTAACTTGAAAGTTCTCCTTGTAGATTGTTGTGAAATTGAATGAAAGAAACCTTTAAGGAAGCCTAATTCACTATAATCCTCTAATATAGCTCTCTCATTACTATTGCTGTTACTCCAGGTACATAAATAGCTGAATATAGATGAATAATAACAACCAAAAATGTTAACTAATATACCTTAATTTCATTATCAATAGCCTCAAATGAACCCTTTGGTGCCACCCATTTTATTTACCTGGTCCGTTTACATTGTTACTCTCCTAGACCAGTGTTCTACTACTTTACATATTTCAGTTGCTTTTTCAACTGTGAGATAAAAGTCAGCTCAGGTTGATAGCCTATTCTTGAATTCTACCTCTTAAGACTACTGTTACTCAATAGTCTTTTCGAATCAAAATCCTCCAACTCTTCCTACCCTCATCTTTATTTTTTGATGCCTATACTTACTGTCTCTAATTTCACTCTCCTTGAAAACATTTTGATTAGGATTTTACCTTCATCAGTCCATTCAGACTGCTCTGTAGAGCTCTCCAATGACTGTCATTTTATTCACCTCAATGATCAATCATCAGGTGTTGCTTTATTCTGTTAGTATGCTTTGAGACAGTTGCTCAAGTATTTGTTTTCAGTCTCTTTTTGTTCTTTTTCTGCCTGTTACTTCCTTTTCAACCTCTGTTCATGTGTTCATTATTCCTTCTTTATCCCCTTGATGACTTTTAAATATTGATGCACCCTTAGCTTAGCTATCCCACTTAGTATATTCTATAGATATACTTGTTAGTTTGATGATTGTATCAGGTTCCATGGTTTTAAGTACCATACTTTGAATCCAGTTGCACATGGTGGACTGTTAAGATCCCGAGTTTGACCATTCCCAAAGCACAACAAAGAAAACACTTATTTGGCAACTAAGATCTTTGAAAAGAAGCAGGATCAACATATCCACAAAGGGAGGGGGCATACACCTCTATAAAAGGTAGGAGAAGCCAATCTGTTTCAGTACCACTTCACCCTGTTTGGAGACTCCAGGGCCATAGAGAAAGACCAGTGAAACCCACAGTCTACTAGAGCTAAATAAATTCCTCTTGCAGTGAATGCTCCCATATCTGAGAACTGGCTTTCTGTCTCAGAGCATGGAGCCCCAGTTTGAGGTGAAAAGAGAACTATTATCCCTGTGAACTGAGACACAGCTTACTCCTGGTGCCTGCACCATTGAGAGAAAGCCACTAGGAAGATAAGGGAAAGCACCATTCCTTCTGTCCATTAAGACACTGATGCAGAGCTATCAATGCTTACTACTGACTTTCCAGGGGCAGCCAGAGAAAGACACTTAGGGAAAATATCTCCCATGTAGATAGTTGACTCTTTCCTAGCAAGGAACATTCCACTATACCTCACTCATGTGGAAAATAATTGGAAGTCCTCCATCAAAATGGCAGCTCCCGCCAGCCTGGAACTATAGCAAAATACCTTCCTGTCTTCTTGGTACATCCTAAAATTCTACCCCCAGGCCTCAATAATTATTTCCCGCCTCATGCTGAAACTGTTCTCCTCTAGAAGACTGAAGGACTTTCACAAGGGAAGGTATTCCAGAACAGATCCCAGCACTCTTCTGTGCCTGCATTAGGACTATGACTTTGTAGACTAGGACCATAATTCTTGGGTCTCAGTCATGCGTGTGACTCTGGGGCAAAATTCTGCTTTCTCTAGGCCAACTCCAGATCTAGACTGGACTCTCTGACCTCACACAGGGCTCACTCTAAAAACTTCACAACAACTGTTGAGATCACACCTCTAAAGGAAGTCCAGCTTTCCAGACAAACATCAAGTTCTATTCTGTGAAACTCAAAACCCTAGCACAAGGTCTTTACATCAGGGAAACCTAATTCATACAGATAGGCATAGATTGTCAAACAGATTGAAGAGACAAAGAAATAAACACAAAATTATGAATTATGGACCAAAACAAAACCCCAGGATAAATCTGAATGCAACAGATGTAAATAAACTACCTGATAAAGACTTTACACAACACTTTTTTAATACTCACTGAAATCAGGAAAACAATAGAGTAACAAAAAGGGACTATAACAAAGATTTAAAAAAAAAAAAAACAACAATTCATGGAGCTAAAGAACACAACAGTTTCACTAAAGAACAAAATAGGGGCTACACAGTAAACTGGAAAAGGCTGCCAAAAGAATCAGTGAACTAGACGATAGGACAGTGGAATGCACTTAGGCAGACCAGGAAAGAGGGAAAAAATGAATTAAAATAAATGAAGATAGCATACTAGACCTATGGGATAGCATCCAGGGGAACAACATTCATATCACAGGGGGTACCAGAAGAAGAAAAGAGAGAAAGGAGCAATAATTTGATAGCTGGGAATTTCCCTAACCTGAGGAAAGAAGCAGATTTCCAGATTCAGGAAATTCAAAGAATTTCAAACAAAATACCCTCAAACAGACCTATACCAAGACACACTATCATTAAAATGCAAAAACTACAAGATGGAGACTCTTAAAAGCAGCTATGGAAAAGTGAGTTACATACAAAAGAGCCCATAAGACTGTTGGCAGATTTTTCAACTAAAACTTTGCAGATGAGAAGTCAGTGGCATGACCTGCTACATCCAAAGTGCTGAAAGAAAAGGTCTTCCAATCAAGGATACTCTACCATGTCAGATTATTAATAGAGTGAAGGGATGATAAAAAGGTTTACAGAAAAACAAGTTAAATGAACCATCATTGTGAAATGAGCTCTACAGAAAATATCAAAGGGGATTCTTTAAAATGAAAAGAAACCCCACTCAAATGCAGCAAGACATCAAAATATAAAATGTCAGAAGGGTGAGAGTAAAAATGAACATAGTTAGAATGAGCTCAAGACTAGCTAGCTTTCAAATAAAAATAGGTTATAGGCATAGAAATATTTTTGCTAACTCCAAGGTAACCTCAAAACATAAAACCAGGGACAAAATAAAAAAGAGTATGAAAAGCAAAACCAAACACAACATAAATGCTTTTAGATCTCCTATGAGGAGGAAGAGAAGAACAAATGTAATGTCTGTAACAACACCCAGAAAATGTTATTGGATTGAACTCACCAATCAAAAGGCAAAGAGTGGCCAAATGGATTAAAAAATATAGCTCAACTTTCTGCTGCATTCAAGAATTCACCTAATTTTGAAAGATAACCATAGATTCTAAGTCAAAGGTAGAAGACAACCCTAGAAATGGTAACCAAAAAAAAAACAACAAAAAGGAAAAGGCAGAGACAACCATGTTATATGAGATAAGCATCCAACTAAAGAAGATAATAAAATATGTAGATGGACATTATATAATGATTAAGGAGTCATTTCAGTAAGAAGACATAACGCTTGTCTATATATATATATATATATATATATATATATATATATATATATATATACACACCAAATGAAGGAACATCAAAATGCATAAAATTAGTTCTTAACAGAGCTGAAGAGAGACATCAACAGCAACGTAATGCTAGGAGTTTTTAATACTCCACTTATAACAATGGACATATCAACCAGGCAGAAAATCAGCAAGAAAACAATAGCTTTAAATTAGAGCAGATGGGTTTAATAGACATATGCTGAACACTTCATTCAACACCTACAGAAGTCACTTATCTTTATAAGTGCTCATGGAACATTTTAAAGCACACACCATGTATTGGGGAACAAAATATGTCTCAACAAATCTAAAAAGATTGAAATCATACCAGGAATCTTCTCCAATCACAATGACTATAAATTCACCACAAAAAGAAAACTGGAAGTTTCCAAACTGAAAAGTACTTAGAGACAAATGAGAATGAAGACATGAACTCCAGGACTTGTGGGATGCAGCAAAAGTAGTACTAAGAGGGAAGTCTATTCCTATCTAGGTCTACATCAGGAAACAAGAAAAATCACAAATAAATAATTGAACCCTCATCAAAAGCAACTAAAAAAATAACAATTGAAGCCAAATATCAATAGAAGAAAGGAAATAATAAAAATTTGAACTGAAATAAAAAGGAAATCAAAAAGTAAAATCCAGTTCAAAAGATTAGTGAAACCAAAAGCTGATTCTTCAAAAAAGTAAATTGATAAACTTCTAGCTAGGCTCACTTTATGTACTCTGAAGACTCCCAGATTTATCTCTATGTACATCTCTATTATGCAATCATAATCCAAATCATGATATACAGAGTTTTATGCAATAGTATGCATTCGGTCAGATTTGCAGAGTCGGTAGTTTCACTGTTAATTTAAGCAGCGTTGTTCATAGTCAATTGTGAAAGTTAATTCTCTTCTAAAAGAAAGATTTAGTCTATAATTAGGGCATAAAAGTTATCATTAAAATCTTTTTGTGAAACAACTTTCCCAGTGCATTATTAGAAACATTTATGCCTGGGAATAAAATTTACCAAGATGGCTATGTACTCCATTCTTAATAAAGATAGATTCCTCTGTGGCTTATCTGCTTTCTTCCCCACCACAATAACACTGTGTTCTTTCACCATAAACACACACACACACACACACACACCCTTGATGGATTTATGGAACTGTGGCACATGGGAAAAATAAAAGAACTTTGTTTTGCTTGCACTAGTAGTCCCAGTTATGATGGATCATGGGACTTGGACAATCTTACAGACATAACAATTTGTGGAGCTTGGTTCAGTCTTCAGAAAATCAAAATCAGTCTAAACTAATGTGCTTCTCTTGTACCCTCTGTATCACACACCAAATTCCACCTTGTCTCACAATTATAAAACCATCTTGGGCTGCTTCATTTAATTAATGTTCCACACTCCTGTTATCCCTTCCTCAGGGCACTCTTCTCCACTTACATTTTCATGATCTTTAAGATATGGGTTGAAATCATCCTGACCTGAGAAAATTTCCTAATGTTGGGCAGTCAGAAGACTTTTTTTATTTTCTGAGAAAAGTGTGGAACTTAGGTGCATGGAAATATCTCATGTGCACTGAAAAATTTCTCTGTGATTATGACTGAAATCATATTTTGTCTTCTGAATTCTCCACAGTATTTGACTAATGATTGATTTCCTAACCAAAGATGGAAACTAATATTCATCATTTTATTCCATTTTAGTGTTCTGAAACTGCTGATTTTATTGAATATTTTGTGTCTTTTCACAAAGGTATTTTGTTATCTTATTTTGATTCTGCCATTTTTTAAAAAGATACACATCTTTTCATACTAATCATCACAACGGTAGATTTAGTTGAGAAAGATTTTGATTTTTAAAATGTGTCTGTAGTTGGGTTTGTATTTTAATCACTTAATAAATATAACCAATAGTGTTTAAATGAACTTTTAGCAAACAATTCAGCAGTCACATAGAAATGTTATGACAGAAAGGTACCTAGATAGACTGCAAGGGACTGAGGTCCTAAAAGTGTCATCTCTGCCTAAAGCCTGCAGTTTGAAATGAGGTGCAATTGTGGTTTCTACAAGGACTTTCCAGAGGCATATTTTCACATGTGCATATAATTTGATATGTTTTCAGTGACATTGAAATCCAGCCTTAGGCATTGTCCTCATTAAAGTTTTATTGTGGAATTTCTCAAGGTCATGTCTTGATTTGTCTTTTTTTTTCAAATCTATTTATAAGCCATTGGTCTAAATACACTAAGCAATGAATCTCGAATTTACTAGCTTACTATTTACACCAATTGGGGCACCATTGACAGTTAAGTGATCATTTGTTTGATATAGAAGAAAAGGGAGAGGGGAGGGGGAAAAAAGGAAAAGAGACAGAGATTCTTTTAAAAGCATATAAAACTAGTTAGCTCTGGTTAAAGCATATGGGTCTTCAATTAATTAATTAAATACAATCTATGAATACCTGATAGTTTGATTTAAGTAATAGAAAATGACCTTATTGTGGATATCAATTATATTTTTCCTATTGTTGTATTACAAGTTTTACTAAAGTATATAATGCTGGGCTCTGATCCTTGTTGTCATTATTTGTATCTCTCTTTCTTACTCTGTTGTGGAGTCCAGGTTTCATTTGATGACTGTTGGTTGAATGAATGAGAGTCTTATTTGGAGGATGAAAATTCGGTAAATGAGACAATATGGTTTATCAGAAGGAGCTTTAATTTTGGACTCAGTTATTCAAGTTTCAGATAACCATCCTATCACTTAGTAACTATTTCATTAAGCAAACTATTTTTGTCAGAGGCTCATTTCTTATTTCACGAAAACTTTCATTTCGGGGAAAAATACTTATATATTATTATCTATTTTTTCTCTTTACATTCATTTTTCTGTGAACTAGTTCTTGTTTTTTTCTTGGGGTAATATGTTATCTTATGTAAAATGGATCTTCTGTGATTCCATGCCCATAGGAAAAGATGAAGTTTATGTTTACATTTACTAAACACTTTCCCCTTGAAAAGTTTTCATTACACCTTCTTATGCCCACCACTAAATAGCTCAGTGACAGGGAAAACAGTTGAAGTAAAAAATGCAAATAGAGTTGTACAATGCTACTCAAGCAATACTGATTCTAGGAAGGAGAAAATATAAACTGTGACCGGTACACTATGCCCACCAAATCACGTCATGGCTAAACATATTGGCTTTCAGGATAGAAGACTGTGGGGAGGAGGTGTCCTTTATTATAAGGACACTTTTAATTTTGTAGTTTTTAAAACTGAAAATTTGAGTGTACATTTTTTAAAAAACGATCCTAAGTGCGTTATAATAATAAAGGCACAGGTGAAAGTGAGGTTG
The DNA here is from genome assembly GCA_004363575.1 of Solenodon paradoxus. Lineage (NCBI taxonomy): Eukaryota > Metazoa > Chordata > Mammalia > Eulipotyphla > Solenodontidae > Solenodon > Solenodon paradoxus. The sequence continues at coordinate 538,184 of RJWH01000257.1, forward strand.
AGTGGTTGGATTGGGTAAGAGATCTGTGATGAGAGAGTAGGAGAAAGAGCCAAAATTGCTACTCTCTTCCAACATGGGGATTTCTCTTTTCTGCTCTTCTTTGCTTAAATGTTGTATTTATTTTTCAAGACTGTCTCAAAGATGAAACTTTGAGCCTGTGGAAGGCAAACCTATGATACCTGATGGAGACGTCAATTTGAGTCACAGCACTGGAGCAGAAAAAGACATCTCATGGAGATCTTAGGGCAAGAATCAGCTACTAGAAACATTTTCTTGGGCTCCATTCATTGCACCTGACTCCAATTTCCCAGATGGCTCAAATAATTCAACTAAGTAGAAATCTGACCTGTTCCTCCTCTAGGTTGCTAACCCCTCTTGACTATAAATGAAAAATCCAGCTATTACAACCATTCAACTGTGGGGCTGTTGACAGGTAGTTGGCAAAGCCACTTTGAAACCTTTGAAATTAACATGCAGATCTGAGGTATTGGAAACTGACAGAACTGCTATACCTTGCTCCAAGAATTTAAAGTTCTTCCTGATGTCGTTGATGTAACTAACACATTTCTTGTAGCAATGTGCTTATGATTTAAATTCAGGGTGTGAATTTCTTTCTGACTTCTAATACATATTGTGCAGATGGAGGACTAGGAAGAGATGCTTAAGGAGTTTTTTATTCCTTCCATAGAATTCTTTTTGTTTACTATAATGCTTACATAATGTAGTTGGTAAGATACTCTTTTCCTGGAAGATTAAAAAATACTGTATATATAGCCTGTCATTTCAGGTGTAATGTAATTGAGCATACCTGAGCAATTAACTAACCATATTTATCTAAAACTGTAGCTCAAATCAAAATGAAATCACTGGTAGCAGGCATTTATTCTAAGGCTGGCATTTTGAAAGCGGAAATGTATCCAAGATTTCATATGCTTCTCTGTCATTTCAAAGTGTTAGTTAGGCTACAAACGCATTCTGATTATTCTTTTTCAGTTCTCCCTTCCCTCAGAACCTCCCTTTTAAAACAGTTTGCCTCAGCTGGCTAATTTCTACGTCAATAATGAACCAGACCTGGCAATATAACTGATGAAACTCTCAAAGGATTGGCCGTATGATTGAAACATGTGACTGTTGCAGATATATCTTAAAAATGTATTCTAGATATTGCATAAATGATATCTTATGGTCATCACTAAATATTAATGATAATGGCTCTTGTCTTTTTATATATGCATCATTTAGTGAAGAAAATGGTAAACTTCCGTAGCATCATGACATTTTCATGTAGCAGTATGGAATCAGTGGCACATTTGTCATGTCAAACAACTTACCACGTACCTTTTATCTTTATATTGCTATTTTTAATTTAAGGTGACTCTTTGAAGAGATTTGAAAAATGGAAAAACCTGTATCCTCACTTAATTTAGTGTTTAATCTTATAGTTGTTATTAGAAACCCTGATGTATTTGAGCCTTAGAAGATAAGCATTAAAATTCCTCATGGCTAAGAACTGAAAATTTTTCAACCTAAATTTCCTTAGTTTCAATAAATATGATATGTTACACTAACTTCAAAAAAATGTGAAAGATCCAGTTTTCATTTTTCTGGAAATTTAGGTTTTATTGCAAAATTTAGTATAAATTTCATGTATCACAGAAATGAATGAGTATAATGAGCATCACCCCCATTTCTTGTTGAAACCATAGAATAAAGAAGGTATTTCAGGAAAATTTCTGCTCCCATTCATTTCTGGGTGACTCTGGTGGGTAAGGAGGTAGAACCCATTGTTGTTTGAGCATTGCCTTTCAGTACAGGATAAGAAGGTTATGAATGTTTTGTACTTCAGTAGAAGATAGAAATACCATAGTACCTAATATAATCATATAAAATCCAAGCTTTAGTCTTTATATTAAAAATATATATCAAAATTAAAAGCAATTTTATCAATAAATTTCTCATGAAGCAAAGTGTAAAACTCTTATGGATGGTAATTTTCATTGTTTATTCTGAGACTGCATACTTCATTGAGATGGAAATCTATGCCCCATGTGGCAACAAGGGAGCAGTAAATGATCAATATGAGAGTGGGGACACTTGTCTGGAAAAATTGGAGAAAAACACCTGGTAGTTTCTATTTATAAATGCAATATTTTAAGAGAAATGTAAACCTTTTAAAATGAGAGGTTTCTTTGAAGACGAATGATCATACTACTTGTTAGTAGGTTTCTAAAATTACCAGTCAATGAGGGAGGCAAAACACTAGGAGAGTAATCTTTGTATTTTAACAAAGGATAATGATGTGTGTGAAGTTGTATATTTGAGACCTGTAGGCAAATATCAATACTAATTAATTGTTAAAATTTCAACAAAGGAATCAATTGTTATGATTTTAAAAATCGTAACTTCTTCCTGTTGTTAGCAATTTGAATATGAGGCAATTTTTTCTTTTCTTTATCTTAATAATTGCAATAAATTAAACAAAGTATGTAGAATAGTTATCAAAGAATATAACCCATTATATAAGACTTCGAGTTTTTTTTTTTTAAAGATTTTCAGATATATGCCTTTTTAGTACTAAATGCTACAAGATATTTTAAAATAAGCTACTTATCATGCTATCCTGTTGGTATATAATATAAGAGGGAAAACATACACAATACAAAACTAGAGGTATAGTTCTACTTTGTGTGAAATTTGTCTGTTGACATTTCATCATTACACAGGTCTGGCATGTGTTGTTATGCCATATAGTGAGTTTCCCATTTTAGATGTTCAAGTGCTTGCCATTGTGCTAGATAACTGATATCACTGATTGCATTATTTGGTAAGTTTGCAGAGGTATGCTGGTTTCTTCATTTAAATAGAAAATATATACAAAATACATATGTATATTAGGAAATGCATTCCTTTTAAAACTTACTTTCAGAAGATAAGTTTGACATCTTAAGTATATACCTAACCATAATGAGTTATGGCTTCATCACACCTCTCTTGATTTTTCCTTGACACTGGAAATGGTGAACAGCCCTTTGGTGCTTCTCTGTGGGGTTTTCCTGCATATAAAATGAAGAGAACAGCTGCCACCTACTCATTCCAAATTGGAATGACTCATAAGATTCACACATGTAAAGACCTAGTATGGTGAAGAAAAGTGCTAGCTCAGCCAAAGCTATTACAGGAATGAAGGTTAATGTTCATGTCTATTCCCATTATAGCCACCTGCTCTGTTTGCAAATTTACTACATTTCCTATCACTTTATATCACTTTCTACCCTTGCTAAAGAAGCCACATATGTCTCCTGAAAAATCTTACAGTGAAATAGTTTCATGAGTAGATTATTTTACAACAGAGACTAGCTAAGCATATTACAACTAAAGATATTTTAGTAAAGATTTCAAAGAAACATTAACATGTTTCCTTACTAACAGCAATGATGCCATTAAGTAATTTTCTAAGTACATACTTCACTTTGTTTCTAAGAGAAACTCTTGGCACAACTTTTTTTTTGTAAGGCATGATTTTATTTTATTTTCAATAGTAGTATTTTTGAAACAGAAGTAAATTAAAGTATCCTGAGAAATAATTTTCAAATCTGTTGTCATGAATGGCCTTTCTTGATGTAGGAACACAAGGAATTGCCTTGACCAATGGACATATTTTGCTTACTGACTTAAAATCCTTCAATCATTTCTTGTGAAACCTGAAGGAATAGAGACCCAAGGAAAAGTACAAGGGAAGCCATACTTGTTTTGTTCAAAGAGCTTTCTGAAAGGTAAGAATTCCTTTTCAGAGATATAATGAAAATGAAGTGGAGCAAAACATGGGATTACCAAATATGACTGTCAATGAAATTGGATTAGGCTTTTCCTCATGACACTACATTTGTTTTTAAGTCATTTATGTAAACAAATATATTTTAATATATCGAAAAAACATAAAAAAAGGAAAGATTAACATTTAGGATTCCCCATATCTCTCTTAGAGATAATAAATTTTAACCTTTGGTTATTTTATTTGTAGGCTTTGACATGTATCTTATATGCATTCAGAGTGCTAAAAAGGCCATGCTAAAAATTATACATGTTACCATATTTTTAATTTTAGCATGCTTTTTTATGAGCTTTATCCCCTTGATTTTTAATATTTTTATAAATATCTCTTTAAATGAATGCATAGATCTGCATCATATGGATGACTCAACTTTAAGAATACTTATTATTTCAAGTCCTTGAATGCCAACTTCCATACTGAATAAGATGGCTGCAAACTTGGAGTGCTACCAAATTCTTTCAACAACCATAATGAGTACTCTGTTTTTCTGAGTCTGATATGTTGTATCAGTTGCCTCTGCTTCCGTTACCTAACCCATACAAGGGTCACATTTCCCATTTGAGCTCCTAGAAATGGCTTGTGGTTAAAATTAGATGTGAGAAATTCTGATGGATTGGAGACATAGGTCGTGAAATTGTCTCTGAGGTTAGGTATATTAACTCAGTAGATGTGTTAGCATGTCGGAACTGCTTGATCTAGTCAGCACCATGGATAGGTACTTCAAGACTGTTGTGTTAAATCGAAGGGTAGCTAGAATTTAAACCCAAAGTAGTGTAAATTAGTCTTCTCTTCAACTTTAGGTTAAGTCCACTTAAAGAAAATAGTCAAACAAATAAGCATGAAGATCACATACTTATAAGCATAAAGATTATGGACTAAAATTGCATGCTAAGGATGATTCCTCCCAATCCAAAATGTCGCATGTGATTTAAGATGTTATGTTTCTTTTAAATAACAATACAAAATGGACATAGTGTGACAGATACTATCAGTTATTTCTGTTTTTCTTGTAAAGTCTGTTCATAGCAACAATTTTTTGAGCACCAAGTGAAGAATCTTTATTTGCCTAAACTGATGTTATCCTTATTCCCCTGTGCTAGATACATATATTCCTATCTTCTTTCAGAACTCAAAGTTTGTAAAGAATAACTGTGATTTTTTTGAGATTATTAAGCCTACATCCAGGCTTTTTGTGATAATTAAATGCCTTTTAACTTAATCTTTGTTAATATGTTATTTTGCTTCTTATTAGTGAAGGTACTCTAAAGTTATATAAAATATAAACATAATAAAATAAATCTCAAAGGAACTGTGTATTTATATTCAAATCCTTAGCATCAAAAATAAAATTTCTCACCTGAAGAGTAATAAATATTTGGTGAATAATAATATATGCAAATATATGTATATTACATATTATATGTTATATATTTTATATTATATTAATTTGAGTCCTTGCAACATGTGGAGAAATTAAACTGGATCATAAACTGTAAAGGATTTATTTATTTTGTTCTCCAGTATTCTTTGAGCTTCTACCACATTTTGACTATAGAAGATATATATGAAATATATTTTAGTTATTTTAATGTAACTAAATATATTTTAATTAATTAAGTGCTTGATAAACAAATCATTAGTTCATGTGACAATACAATAATATTACAAGGCATATTTGGTGAACACTAATTCTTTTTACTGATATAGAAATGGATAAATTATTATTCAAAGTCACATTGCCAGGTCATGTTAGAACAGGAACTGAAACCCAGATCATACCATGGCTAACTCTCTGCACAATGTCATAAGGTAGCATCTTATTCATTTAAGAGCATGATTGAATATGTAAGAATTGTTTCATACCCTAAATCCCTAATTTTTTGTTGTTTTTTAATTTTTTTGCCCCCAAATTTCTCTATTAAAATCAGTGAGGATGTTTTATCTTTAGCACTTTCAAGCTTGGCAACTACCAGAGAAAGGAAGCAGTCTCTTCTCTTTGTGTTTCTTTTTTGGAGTGAAAACTCTACTGAGAATTTCCCAGTAAGCATGTCTGAAGTCTCATTGGCCCGGTTACCATCACTTGCCTTTTTCTAAACTAGCCTCTGACAATGGGAAAGTGATTGCTATTGCTTATAGTCAGAGTGTTTGAAAAGTGATCAAAATGGTTGGTTCTTGGGGAAAATAAATTGTTATAGCACATCATTGCTAATATATGACACTTGGGTAAATACACATGTTTTTCTCTTTTAAAATATCTAGAGATTCTTGCAACCATACTGAGACAAATTTAACAAACCAAACTACGGAAGTATAATAGATAATTTGACTTTGTATTTATGACAGCTTTAAGCATCACTCCCTTCTTTTTCCTTCCCTGCTACATCTCTCAAATCTGAGCAAAATGATAAAAAGAAGTCTTGATACTTCTTCCTTTGTTGTCATAGGAAATTCAACCCTTGAAAAGCCCTGCCCACTGGTAAAAATCTTCAGCTCAGACCTACCCTCATGCCCTCATAAAAATCCAAAAAGCCACTCTACCTTATGCAGTGCTCTCATGTTATTTTTAGAATATCTGCTCTCTCTTGCAAGTCTCATTGTGTAAGTCATAAAACTTTTCATGCCGTCTTTGTGTATGACATCAGTATTAACATCCACATTTGGGGCTCAGCTCTATCCTGTCTCTAACAGGAAGGGTGATAAATTATCAGAGATTACATAATGTAAACATTTAGACATTTCATAAACACAGTTCTTTGATGGCAAGTTGATCAACCTTTTTAATAAATTATTAATTTACTAATTATTAGGTGTTGCTTGAGCTGCATTGTGAAGTCCAAAGTCCCTGATATTCATCTCTGCAGCTTTCTAACCTTACTGTGATTACTGAAACTACTCTAGTAGTAATTCCTGTGTGTGAAACTTGGGTTTCTGCTTCTTATATTTTTGCTCATCATTCCAGGAGAATCTGTATTTTAAGCCCCTAACACTTCTTTCTAAGTGAACTTTTCAAATGTTTTACACTTGATAAAACAGGTCTAAGCTATGCATCATTCTATGTTTACTAGACTGAAAATAGGGCAAGATACATCAAGAGAGAAGAAACCAATTAGAAAAAAAAGTAGAGAGCAACTCTGCTTTTATAATGAGAAACTCACGTGTGGTATGAAACTCTGAATAAGCCAGGACCAGAGTGGACTGAAACTAGTTGCACTATTTAAGATTATTGGATACTGACATTCTAAATTTGATTAAGTCATTGCTACTTTGTCAAACCTCCTGATTGTTCTATTTTAGAGAACACAACTTTAACCTCCTCCAAGAAGCATTCAAATTCCTTTTTTTCTAATCACTTTCTAAATTATACATACTTATTTCTAAATATTTGTCAATTTTACTTCAAGTCTATTTCTTTAGTCCCTAAATTCTCTAGGAATTGACTAAATTCTTCCAACCACCCAGTCCTCATGCATCTTTCAAGACTTACTTAACCGAGTCCTTCGGTTTAAAATTGACCCATTCTTTTGCCTCAAATGCTGTTCTATGTTGGTGGTATAAAATAATGATGCAGTCCCCTTGTTTGCTTTGAGCCCTCACCATTACTCTTGAGGAGAGAGCCAGATTAACTAACAAATACATGAACATTAATTTGTTGAGTCACAAAATACTCTGGGAACACATTTCAAGTGCACCTCAGCAAATCCTAAATACTCTGCTGTCACTTTAGCCAACATCTTAATAATATCTACATAACACATTGGTGGCACCACAGAATTCAGCACTGAATTATATATCCCTGTGTATTTCTCTAATTTATTATAGAAATGGAAGACAGAAAAACTTTAATTTACTAGATTACTTTTGGGGAAAAAAACTATTCATCAAAAATATTTTGATAAGTAACTTGGGGTAGAGGTTAAATTTGTTGATGTGCATGTCTAGCTGAATTTCTATAAGTGAAGAATTTGAATTTATATTGTTCTTGAAAAATAAATGGGGGAAAGAGGAGGCAAAAAAGACAGGGACACTGGAGGAATCAATTAGCAGCAGCAGGAATTCATTCAATATTTGATGTGAGCCCTAACTATTATTTTAGAATCTTTAACAATGTAGCTAAACTATCAAAATTTTGTGACGTAATTGCAAGCAGATGATGCACATGTGCCTGAATGCTCATCAGGGTAGTGAAGGAGATATGCCTTGTCTCCTACAAGAGTCCACAGAGATAAGACTAGTAAATGAAGGAAGCTACATGAAATGTATATTAGTACTAGTATCCCATCTAGATTGCATGCCTTCTTAAGTCAGGATTTGTGATTCATTTTTCTATACATAATGTGAAGCAGAGAAGGCATTTTTTTTATCTTTAACAAATTTTGTAATTTTGATTTGCAACACAAATGAAAATTAGTGTTTGGGGCTGCAGTTAGATGTGATGGAAGGTAACAGAGACAGAAGGGATCGACATTTCTGGAACTGAATGCACATCCATTAAATAACCAGCCAGCTACGAATGTTGCTTCTCGCTGAGTATTTCCATAGAATCAGCTGCACAGCTTTTCTGCCTTTCTGATAATCTGAATGGCTCCAGACCTGCTGAATGTGATTAAACAACATGAGTAACAGCATGCCTCAGGAGAACAGTGTGCAGTCATCTGTGCAGCGTGGTTGGGGGGCTTGGCTCTGTGCCGCCTGTCAAAATGCATAACCTTATGTGCCAGAAAGGTCACAGCCATTTCCTGTGCAGATACAGAGAAGCCTTTGAATGAAATCTTGATCAGAAAATGTCCTTAGTCAAAATACATCAGGGTAAAACAAATTCTGTGCTATAATGAGATTTACTTCCAATGGCTGTGGCTTTGAGGAAAAATGGTTGATCAACTCAGACAAAAGCACAATGCCAAAGAAGCTGCCATGCTGCTTACCATGTTAATACTCACTGGTAATCACTTGGTAATTGTTTAACAAAGGTGCCCAACTGCAAGTTGTTTTTTTGTTTTTGTTTTTTTCTGTTGGTATTTTCCATGACATTTCTCATCTGCTGTCTTTCTTTACCAAACAAATTTAACTCAAGCATCAATTATGTTGGAATTTCACTAGTCTAGTTTCACACTCTCTCAGAACTGTAGATTTCTTGATTTTCTAAAGACTTTGGAATTAGCATCTCTGGAGGATAGTTTGTCTTATATACATATATTACTATATCGGTGATGATGTTGATGAGATGTTAGTCTATGGGTATTTGTTCAAGGCAGATAGCATGGCCCCACTAACCCAAATTACTGAATTTAAAAGTTTATGGAAAGGAACTAAAATTTCCATTTTTAACAAAGATTACTGGAGAGTCTATAGACTATCTTTGAAATTAACCAAGTGAAAGATGTGAAACATACCAAATTATCTCTCTTTAACATAATAATGGCCAAATAGTTTAATGTTATTAGTTGTTTTGACAGAACTTCACTGTCTATTGTACATATTTAGACACAGTATAAACCAAACAGAAAATAAGAGGGAAATTAAATTCATTGTAGAACTTGATTCACGAGTTCTTCATGGGAACTAGTAGAATATTGATAGCAAACAAAAAAAAAGCGAAAAGAGAGAAATTAAGAAATTAAAGAGGATTTTATTAGTTACTCTTTAAAAATCAAAAATAATTCTCTAAATAATTTATGGTCATTAAAGACACTCTTTATGAAAGGAAATGGCAGATCCTTCTCAGGAGACATATTTCTAGCTCCCATGTCACTGAACTGGGGGGAAAAGCCAATAAAGCATCGCTGAAGCAGTGAATGTACACACAGTGCTCTATGGAATCTTCTGTCATTTTTGGAGCATGATTATTAAAGAGGTTTGGACATGATTATTAAAGGAAGAGCTCTGGTTCTAAAGAAGTTTCAGGAATACCACTGACAGACCAGAATTCTGTCAAATATCATTATAAAACAACAAGGAATATGGATTATTTCTTGTAAGGAGCAGGTTAGAATAACCTACTCCATTTAGTTAGAAGTTGTTATACTTGACTACCTTGTGTTATAAGAATGTAAAGCATTATGCAATAAAATACACTTGTGAGATAAGGATGTAATAATATTTGGAAAATGAGCACAGACACTGAGTGTCTGTTACCCCTGATAGAATAGGACACACCTTTACAAAAAGACAGATACCCCATGTGCCGTATTCCTGTCAGAAAAAAAAAAATCCATAAAAATAGAGTTCAGAGACAAACAAAATGCAGTCCAAACATGAAATCTCATGGTGCAGTGGTATGCCTGGGACTGGCCTCTCTCAGGTGACTGGTGAAGGAACTGAGTTTGGAACTGTAGGGACTTAGCTGGGCTACTCCCAGCAGGCATCCAAAGAGACTCGGGGAAATTTCTCAAACCTGAAGCTGCCAGGCAGAGGTAGAGTTTGGGTCACTAACTGAGTCAAAGGTATTGCTGTTAGGGTCCTGTCTTCCAGCTCCTGACTCCCAGAAATCTCCTGATTGTGATGTCAACACCCGGTGCACCTGTGGAAAACTGATGGAGACTTGGAAGAAAGAAAGCTTGTAAGCTTTCATTTACCTCTCTCTTCTACCTCTCCTCTCCTCAGTCTCTTTTAGAAAATTTTCCAAACATTGAGTTACTACAATTGGCAAGGTGCATTATGTTCCAGTTTGCCCCAGACAATGAGGTTAAGGTGCATATGAATGCTGAGTAATTGGTGTGTCTCCATTACATACTGGAGGGAAAATACTCTCTTCTAGTGCTCACAGCAGTATTTAAGAGAAAGATACAATTTTAAAAATTTTATGCAGTCTAATATATGTGATAACATGAAAATAGAAGTATTCATTTATTTAAACCTGCTTCATGAAAACAAGACCAGAGCATGTGTTCGGGAAGAGCTTATTTTCACGTCTATGATTTTGGTTATAGAGTAACCAACCTTGATTTGCCTGGGACTTAGAGGTTTCCCGTGGCACCAAAAAAGGAAAATTAGGCAGAATTGTTCAGCTCTGGTGATTGTCCCTTATCTTCCACCCGGTATTCCTGGCGGCTGTGGTAGGCGCTCCCCAGCTCCCTCACCAGAGGAATTGGATCAGGGAGAGTACATAGCTAAACAAGTTTGATGAGTGTAAAGTCAGTAACTTTTGCTTGATAGTTTGAACAAGTAAAGCCCTCCCTCCGTACCCTTTTTAGGGAGAACCTGTGGTCATCTAATTGTAAACCAGAGCTGCTACAGTCATTTTTGATAAAATGAAAAAAGGAAAACCTCAGGATGAAATGGGCACATGAAGGAGTGTGTGGAAGAATAGTAGAAAGAAAGTGGAATCTTGATAGTAGTGAGGCCTTCACTAGGTAACATTGTCTGAAGTCTACCCCACCTCAGGACTATTTATAAAGTCTAATGAATTCTATCACATTTTTTATCTTATAATTTTATATTGTACACATGCAGCTTAAAGAGAATGAATAAATTAACATCCGAGCACTCCCTAGCCAGTTTAAGAACTGCCATGCTATTTATACCTAAAAATTTTGCTATGTTCTCCTCACGATTACATTATCTCATTTTCCATGGTAACTATCGTTCTGATTATTGTATTATCAATCCCATGCACTCTTTATGATTGTACCATATGTGTATTCGTTCTTAAACTCTTTAGTTTTACCCATTTTTATCTTAATGTAATACGATCATGTGTTAATATTTGTTTCTAGCTTGTTTTTGCAAACTCAGCTATGGTAACATATGCAACTGTAACTTATTTGCTTGCTAAACGTTTTTTTTTTTTTTTTTTTTTAACTTCCAAATTTTCTGTGTACCTATGCTCTAGTTTAATCTCAGGCAAAAGCGATGCCTAAGTTTTTGTCTTTTTTTTTAATAGACTTTATTTTTAGAGCAATTCTGACTTACAGCAAAAGTGACTGAAAACTACAAAAGGTTCCTATATACTCCTTGCCTCCACACATACAAAGCCTGCTTTGCTATCAGTATCCTGCACCTCAGTGGTGTTTGTTAAAATTAATTAAACTACGTTGATAATGATTACCCAAAGTCCATAGTTTACATTAGGTTTCACGCTTGGTGTTCTCCATTCTGTATTTGGACAAATGTATAATGACATGTATCCCAGTTATAGTAACATCATACAAAATGAGTTCTCTGTCCTAAAATTCCTCTGTGCTCTACCAATTCACCCAACCACACCACCAACCTCTGGCAACCAGTAATCTTGTCTCCATAGTTTTGTCTTTTTCATAGTGGCATATTACTGGACTCATAAAGTATGCAACATTTTAATATTAGTTTCCAGTCGTTCTTAGTAATAAGCATTTAAGTTTTCTCTATGTTTTCCCATTATTTGAGAGTTCATTTCTTCTCAGTGCTGAATATTATTTAATATGTTGCCTAGATCTACCAGTTTATTTATCTATTCACCTACTAAAAGACATTTTGGTTGCTGCTAAGTTTTGGTAGTTACGAATAAACATGTTGTAAGAATTTCTGTGCAGGCTTTATTTGCAGGTACACATTTTCACTTCCTTTGGGTAAACATTAATAAATGCGATTGATAGATCATATGGTAAGAGTACATTTCATTTTATTAAAAACCACCAAACTATTTTCCAAAGTGATTGGACTATTTTATATTCCCTCTGTCAATGAATGAGCATTCCTGCTGCTCCACATCCTGGACAGCATTTTACATTGTCAGTTCGGGATCTGGACCTTTCCAACAGGAAGCAATGGGACGCCTCTAACATGGGGCGCTTCTATATTACTAGGCATGTAGTAGTATCTAATTATTATTTTATTTTGAATTTTACTGATGATGTATCATGTAGAACATCTTTTCATATGCTTGTTTTCCATCTGTATATTTTTAGTGAAGTGTTCAGATCTTTTGTCCTATTTCAATTTTTTTGTTATTTCTTATTATTGTTTTGAGTCTTCATTGTATATTTTGGGTAGTAGTCCTTTATCATATGTGTCTTTCATAAATACTTGCACTCAGCCTGTGACTTATTTTCTCATTCTCTTGACCTTGCCTTTCACAAAGCAGAAGATCTTAATGAAGTCCAATATAGCAATTATTTATTTCATGAATTATGCATTAGTTTTGTAGCTAAAAACTCACAACATATATAAAGTCATCTAAATTTTAATTCTATATTTTCTATCAGTTTTATACTTTAGTGTTTTACATTTAGGTCTATGATATATTTTTGATAATTTCTGTAAAGGTTGTAAACTTCATCTAGATATTTTTTGGACATGTAGATGTCCAGTTGTTTCAATGCCATTTGTTGAAAAGATTTTCTCCATTGTATTTCCTTTGCTCTTTTGTTAAAGGTGAGTTGACTATATTTATGGAGGGTTTTTATCTGCACTCTGTTATGCTTTATAACTACCTTTGTGCTTAGAACTTGATCTGAGTAGTGTAGGCATGAAAATATTCATTTGTAAAAGCAAGAGGAAAATACCTGCAGCAGACAAATTAGGTCTCCATGTTCAAGAGTTTCTTTAGATAAAATCTACTTTCAAAATTTTCATCGAATGCAGAGGAACCTGTTTTGCTTAAACACAATTGTTCTCTAAGAATACTTGCATACTATGATGAGCAACTATTAAAATTAATAAATAATATACAGAATATTATATATTATAATTACTGCAGAATGCAATAGAAATGATTAGTTAATATTAGTAGTAAATGATACCACATGTTATACTACATGTATATAATTAATATAAATATTATTTATAATGTTAACAAGCATAAATACTAATATTGTGGTAAGTTAATATTCATAAAGTGCAAGAAAGATGAATTCTCTTTTGTACTACGTTTGTGTGTATTCTGCCTCTCTACCATATTGATCTCTTCTACTAATCATATGGTTTTAAGGACGAGAATTAAAGATAAGCAAGGGAGTTAAGTAGAAGGAAGATGCCTTGAACTTAAATACATCTAGTCTGTAATAGAGTTGGGGACAAATCCTCGTGGTTATTGTTGAAACTTTACAATAATCTTCTAAGTTTCTATGACTTCTCTGTGTGTTTTGGGAAAAGGAAACATAAAGCCAAAATGAGTACTACCTGTGGATACCAAGATATATAACTACCAATTGGAGATGACATGATAAATATCTTATGGAAGAGTAAGGTTGACTTATTCCTTCTACCCTTTCTCTCTATAATTAGCACACACATATATGTTCTGGTTTCTTTGGGTATGATTTATCTCAGCACTTCTATATTTTGTCTTTTATTTTTCATCCTGCCAGTTTCTTTACAGCAGAAATGGATACTCTTAAATAATTTGGCAACCGTGCATCATACCTCTCTGATTCTTTGCCTCTTTCTCACTTCCATGAACTATCTTTAACTTGTATTTCATAAGAGTGCTATGCTAAATACCTTTTGGATCACCCTCATTCATACTGAGGCTTATACAGTGGCATGTAATTATCTGTATTTATTTGAATGTAAGCTCATTTCTAAATCCTTCTCTGATAGAGAAAGGAAGTGGTAAAAATCTCTTCCAAATTTCTTGTTAGGTCCGAAGAAATTGATCCCTGTATGCTTAGACCACTGAGCATTACTTTTTATTTATTTATTTATTTTTGGTTACACATAGCAGAAACATTCCTAACCAAATCAGAAGATCACTAGAAAATCAAATTAACCCAGCTGCCTCATGTTGTAAGTGAACCTGCATTTCAGTAAACAGTGTCTGGCAACGAAAAGATGATTAGGAGCAGTTGGAATCTTTGTTATACTTTCTAGAAACTACCATTTTAGCAAAGTTTTGCTTTCTACCCAATTTCTCAGTCTCACACATTATGTGCAAATGTTTCTAAGGATTTCACTGCAGTGTCACAAAATTTCCCAAAGGTTACATAACCCCATGAACTCTCAGTTTTCCACTCCTTGACTATTTTATTCTTTTTCCTCTACATCAACACTAAGTAAAAATAGATTTTTCTAATGCAGTGTCTCAGTGTTTTAGTGCTATCTGTGCTATTATTCTACTTCTCTTTAAAGCCAGTGATTGTAAAGCAGTGACTATATTCATAATTTTCAGTATTCCAGGTCATGGGAATGAGAGAGGTTAACTGAGCAAAGATGGGGTTTGAGGGTGGGAACTTAGGGGAAATTTTGACAGTTCACTCATTACTAATTTTTGCCCTTTCTTCAGCAGCATTCTTTCTCTTTAGATGTCACTATCACCTCCTTGGTTGATTGTGCTTATAAAGAGTAGGCACCTGCTTAAATGATTTGAGAGCCCATTGTAGCTTTCCATGTGCCTAGACATCATTAATTTATTCTTCCATCCAATTTCTAATTTTCACCATTAGTCATTCTTTTAATAAAAACTATGTCTTATGTAAAAAATAACACATTAGAGAACTACTTTCTTTGTTACTTCAACTTTAAAATGGACATGGTGATTCCTATCCTGCTTGCCATCTATGCTGCCATTTAATCTATTACTCTTTTATTCATCTGACTGTTGATTGAGTATTCATCATGTTCAGTTGGTAGGACTATAACAACACTCAAGCCACATGGATCGTAAAAACTTCTTTTGAACATGGCAAAATTATAAAGAAGTACCTTTTGATGACTGTCACTGTATTTGAGAACAGTGGAAATCTGGAAAGTGGGATGGCAGAAGTCCTGTAAAGTTAATGGACGATAACTTAAAGATCTAAGCTGGTAGGATGAAAGTATGTGATGGGAGGGCTGGAGGGAGTCGAGGAATCATTGTAAAAGATGAGTGACCGGATGAACTACTATTCTGTTTACTTCATGGCTAATCTTGACTTTCTGTAAATTAGTAATTTGCTAAGAATTCTGGTGTCAACTACAACTGAATTTTGTATTACTTATTGTCAAAAAACTTATAAAATTATTGTCTGTGCAATTGCTATACTACTTTTAAGAATCTTAAAGGGTCACAGATTCCATAGACAGGACTTCTTCTGGAAGAAGAAGACTACTTCCATTGTAACAGCCCACTGTTGTAATGATTTTGTTTGTGTTAGTCTTTGGTTCTGACTTTTGAGCTCCATCTGTCAAGTCTTTGATGAAGTCATTTTTTATTCCTTCATGAAAATATTCACTCTTCCTCTTAAAGCTCCTAGAGAATTATGTCTACATTTCACTTTGACACCACAGACACCCATGATCTATATTGTCTGTGTAGCCTTAGGTTCTTGGTGAGGACTGCTCTATGCTTAACCTAAATAGTGATCCATAAATATATGCTAATAGAGAACTAAAATTTTCATGATAGTCCTATAGTGTGTTGTTTCTTATTTTATTAATAGTCTGCAAATTTGATACATACTCCTATTTTAAAAATTCTTTTACTTCAAAATCAACTTATTTTTATCTGTATAAAAAGGAAGCAATGGTAACTAAATATAAAAAGATAGATTTTTTCCTAAGATAACTTCATTTTATATGCCACCTTTGGAAGTGCAAATACTTTGACTCTATGTGGCCTATAGGTGAGCCCCAAAATTATAGATGACCGAAACTGTCATCTTCTCTATGAAAAAGAAATCAATTCTCCCTAAAGAACAGGGAGACTAAATATCTTTAGATGGGTGAATGACATTAAAGGACAAGTGTTCTCTTAGTGGTAAACTGGCAGAAAACCCTAAGAGATAACTACAGGGGATTTTTCAAAATCACAGAAATTGGATGTGGGAGATGGCTGTAGGAGGAGAGATGCTCTTCATGAGATTATCTTTGACAAATACTATTCTTCAAGTCAATCCTATTTTATATGCATGTGTTTCTCACCATTGTTGCAGTGATACTATTTTTTGACAAATAGATGGTTTCTAATATTTTTGTGACTTTCAAATGCAATTTTTCACTTACTCACCTAACACCTTTTTACCTAAAGTACCACATACTGTTAAGTAAACAGATAATACATTATTATATCCAGAAACAAAAAATACAGCCAGATCAGTACTCATTATCACATAGTGTGCACATGATTTGGATACATAATTATTTGTCCAATAGGAACACAATAATAGGCTGAGAAAATATTATAAAATTACATAAACAAAGTTGAAGTAAGGATGAAAATAGAGCTACAGAGCTAATAGGTATGCCTTTTTTTTTTCTTTTTTTTTTTCAGAGGTCATTACAAGGCCTTTTGTTCCTGAATGTCAAGTATGAAATAAAACATGTGCCTTTATGTAAGAGAACCACTCAATATATAAGGAGAAAATTGAGCTGATTTCAGAATTTTTCTTATAATAACCCACAATTCCGGCTATAATGTCTAGAAACGTGCCCTAAGAAGACCATCTCTCAACTCTCCTTCAGCTCTGAAGGAAATAGAAAGATATTAAGTACAACAGAATTGCGAGGAGACAATAAAGTCATTTTTAAACCTCCCCACCCCCCAAAAAAAACCCCACATGCTAAAATTGTTAGATAACAAAATAGAACATTTGATCAGAACTGAATTTATATAAAATAACCAGGAATAAAGAAATTCTGGAGAGAAGTATGGAGTTATGTGGATAACTCACCTATATCAAGAAACATTTTTTAAATTACTCCAATAGTTTTATGTTATTTCATATTATATTGGGTTGTGAAGACTTTATTTTATGTTAACCCATAATTTCAGTTTCATATCTCTTTTCCGCATTGAAATATGAGATAGAGAGATTATTTCAAGATAATATACCTTTTAGAGGTCTCAAATGCCTCCTAGTAGCAAGACCTAGGGGCCGTTGGGAAGGACCAGTACTACAGACCCTACCTGGGACTGAAGGATTTGTCCCCTCAGTGGGTGTACCCACCTGGGAACTCATCTGAGAGCACATAAAGCATGGTGTGGAAAATCAAGGGGCTTTTCTTTGGAGAAAAATGGGATTCTGAGGAGCAAAATTCACAGGATAGAGAGCACTGGGAGTCAGTAGATAGACACACTGACCTGACTGCAGGACTTCTATTTGTTTAGCACAAATTGCAGCCTGTGGAGTAAGAAAGAGGGAGAACCTCTCAGTGAACCAAGATGCAGCTGGGCTCTTGGCATTCTTTTGTTTATGCAGTGTCAGCACTGGAGGTTGCCCTATTTTAGCAAGGCCTCTTGCTGAAACACCCCACCCCTCACATTAGTGTACTTGCTGTGTTCTACAGTTGTGATCCCAGTTAATGTTCTCTAATTCTCTAGGGTTGGGGTGGGGACAAGCAGTGCATCTGAAATCAAGGTACAGATACTGAATTGTTTCCTGAAAAAAGGATTCCACAGATACTCAGGGAGTATCATAAGAGTCTCCAGTGAAATAGCAGCTTCACACCATCCTGGGAATACTGAGAAACGCTCTTTCATATCTGCTTGCTACTTGCTAAAACTCCCATCCCTAGACTCCGGGAATTCTCATATGCTCCTCCCTGCTGAGCTGCTTTCCAGCTGGAGGGCTGAGAAATTCTCAAGGGAGAGTTTGATTTGACACACTCCCGAGGACCCCAGAAGACACACAAATCCTTCTCACCACTGACTGTTGAGACTGTGGGATGTCTGAGGTCCGGACCTGCAACTCCTGGGCCTTTCTCCTTCGGCCCTGCTATATGTGCCTGTGACTTTGGAGGATACCTCTGTATTCCCTCTTATCAGTTTCAGCTGTGAAGTCTGCTCTCTTTAGTCTCAACATAACAATGGCTCTAGAGCTCCAATAATTCTGACTGGTAAAGAAACAATAGAGAGCTCAGTATTCTGGACCAACACCCCAGGTCTATATTCTTCAATGTGATACCCTAACACAAGGTCATTAGATCAGGGCAGGGAAAGAAAATCTCTTAGCCTAACCCATAGAAATAAACACAGTGCACCAAACAGAATGAAGGGACAGAGACAAATACCCCAAATGATGAACTGAAAACAAACCCCAGGGGAAAATGTCGATACCATTTTATTATTTAAGAGACTAAATGTACATGAAGGTTTAATTGTAAATAGAGTCACAGTAAAGTTGTGGCCCTGAATCATTACTATTTTTGAAAATATCAACTTATTTTGTATGTAAAGAATAATAGCTAAGCATTAAATTTCTACTTTCAATAGGGAAAAATTATTTACTGTTTTTCAAAGTCCTAAATAGCCTTTTTAAAACTTTTGCCAGGTTACAGACTCAAACACATAACTTTTAGACAGTAACATCACAAACAAATTTGGTCTCTGTTCCCCTTTGCAGGTTCATTTAGCAGTTCTAGTTCCCCTGAGTTGAAAAAAGGACAGAAGCAGGTCCATTTCCTAAGGCCTAAGGAGAGAAAGACTTGGAGGGAATACTGCATATCACTATCACCCTATTCCTAAAAAATCAGATAGAATACCCTCTATCAATAGCCAATAGCAGATTTTATACTTACATGACAACAGGAACTACTATTAAGACCTTTACAGATAATAACATATCTAATCATAATGACCATTGCTGAAGATTGGTTTATACTGATGAAGAAACCCTGAGATGAAGTCACCTGCCTAATGTCAGAAAGCTGATTAAGTCTCAGAGCTATATGACTTGAATTCATAAGTCTGATACCAGCATTTCTTAATACTGTTCAGCTGATAATACAGAAGGTAAAATTTGTCAAGGTAATTAATAACCATGTTTCTAGTTTCATAATGGGATGGAACGCCCCTGTAAATATCATTACCATAAAGAATATACTCACTAAGGATAATATGAACATACTTTAAAACTGAGACTGCTGCCCACAAGTAAAGTACTTACTGTTTGTGGTATGAACCACTAGATTTAGTGTCTTTACTCTTTGGGGGTTCTGCTTTGAAAGTGTGTGCATGCGGTGTGTATGTGGGTGCAATTAAATGAGTATGAGAAGAGGTAGGAAGCAGGCATGCCTGCCAAGTGCTCATTTGGACTTATAACAGTGTCATTAAATCTCTAATGGTCATGAGGGTAGATGTTTTAATGTATTCATAAGAAGCAAGGAGGCAGGCAGATAAGCAGAACAACAAATCTAACCAATAAAAATAATAGCAACTAACACTATCCTAGTGTGAATCAAGAAATAAAAGTCTCTGTTAGGAACAGGACATGGATATTTGTTTTTATTGGGTAGCACTTGGGATTATTATGAATCAGTGCAGTTTAAGATTTTGTTGCCCATAGCATCTGTAAAACTAATAGTTTTACAGGGGGGATTGTGAACAGCTATAAAAACATTATTTCCCTGTAGGTAAAAATTAATTCCAATTTCCATGACCCCATGAACTATGATCTAGAGATCAATTGGAAGAGTCAGGAGCAATGGAGTCTGGAATCTCATCTTGGTTGGTATATCTTTTAAGAATACACAATTATCAGACTATGTTCCTTATGATCCCAAATCCTCTGACAGTGAGGTAATAATCTAGAGATAATTTATTCTTTCAGTCCTTTAGGGGACTGTTTCAACAATTACTGTGCCACCTGTCTAAAGAAGACACACACATGTCCTACAGACACCTGAAAAAATGCTCCCATCACTCATAACCAGAGAAATGCAACAGACGCTTTAAAAGGGTGTTAGTTTCTGCAAAAAGATGACTGTAGCCATGAAGATTTAAATATACTTAATTTAAGCTTCAGTAGTTAGCAGAAAGAGAAGCACATGTTCTGGGTATATCTTGCTTATTTCATTATTTTGAATGAAATTGTGGAGGATTTGATGATACTAAGAATAGCTTCAGTCATTTTACAACAATGTAAAGGAATCTTGGAAAGCTGTAGCGTTGCCAATCCTAAATCCTTGACACTGGTTTCACAAATGACTACAAGAACTAACTTCTTGTACAATAGTTAAGTGAGAAAAAAGAATTGCATTCTCTGTTCCAGGCTGTATCACTTGTACATTGTCTTACTGGAAGTGAAAATCTTTCCTAACTATGGTACATCAGCCATTGGAGAAAATCTCTGTATTAAAAAGAAAAATCGTTTATTGCTTATCAACACTACCATGACCATCAACACTAGTAATGAAAATTTTGACATTTTTTCATCAGCGTTTTTAAATGCTATGGTGTTAGTCTTTCAGGAATGTCTGATTCTTAGAGGAACCTGAAGGTCTTTAGGTCACAGTGGTGGGTAGGTTGTGGAAAGCTTTGATGTAATCTATTTTTGTTCCCTACACCAATCAAATTAAAAACTAACACTTCTTTGTTTTCATATTAACCTTCTTCAATAGTGCATTTCCCCCAGAAACTCAAGTAATGTTCTATATTTTCATTATAGAAAGGAGAAAGGAAGCTCTGAAAACCTTTATTAGAAGTAATATAATAGACTGACCATTGTCCTGGACACTTAGAAGCATTTGCCCTTAAACAGCATTTGAGTTAATTCCTTAGGGATGAGCAAGACATTTCAGGAAGGAAAAATTAACTTTAATTTTAGCAAATGAAAGTCACTTGCTAGAATCTAAGAGTAATTTGTTAAGTAGTAACCTGGAGGCATCAAAGAAGTAATTTTCCTCATAAATTGCCTGAATTCCTCTGATAAGGAGATTCAAGGAGATTCTCTAAAGTAATTATGACAGCTCTTAACATTTTATTGGGTCATCTTTAAGAATCTCTTTAAAATTCGAACATCTCATAAATAATTATAGGCCTATTTATGAAAAATATTGTTTAAAGTTTCAGTAGAGTGCAGTTCACTGCAATGTATTACAGACTCTACAGTCACCAGTTTGCTTTCCTTCCATTGTACAAAGTTGCCACACTAGCTACTCAATTATTATAATACATCTTGAACTCTTTTTGTTCCCTACTTGTGCCATGATCTTTCAATAATTACAAGTACCAGGATTCTAATGAACCAGACATTTTGGTTACCGTTCTATTGGCTGTACCATTATTCAAGTATGTTAGAATAGATTCCCTGCAGCAGAAAAGCGATGGTTATGGCTTCAGTTAAGCAGTAAGACTCATGAGATATAAACAAAAAGGCATTGCTCTAATAATACAGTTAATTAGCTCTTTAGACAGATAAAAAGTACAAAGTAGAGAAAATACATCTTTATCTCATTAGGAGGCTGAGAGATACTCAATACAGTTTCTTTTGTCTCTGCTCCTGTAGGAGGTGTATATGACTGCCAACACTGAAGACCAAAGAATGTGTAGATCACTTTGACCTATAGAGAGCCATACCCCTTTACTCACCAATTTCATGTACCATTGTAGCTGAAAACTCGAGTATCAGCTCACATCTCTCAGAACTCAGTGTAGAGGCACATAAAATGAGGACTTAAATAACATTCTTCATTTGTCTTAACCACTGTTTTCAAAGAAATCTCTTCAAATAGCCCTCTATTGCTTCACATCTGAGCATACCATTTTATTCACATGGTCCTTTGATCTCTAAGAAATTTTAATGTTGGAGTTACACACTGGTATTGTATGGTACCACAGTATCATGTTTAGTTTCACAGGACTTTACAATGCTGTGTGGTTTATGAAATGACAGATAATTATAGTAAAATATTGAGTCAAATAAGAAGCATATGAGATGTTGAAATCAAATGTATCAGTTTGATTTTGCTGAGGTTCAGTAGGCTTCATTAAACCTTCATGGAGAAGATAACATTTATGTCAGACTCAGAAAATAAGCTAAATTTGCTTGAATTTTATACCTCAATGAACAAATGTTTTGAGGTAATTCGTAAAAATTCTTAATAGACAGGTGATCATTTAATCAATGTAGAAATAAAGCATCTCCACAAAAATATCCTCAAAATATGTCTAATCTATGGAGCAAATATTAGATTATAAAGTATCTCAGTATATGCCATTGGACAGAGAATATTGAAAGAAAAACTAACATTTCTTATGAACTGTGGATATATCAGACACTATATTAAATTATTTATAAGTTCTATCTTAATTACATCCAACTTCATCTCAATTCTCTAAGGTTGATATTCTGTCCATTTAAGATGAAGAACCTAAGACTCTGGGCCATTAAATAATATGCTCAAATATGTCTAATAACCAATGAAACCAGTATGTTAATCAAAGTCTAATTGAGTTTAATGAAAAGGAATTTTCCCCATGTATATAGTGCTATGGGGCAACCAAAGGCGTGCCTACACAAAGAAAAGAGTTCAAGAATAATTCAAGAACGGCATGCAAGAAAGGACATTTTAAGAACTAGGGATTATTAAGAGAGAGTTGCCAGAAATGAATAATACTCAGACTCACTCTAGGGTTGAGAAAACTAAGATGAAGTGCAAGTATTTAGATGAAGCATGGAATCAGATTCAGTATCAGTTTTAGTATCCAAAAACACACAGCTCACTGTTAAAGTTGAAAGTGACAATGTGGCCCATACCTAATGAAGAGTGGCTTTCTACACTCTTTTTTGAGTTGGATTACATCACTCATCCAGTTACAGGCCAAACAGTTGAATCACAACTGTTGCTTAGAATTAGAGGGATGGGGATATCTTGAATAGTGAGAATATCTGCCATTTATCAGCATTTTTATCATTCATGAAAAAAGTACTTAAAGGTAAAGGCACACATTATCACTGGACTTTGGGATATTATCTTTCACCATTAGAGAAGAGTGAATATTAGGCCTTCCCTGATTCATCACCCTCTCTGAGTAGAAGAGTGAACAGGGAATGGGTAGGTGTGAAGAGAGAATCCAAAATTGTTTTCTATATGATCTCTCATAATGTAAATAAAATTATCCTTATGTTGTCCTATGAGTGAAAGAATGGCCTACTTTCCCCCTCAATGTAATAATATACAGCCATTGGAAAAATGAAACAGAAATGGAAGGGGAAAATGGCAGCTGTTTTCAATTATTTAAAAAGCCCTAATGGGGTAAAAGAAAAGGCCTCATTTAGAAGACAAATGTTGATAAGTTAAGGCAAGCCAGAGTTCTGCTTATTGTAAGAAAGACCTTTCCATGATTTTAAGCTAGTCATTAGTAGAATGGACTGCTTCATTTTGCATTAGCAAATACATATGCCAAAATGGTTTATAATTAATGTCCAGTGACAGGCAAACTCAGAAAGATTTCCTCTAATGAAAACCCTGAATCATTACTTAACTATAATGCTTGAAGGTCTTGACTCTTACATCTTTTCAAAAGTCAGTAGTCATTCATCAGAATCATTAAAGTGAAAGTTGGATTACTATTTTTTTCTTTCTCTTAAGAAGGCAGAGCACATGATTTTCCAACATTCAATGAAGAGATCAAGCTATTTGTTAAGAAAGTTTGGAGAGGACTACAAATGAGGAGGAGTCATGTTACTCTAGAGGTTATATTAAATAAATTTCAGTTTTTTTAAAGCTCATTATTTGTCAGTATTACAATATAAAGATTAGTAAAACATTGCTTGAAATATACTGTGAATTGAGATGATATTGTGCATGATGACTTCCACATCCTTTTCAAAGTCGTCTAGATGTGGTGGTTTTCCAATTGTACAAATTAGTATATTGCAGTATTAATCAGGAGACATTTGGCTTAGAGTACCAGAACATTCAACTCAAATTGATTTAAACAAATAGAAAATTTATTTTTCTAACAAAAGAGCATATCCAAATATAAGGTATGTGCTATTATCTCAGCAATGCTATCATAGACTCGAAACGTTCCTTCTGCAGTTTCCATGGTGCACCCACCTTTACCCTGGAGATGGTTTCTCCCCTGACTTTCAGATGACAGAAGGAGGTCTTAAGACTTTCATGTTCATAACATACAGAAGAGACCACTTTTTTTTGCAGTAGCACCTCGCTGCCTACCAAACTCACAAGATTTCATTCCCTACTTTTTTAGCCCTTAGAAACCCTGTTGGGACCACGTCAAGAAAAAGAAAATCTGTATAAAGGTCCAAAACATTTTCAATTTTTGTACATTATTTCATCCAGATGAACACCTATTTGCTATATTCTATATACCTTGATTGATAAAAAGTTCATAATGAAAGTTCATCTTTAAAAGAAATTTTTGAGGACTATTTTTATATAGTACATCTGAGGAAATAACTTGCAGTTTTCTGTGTGAATTCCATCACTAAATTAAGTTACTTTCAATGTCTAGTATCATTATCTGAAATGTCTACAGCACTGAAAATGAAATCCAGAATAGAAACCTGAATCGTCACTTCCCTTTTTTAAAAAACATTTAATCTAGAGATGCTTATTTTTCTTTCAAAAACGTCATATTGGTAAAAATATATTCCATATGTATACTCACCAAACTAATTAAATTCTTATATAAAATAAGATTGTGAATAATGTTTTCTAAACTTTATTTCAGAAATATTATCATTTGTATTTTCTCTTCTGAGTGATTCTATTTTTAATTTCCTAAGCAAATATTTTGCCTAAGCAAATAACACACAACATCCACACATAGATACCATATGTCATATGTATATGTTACAGTTGAAATTATTTTCCCTCAAGTATAAACTGTACTTTTAAAGAAGCTCTATGTCCTCAAGATTGTCCACTTTGTTGACATAGAGTTGTTCATAGTAGTCTCTTATGATGTTTTGAATTTCTGTGGTATCTGTTCTAACTTCTCCCTTTTCATTTATGATTCTAGTTATGAGAGTTTTCTCCCTTTTTTGTGAGTCTAACCAATGGCTTGTCAATTTTATTTTTTAAAAAATCAACTTTTGGTTTCATTGATCTTCTGGATTGCCTTTTTTCTGTTTTGTTTATTTCTGCTCAAATTTTTATTATTTCCTTTCTTCTGCTGATATTTGTCTTTAATTGTTCTTCTTTCTCTAGTTGTTTTAAATGTAGAGTTAAGTTGTTTACTTACAATTTTTCTTTTTTTCTGAGATACTCCTGGATTGCGATGAACTTTCCCCTTAGTGTTGCTTTTGATTACCCATAAATTCTGGTAGCTCATGTTCTCATTCTCATTTGTCTCTAAGTATTTTTTAAGTTCCTCTTTGATTTCTTCTTCTACCCAAGAGTCCTTCAGGAGCTTATTGTTGAGTTCCAGTTGGTTTGGGGTCTTCCAGCTTTCTTTTTGTGGTTACCAGTTTTAGACCATTGTGGTTAGAGAAGATGCTTCAATTATTGTAAATTTGTTGAGACATGTTTTGTGTCCCAATATATGATCTATCCTTGAGAATTTACCATGAGTGATTGAGAAGTAAGTGAAATCTATAGTCACTGGGTGAAGTGATCAGTACATGTCTATTAGACCTATCTTTTCCAAATGGTCATTTAAAGTGGCTGTTTCCCTGTTAATTTTCTGCCTGGTTGATCTGTCCATTGTTGTAAGTGGGTTGTTGAAGTTCCCCACTACTATTGTGTTGCTGTCAATGTCTCTCTACAGGTCTACTAATACTGCATGACATATTTTGATGCTCTTTAATTGGTTCATATGTGTTATTAAGTATTATGTCTTCCTGCTGGATTGACCCTTTAATCATTATATAGTGTCCATCTTTATCTTTTGTTATTCTTTTTAGATGGAGTCTGTTTTATCTGATATGAGTATAGTGGTTTCTACTCTTTTGTAGTTGCCATTCAACTATAGGATCGTCTTCCAGCCATTGCCTTTGAGTCTTTATCTTTTGAGAAGGTGAGTTTCCTGAATGCAGCAGAAGATTGGTTTATGTTTTTTAATGCATTCAGCCACTTTATGTCGTTTGGTGAGTTCAGACCATTAACATATAGGGTGATTATTGATATATTGCTTCTTAGTGTTATTTTATAATTTGTCTTTTGTATGTTGCTCCAGATGATGACTTTGTTCTCTTTCTCTTTTTAGGTCAGATGGGTGCAGTTATGTTTTGATTGATTTTGCCTCTTGTTTTCTTCTTCATTTTCTCCCTGGGGATGTATTTTGAGATTAGCCTTCAGTTAACATTCACAGTTCTATATTTACTACCTAATTTTATTTGAAAGCATGCTAGTCATTTTAGCTATCCACATTTTTGTTCTTTTCTCTTCCTCCCCACTTTTGATATTTGCTGTCTTAGTGTTTTTCTGTGTGGCTTCTTATGCTTTATAGATCATCCTTTAATATTTTTGCAAAGCTGGTTTTGTGGTAATGAATTCCCTAACTTTTGCTTGTCAGAATAAATTTCTATCATTCCTTCAGTTCTGAATGATAATCTTGCCAGATATAGTATCCTAGGTTGAAAATCCTTTTCTTTCAGCACTTTGAATATATTATGCCATTCCCTTCTGACCTGAGGAGTTTCACTTGAAAAGCCCATGGACAATCTTATGGGGGCTCCTCTGTATGTGACGTAGTTTTCTCTGGATGCTTTTAATAGTCTTTCTTTATCATGTATTTTTGACATTTTACAATGATGTGTCTAGGTGTATTTCTGTTTGAGTTTCCTTTATTAGGAACTCTTTGAGCTTCCTGGATCTGGAGTCTTGCTTCATTCTTCAAATTTGGGAAGTCCTCATCTATTGTTTCTTCAAATATGGTTTCTGTCCCCTTTTCTCTTCCTCTGGGACCCCTATGATGCAAATATTGCTCCTTTTGATGTTATCCCAGAGATCTCGAATGCTGTATTCGATTCTTTGATTTTTTTTTTTTTAACTCCTGCTGGTTTGCTTGATTGAGTTCCTCTATCCTATCTTCCTGATCATTGATTCTATTGAAAGCTTCATCCATCCTATTGTTGAGTCCCTCTATTGAGTTCTTTAATTCAGTCATTGTGTCTCTTGCTTGTTTGATGTCTTGTTTTAATTCTCCTTGTCTCCTGGCATTCTCATTTGCTGTTTCTACTGATTTGTGGCTTCCCATGTGTATGTTAATCACTGTTACCCTAAATTCCTCTTCAGGTAATTTGCATATGTCTGCCATATTCAGATTTGCCTCTGGTATTTTGAGGTGCCAGTTACTTCTTGGTGTTTGTCTCAGGAAAATAGGTGATTTGGGTTTTTTTTCCAGTGTTTGTGGGGAGCGACCTGAAAGTGTGTCCTATGGCGACACCATCTGGAAGTCGATGCTAACTAGTGACTTTTTAGGGTAATATTGTATGAAACATAAATGGAAAAAAATAAACTGTATCAGATGCTCTCTTAGTTTTCCTTGAACTCAATGAATTCATAAAATTAAGATGTTCTTAAAATTGCTATAAATTTAAGATTAACATCTCCCTCCTTTCCTACTAAAGACACCCTGAAATATATCATATTGGATAGTTTGAGGCAAATTATAGCTTAGTTGCTTATAAATGAGTAACCTATTCAAATATTTTAATTATTTCTAAAACTTTGTAGCTCCTTGAATCAATGTCATTCTGTTAAATACCCTCATTCAAATATCTTAATTAAGTAGAGTCTACATTTGTACTTTTCTAAAATACCTTAAGTCTTTATATATTATATAACCATATAAAATTCAAATCAATTTGTTATTTTCCATATAAATTTAAATTACTGTAATTATGTTACATTTCTATTTTACCTTTGTGATTTTATTGCTTTCATAAATTTAAATTATGAAAACAGATACTTTCATTATTTGGGATTATA
Organism: Solenodon paradoxus; assembly: GCA_004363575.1. NCBI lineage: Eukaryota > Metazoa > Chordata > Mammalia > Eulipotyphla > Solenodontidae > Solenodon > Solenodon paradoxus. Next base: position 566,529 of record RJWH01000257.1, read on the forward strand.
GCACATTTTCATTAATCATATCTTCTTTATATTCTTCACTAAAGTTTCATGATTTCATTCATATGGTACTTCATATCATACATTCATATGGCACTATATTTCTTATTGAATGTTTACTTAATTGCATTTTATTACATAAGGTTTCCCTTTTATTATTTTTGATGTAGGGTGCTTTCATTATATGTTCATAATTGATCAGTGCTGATATAAAGAAAAGGTATGTTTTTAAAATGTTATACTGCAATGTTTTTCTGGTTTAAAATAAATTTCTGATTATTTTCTTGCTATCAAATCAGCACTGTCACTGAAAATAATGATTTTACTTATTAAAAAAAAAAAAAAAAACACATGCCTGCTGAGAATATAAAATACTTGAAAATACTTGGAAAATTTTTTTTCTATAGTTGAAATTACACCTACCATATAAAATACTTGGACAATTTTTTTTTCTGTGGTTGAAATTACAACTACCATTTGGCCCAGTAATATATTTCTAAGTATTAACTTATAAGACATAAGAACAAGTCCACAAACCTTCTTCATCTAAGTCCCTTACCAAACTCAAGTTGGAAGAGATGATTCCTGTCTCAAAATACAGGAAATGGAGGTAAAACTGCCACTTGATGGCTCCAGTCATTGCAGGGGTGGTGGGCATGAGGGCATGATCCAAGGAACCAGAGCAATTGAGAAACTTGTTTATTGGTGGTCTGAGCTTTGAAACGACAGATGATAGTTTAAGAGAACATTTTTAAAAATGGGGTCCATGTACAGGTTGTGAGATGAGATTCCCAAACAAAACGTTCTAAGTCTTTGGTTTTGGAACTTACTCTTGTGTTGAAGAGGTGGATGCAGTGATGTTGATCATACAAGGTTGATGAGCATGTAGTGGAACAGAAGAGAGCCCTTTCTAGAGAGGATTCTGTAAAATGTGCTGTCCATCTAACTGTGAAGAAAATGTTTGTTTGTGATGTTAGAGAAGATACAGAAGAATATAATTTGAGAGACTGGCAAGTTGGCAAGTGAAGTGTAGCAAGATTGAAACCATGGAAGTTATGGAAGACAGGCAGACTAGAAAAGAGAGGATTTACTTTTTTAACTTTTGATGATCGTGATACAGTAAATAAATTGTTCAGAAATACCATACTATTAGTAGGCATGATTGTGAAGTGAAAAAAGCCCATTCTAAACAAGATATGCAATCTGCTAGATGGCAAAGAGGTCAAGGAGCTGTATCTTTATGGTTTGTGGAGGAACTTTGGAGATGGTGGCGGTAACATTGTCCTTGGTTGAAGCTTTGGAGGAAGAAGAAGCTATGGTGGTGGAGGTGGTGGCAGCAGAGGTAGTTGCAGAGGAGATAACGGGATATAATGGTTTTGGAGATGATGGAGGCAGTTCTGGTGGTGGTCCCGCTTATAGTAGTAGAAGAAGATATGGTAGTGGTGGACCAGGATATGGAAACCAAGATGGTGGATAGGATGACCATGGCAGAGGATATGATGGTTACAATGAAGGAGAAAATTTTGGTGATGATAACTGTGGTGGTGGTAACTAATAATTTTGGAAAGTATAGTGAATAGCAGCAATCAAATTATGGACCCATGAATGAGGGTAGTTTTGATGGAAGAAGCTCATGAGGTCCCTACAGTGATGGTTATGGCGCTGACAGTGGAGATGGTGGATATGGTAGTAGAAAGTTCTAAAAATTCAGCAGAAAAGATCTACGGTTCTTATCGGGAGAGATAGTGAGGAGTTGTCAAAAAAGATGCAGGTTACTTTGAGACAGTCATACCCAAACCATAAGAGGAACTGTATAAATCTGTTATGGAAAAAACAACGATCCATAGTTGGAAAAGTCACTGCAACTTAAACAGAAAACCATTTTGTTCAGGACTCTCATAGCAACAGTTTGCAGAAGTTCATCTATTGATTAATGCAGTGTAGTGTCAATGTTCTGCCTGAGTTCTTTTATGTGTTATAGCTTTGTCTATTTTCTTTCATTTATTTATTTATTTATTTTTTTACCACATATGTTGCCTTGTAAATTCTGTTAGTGGTACCAAGAATAAAAATTTAAGGAATAAGTCCAAAAATAATTGAGTTTAAATATTCAAAACAACTTTGTTCTTAATAGTTAAAAATTAGAAGCAACACGAGTCCATCAGCAAGAAATTGATAAACAATTTATGATTAATTCTGCAATGAAATTCTCAGCCATACAAAGGAATGAGAAGCGTGATTATGGATTGATTTCACAGAAAAACCTAATAAAATAAGCCTTTTGTTCTAAGGATAGCTTTGTAGGTAAACTAATTATTTACTTTTGTAATTTTCAATCTTCCTTGTTATTGAATTTACTTAAGGATATCTGCATCTGTAGTCCAGAAATTTGGCATTTGCACTGAATATTTTGTTAATTTCAATATTCCTTCTTTACCCCTTGAACTTAAAAGATGAAAAGTGGAAGGCATGTAGCAGTCAAAGAACCATAAGAGTTTTGAAATGGGTGGATATCACCAGGTTCCTGTACTCCTGGGTAGGCCTGGAATTTTGCTCCAGCTTTGCTCCCTGAGCATGGTATCCAAGTCCATTCCTCTCTCTAGCTCTTGACTTCTACTTTAGGATGTATGTCCTTTTGCATTGTTCTCTTTCTCCTTGACCATATCTGCAAACATAGAATTGAATTGAAACATCTGGCCTGCTTAATAGCCAAGGATCCTTTCCAGCTTGTCCTTTCCTTAAAAAACTTCAGTCAGATCTTTATTTTTGCATCAGAGGTAATTTGGGCACATGAAGTGTCTATGTAACAAGGCATTTAATATTTCTGGAGTTGCCTTGGTCAAGGGGAAAGGTCTGCTAGACACAATCTAAATATTTGAAAACGTGTTGACAGATAAGATTGACGCTACACTATTGATTCAGTTTCTATCTTGAGTCCATTTCTTAATGACTGTGTGTTGTTTGGTCTTTTCCCTACAAATGAGTTTAAATGACTTACCTTTGATTTGACAAAAAAAAAAAACCAAAAAAAAAAACAACTGTCTCTGTCTGCAATGCAATTTATTGTTTTTCTAAATTATCTTGTAAACCAGATAGTCTTATTCAAAGCTCATCACTTTCTTTATTACTATAACAAATGCAACACTTCATGCTTTCAACCTTCTCTTCTGAATCCAGTTTTACACATTTATTAGGTAAATTTCCTATGTTCAGATTACTTTAGGCAATGATTTTACCAAGTGTTTTGCCACTATATTTTCAGTATTATTTAACAGTTTACTAGGTTTCTGCATTGTGGGCCAATTGTGCAAGCTTATTTCAGGCCTCTGCTCATGTCATTTATGCTAACATCCCCTTAGGAAACGGAAGTAACATGGTCAAGCCTAAGTAAATGTGATGGGAAGTATAATCTTTCCATGTAGATGGAAGTCCTAGGGAATGAATGTTTACTGAGCACTAATCTTTACCATTCTATTCAATTAGAATTATTGTACTTCTTTTTTTAAAGAGAGAAAGGAAGAGAGAGGAGGAAGAAGCATTTGGAAGGAAGGAAGAGGAGAAGGAAGCACTTTTATTTGTCTATTTGTTTCTGCTATTTCCCTGGCCCCAAGTTGCAAGCCTCGGTCTCTATTCTTTAATCAGGCTTAAGGCATGAAACACTAGAGTGCATCTTGTTATATGATACATTTTAAAAATAGTCTATCTACATAAAATGTAACAGACAGAATAACTTTAAATGATTTTTGAATTTTCAAACAGGTATTTATATATATCTGTAGAGATCTTGCCATTTCATTTGTATCACATATTTTAATTATGCTGTAGATACATACTCTTCTCGGAAAGAACTGTTACATACTTAGTGGTTGAAATCTTCTTCCTTTTATTTTTTTGGTACCACCCTATAGCATCGAAATTTGTAACCATGTTCCACTACTCATAATGGGCAAAGGATGCAAAAAGAAAAAAATTAAAACCAGCAAGTTCATTAGTTCTTATTTTCTGGCATCTTCTCTAAAAAGAGTAGTTAATAGAAATAGGGTCACACACATGAATACAGTGCTAATATTTTAGCTACTTTATAGCAAAATAAATTGTGAGAAATACAATTAACAAAAAAATTTCACTTCCTAAAAATCTATTTTGGAAATAAAAGCATGTCTAAAGATAAACTGGATATTTTTATGTTTTGCTCGATTTTTATGAATATGACTATAGGGGTTTAAGGGATATGTGAACTTATTAAGGAAAAAGATGTGGCTGTGACAGGCAGTAGTGCACTAAGCTTTAACCGGTAATGCCAGGTGTGTGGTGGAGGGAAGCCAGCATGAGTCTGTCCAGAGGCTATGGCTCAGGGGTCTGCTACTAAGAAGTAGACAGATAGAAGAGAATTTCCAGGGGAGAGGGAAACCTGAGAAGGGACTTAGACATGTAGATAATTTTGCTTAGCATGCTGCTAGTAGTCTTTAGGTCAGAGAACTTTGAAGGTGGCAGCAGCTTGGGAAATTAAAACTTCAAGAGCCTATTGTATCAGTTGATAAGGGCTGTTAGGTGAGGTTTCATGGAATATTCAAAGCAGGCTAAACATTTGCTTATTTGGGCTATTTTTGTTATAACTACGTGTGTAAACATTTGAATGTGATGCTGACATGCTTTTGAGCCAAAAGGTCCCAGTCTGCAGCAAATAAATAAATGACCTAGATCATTTTTTTGCTTTTCATATGACAGTGACTCACTGGAAACAACAGGTCAGGATACATGGAATCTTGGCTGCAACTTGAGTTGTACCAACACTTGCTCCTGCCCTTCACTGTCTTCCCCACTGGTAATCTCAGTTCTTTGTCAATGATTAGTTTCCAATTCTTAAACATTGCAAATAATGCTGCAATAAAAATGAGGTGCAAAAAGATATGTCTTTAAATTAGCATTTTGTATATTTTGAGTAGTGGGAAGACAGGATCATATGAAATTTCCATCCACAATTTTTTGAGGAATCTCCATATTGCTTTCCACAAAGTTGTACCAGTTTACACTCCCACCAATGGTGGAACAGGGTTCCCTTTTCCTTGAATGCTCAGCAACATTTGTTTGTTTTCAGTCTTTTGAATAACAAACATTCTCACAGGTATGTGGTAATATCTGATTGTTGTTTTGATTTGTATTTCCCTAATCACAACAAAAGATGAACATATTTTCATGTACTGGTAGGTCATCTACTGGTCTTTGGAGAAATGTCTGTTTAATTATTCTGCAATTTTTTGGTTAGGTTGGTAATTATTTATTTTTTGTTATTGAGTTTCAATAAGCTCTTTATATTCTTTGGATATTGAAACCTTTTTAGATATACGGAATGCATATATTTTCTCCCAGTAACTAGATGTTTTTTTCATTTTGGTGGTAGTTTCTTTTCACTCTGCAGAAGATTTTTAGTTTGAGATAGACCCACTTGTTTATTTTTGTTTTTCTTTTCTTTGCTTCTGAAATTGAATCACGAAGACTTCTTTTTGCTTTCAATGGTCCAGTTTCTCCAACACCATTTGTTGAAAAGACTTTCCTTTCTCCATCATATGTCTTTGATCCTTTATTTGTAAATTAACTGACCATATATATGTGAGTCTGTTTCTAGCGATTCAGTTCTATTCCACTGATCTGTGTCTGTGTGTAAGTACCATATAGTTTTGATGACTATCACTTTGTAGTATAGCTCGAGATCTGGAGTGTAATACCTCTAATTTTGTTCTTTCTCTCATGATTGCTTTGGCCTTTCAGAGTCTTTTGTCATTTTATACAAGCTAAACTTTGTCCTATTTCCCTGAAAAATGAGAGGGAGATTGTGATGGGGATTGAATTAAACTTGTATATTGCTTTAGGAATGTGGCCATTTTAACAATGTTAATTCTTCCTAACATCGAGTAGGTAATAATTTTCCATCTTTGTGTCTTCCTCAATTTCTTATAGCAGTGTCTTGTATTTTTCATTGTTTGTGTCTGTCACCTCCTTTATTAAGTGTGTTTCAAGTTTTCGATTCTATTTTTGTTTATGTTATAAACATGAAAATTAAAAAAGTTTACCCCATTGTTTGCATATAAAAATACACCATATTTTTGTATATTAATTTTGTGGCCTTCTACCATATGATATTAATTAATTCTAGAGTTTTTTGTGGAGCTTTTAGGGTTTTCTACATATGTTATCATGTTACCTGTAATAGTGATAGTTTTACTTCTTTTCCAATTTTATTCCTTTTGTTTCTCCTTCTTACCTAATTGCTCTGGCTAGGATCTCCAATATAATATTAAACAGTGGTGGTGAGAATGTCCAGCTTTGCTTCATTTCTGATCTTAGAGGAAATACTTTCAGGTTTTAATCATTGAGTATGACATTGGCACTGGGTTTATCATATATGGCCTATCTGATGTTAAGTTATGTTTCTTCTCTCCCAACTTTTTTGGTGACTCTTATCAGATGCTTCTTCTGCAACTATTGTTATGAAAATAATTTTTCCCTTACTTTTGTAGATATGGTGCATTATATGAACATATTTCCATATATTGAACCATCCTTATATCCTGGGATAAATCTCAATTGGTCATGATGAATGACCTTTTTAATTCAATTGTTGAATTCCATTGTGCTAAAATTTTGTTAAGGATTTTTGCATCTGTATTCATCAGAGATATTGGTCTGTAATTTTCTTTCTTTATGATGTCCTTTTCTGCTTTTGATATTAGTGTTACATTGGCCTCATAGAAAGTGCTTGGAAGTGCTTCCTTCAATTTTTGGAAGAATTTGAGAATAAACATTAATTCTCTGTAGATTTCATAGAACTCATTCGTAACATCAGTCTGAACTTTTTTTTTTTGGAGAGAATTTTTTTATTGCTTCCTCACTTTTCTTGCTTGTGATAGATATGTTTGGTTTTTCCATATCTTCCTAATTTAGTCTTAAGCTGTATGATTCTAAAATTATCTGTATCCTCTCTTTTCCAATATATTGTCATATAGTTGTTCATAGTAGTATCTTATGATGATTTGCATTTTCGAGGTATCCGTTGTATCTTCTTCCCTCTCATTTATGATTTTATTTATGAGAGTTTTCTTTCTTTTTTTTCTTACTGAGCCTAGCAAAAGGTTTGTCAAGTTGGTTTAATTTTTCAGAGAGCCAACTTTTGGTTTCATTAGTCATCTGAATGTTTTTTATTTCTACTGTATTTATTTTTGCTTGAATTTTAATTATTTCCTCTTTTCTACTGACTTTCGGCTCTATTGTTCTTTTCCGAGTTGTTTTAGATGTAAGATTAGATTGTTTATTGTGATTTTTATTATATATTGAGATAGATGCTGATTGCTATAAATGTTCTTGTTAATACTGCTTTAGTTGCATCCTTAAGTTCTGAAGCTCTTGTCTTTATTCTCATTTGTCTTCAAGTACTCTTTAATTTACCCTTTGATTTCCTCTTTTACCCAAAAGTCTTTCAGAAGCATGTTGTTTAGCTTTCACATAACTGGGAATTTTGTAGCTTTTTTTCTTTGTTTTTTGTATGTGTGGTTGATTTCTATTTTATTGGAGAAGATGCTTATATGATATCAATCTTCATAAAATTGTTGATGCTTGTTTTGTTTCCCAACATATGGTCTACTCTTGAGAATGTTCCATGAGCACTTCAGAAAAATGTAGGTTTTGTAGTTGTTGGATAAAGTATTCATTAAATGTCTATTAAGCCCATACATTCTAATTTGTCACTTAAGGTTATTGTTTCCCTATTAAATTTCTGCCTGATTGTTGTATTTTGTGTGTGTGTGAGGTGTTGAAGTCTCCTACTATTATTGTGTTGCTGTCAATGTTTCTCTTTAGTTCCGCTGATAATTGCTTTTTGTATTGTGATGCTATTTCATTTGGTGCATATGTATTTATAAGAGTTATATTTTCTTGCTGAATTGACCCCTTAATCATTATGTGAGGTTTATCTCTGTCTTCTGTTGTCTTCTTTCAGTGAAAGTATGTTTTATTTGATATAATTATGTCTGTCCCTGGTTTGATTTTTGTTTTTCTGTTTGTTCCTTTTTGTTTGTTTGTGCGGTTCTAATTTTTTGGCTACCCTTTGATTGCAAGATTGTATTCCAACACTTTGATTTTGAAATTATGTTTGTCTTTCACCATTAGAGGTGCTTCCTGTGTGCAAGAGAAAGCTGGATTAGGCTCTTATCCATTTAGCCACTTTTTGTTTTTTGAGTGGTGAATTCAATCCTTTAATAGTGATTACTGATAACATGTTTATTGCAATTATATGAATTGTTTTCTGAGTGTTGTTGCAGGCAGTATCTTTATTCTTCTCTTATTCTCTTCTTAGGTTCTTTGAAAGCATTTATAATTTTTTGGTTTTACTTTTTGTTCTCTTTTTTTATTTCCTATGGATTTATGTTTTGAAATTAACCTGGTGTTCCCATAAAATTTTCTATGCTTTAACTTGTTTCAACTTGAAAATCAGTTGGCCTTGAGCTCATTCTAACAGTCTACATTTTTATTTGCCTCCTTCCACATTTTATATTTTTTAATGTCCTGTTATTTCTAGGTGTGATTTATTTTCATATTATAGAATTTCCTTTAGTTGTTCTTATAAGGCTGGTCTAGTGGTCATAAATTCCTTTGATTTAGTTTGTCTGTAAAGCTCCTTATCATTCCATCAATTCTAAGTGTTAATATAGCAGGGTAGAGTATCTTGATTGGAAATCCTTTTCTTTTAGCACTTTGAGTATATCATGCCATTCCCTTCTGGCCTGTAAAGCTTCTGCTGAGAAATTTACTGATAATTGTATTGGGTCTTCTTTGTATGTAACTTATTTTTCTCTAGCTGCTTTTAGTATTCTCTTTAACTTGTCATTTTAAGGACAATGTGACTTGGTACATGTCTATTTGAGTTTCTTTTTTTGAAATTTTAAGCTTCCTGAGTTTGGAGGTCTATTTTCTTTTCATTTATGAAATCCTTAGCTATTATTTCTTCAGATACAGTTTTTGTCATATTTCTCTCTCTCTCTTTTCTCCTGGGCCCCCTATGACGCAAGTGTTATTCCTTTTGATGTTTCCTATAAGTCTCATATGTTGACGTTTTTCTTTTCTTTTTTTTTCTTTTCCTGGTTGTCTGCTTGAGTATATTCCACTGCCTTATCTGTGGATTTAGGGTTGCTCAAGAGATTAGACAGGTACAGTAAGTAAGCAAATTGGGGGTTTATTAGCCAGGAGCAGAAAGAGAGAATGGAGCCAGCCAAAAGAGGCTAAGACCCAAACTGGCTGTGTGAGGGGCATAGATTTTAAGTGAAAAAAATGCAAGATGCGGAGAAGGTCATTAGGTTGTGTGTTAATTTCTGATTGCATGAGTCAGGGTGACCTTTAAGCAGATAGGTGTCGGCTGTTGCTGAGGCTCACCATTGCCGGTGAGGTGACCATTACTGATCTTAGTTTATGTACACATCTGGTGCAGCTGCATTTCGTTGTGGGTAAGGAGACTGCAAGCTTATCTTGGTTCATCCTGTTTTCTTGCCCAACCAGTTCTTGTCATTTCTACTGAATTTCCAAACAGTTGTCTGGGCCGGGATGAGCTCGCTGCATTGTCACTAACTTTTGGCTCACTAATTCTGTTTTAAGGCTTCTTATAACCTATGGTTGCAGCCTTCTGTTATGTTCTTTAGCTCAGCTATTGTGTACTCTAGGTTCATAAATTCTGTTTGAAACTTGCTCATATTTTCTCACTGTTGTAGTTCTCTTTTTTGGTCCTCCATTTTTCCTGGTTTTTATCGAGTATCATTATAACTGCTGTTTGAAAGTTTTCATCAGTTAGTTTACTTAACTCTGTGATACATGGAAAGGCAACTGTGAGCACCAACAGTTGGTACAAGTGCACTAATGGTGAAGGGATTTGGCCTTTCATCCTCAGGTCTTTCTGCCATGTCAACTTCCAGTGCCAGTAGCACACAGATGCAGTGTTCACAAGGATGCTATCTGCTCTAACCCACTGCAAGATTTTTTGTTCAATAAATGAAAAAGAAAGTCAGTTCCCAGTTTGGGGACACTCACTGAGGGGCAAGACCTTCACCTCCCAGGGAGTGTCTCTCCTATTATGCTGGGGTCTCCAAAACGGCCTTGTGAGGCTGAGACAGATTTGACTTCTTACCATTTTTGACATGTATGTCTTTTCTCTTTCTGGAGTCACTGGTTCCTGTTCCTTTTCAAAAGTTGTAGTTGCTAATTGAGTTTTGTTTGTAGAGAGGAGGAGAGCTAAACAATTCACCATTTAAGAACTGGAAATTTCTCATTTTATAATTTTTTTAAAGTAAAAGTGCAGGTAGAAATTGAAGGCAAGTAGGTAATAAGCAAGAGGAGAAAGGAGGAGGAAGCACTTTATTTTTATTTAGTTGTTCATCTTTGTTGTTCTCCCCCACCTGGGACACCTTTTCAGGTCCTTGGGATGCATGTGGCCTGCACTTCAGCAAAGAGTCGGTAGACCAAACCACTGTTACATCAAGGCACACCTTAAAAATATTTTAATGGAACAAAGCAACATTCACTTGTTTATACATTTTCAGTAGCTGTTTTCTTCCTGCAAAGGTAGAGTTGATTTGTTATTAAAAGTACCATAGAGCTCACAATCCTAAAATATTTACTCCTTGGCCATTAGAGAAATGTTTGCTGACCCCTGCAGTAGATTATCCCCTAGGCTTCCTTTAACTTAAACCATTTTTTGTTTTTTAGAAAATCTAGCTCTTATAATCCTACTCAAATTCTTCTTATTTTATTTTTGATCAATCAATCTTCAGCTGCAGTCTATTCATACCAAAGCTCACAAGCATTATTTCTCTTACATCTAAAATGATGTTATCTCCCTGAATAAATCACTAGCTTTCATATGTAACTGGGAATGAAAATGGAAAGAAAAGGAAAATGTGTGTAGGAAAATGGAAAGTAAAACATTTAATTAAAATAACACGAACATTTTATATTAGAAAATATAATTACCTAATTGGATTTCAACCAGTGGCATGTATCCACTCTCTGTCTTGGTTAGAGTGACCCTTGTCATTCCATCTCAACAGGGTTTCAGGGATACATTTTCATATATCATTTAGCAAAAGACAAAAATTGGTCAGAAGCATCCATTCACTTTAGTCACTTAGATTTTTATTTGCATATGTTATCCTTAATTGTTAATTCAGTGTTTCAGCCACCAATTATGAATTACTATAAGAAGTTTCAAATTGTCAGAAGTCAAACGTAAACAAAAAATACTGTCTTCCCATTCTAATAAAATGTGATATTGTTTAGTTATGTAATGGATGAAATTTTATGCAGTTCTTCATTGTATTCACAACTCAATAATAGTAAAACATATAACTATACATCATAATCATATATATTTAAAATAATTTAAAGCATAATGAAAACATCTAAAGGATATATGTTCTCAGAATGTTTTTGTCATATCTATTCAAAGTAATCTCTCTTTATAAAGACCCTTCAAATGTACTGATATAACAATTAATTTCAACTCAATACTATGTTGAAGACCCAGCAGGTATAGTAAAAAGATAATAACCATGAAGCTTCATTGATTTTCATATAGGAAATGCAAGACAGGGATTGAAAACTTTAAAATAAACTTTCTATTTACATGAACAGTACATTATGTTTTTGACCAGGTTTTCTATTATGTTTGCTGCCTTTGCAAATTCATATTGAACCACATATAGCTACTATAATGCTGAATTGTTACAATGCTTTAAGCACTGACAAGGTAATTCTGCAACTATTTTCTTAATGCTGACTAGCCCTGTGAAATCGAGTGTTTTTGTTTTTCCTTATTTGTAGGATATATTTAATTAAAATGTGTTTTTTTTTTCAACTGTAGCACATAGTACAGAGTTAAGTAGATTGAAGAAATGTAAGACATGTTTTTACCAAATGACTCAGGCAGAAATGTTGCTATTTCATAAATCATTTTAGTTCTTAAATGTGGTGACTTAG